>JAODAL010000710.1:237500-280552 GCA_025379985.1 Phyllomedusa bahiana
TCACTCTCTGTTCTCTTGCGAGATTCCCATTTTTTGGGAGACTATTATACATTTTTTATGTAGACTCTTGCCTCCCAAAACTTATTTGACCAAAAAATGGGACCTAAATGGACTAAATTTAAAGTAAAAGAGAACATGCAGAGATACATTTTTGGAAAGAGCAGATGAGGTGCAGAAAATGTGAGCTTTACTTGTATCCAAAGAGTTAAAGGGACAACCTTTCCATGACTAGTACAAATATTATAAAGGAGTGTTCCTGTCTGGCTGCCAGATATATGTAGACCGTACATTGACCTTTCTGCTCAGGAAACACTTTATAGCTCCAGAGCTGAAATAAAGTTTTACGAATGTGATTTACTTGTTCGTTCTTGAGTCTCTGTTCTAATGGATCCATGTTCTCGGAGCTTTAAAGGATGTTTTTGGGTAGGATAAGTTTTAATATAGAAGATATAAGAGCCTTACATAAAGTCCATCATCTTATGTTTTACAAGTATGGGCCAATGACGTACATAGAGGACTGGGGACCTATAACCCTTATAATGTTTAGGAACTCTTAAAGGGGTGTTCTCACTATGCTGTTTGACAGAGCCTGTTCTTTACTACAAGCTTCAGGCTCCTACGTCTTGTTCAGCCTGTGGGCGGTTCTACAGAGTCAGGCTTCCACTTCCTGTTCAGGCTGTGGTTGGTTCTCCAGCTTTAGGCTCCCACTTCCTGTTCAGGCTGTGGGCGGTTTTACAGCTTTAGGCTCCCACTTCCTGTTCAGGCTGTGGGCGGTTTTACAGCTTTAGGCTCCCACTTCCTGCTCAGGCTGTGGGCGGTTTTACAGCTTGAGGCTCCACTTCCTGTTCAGGCTGTGGGCGTTCTACAGCTTAGGCTCCACTCTCCTGTTCAGGCTGTGGGCGTCTCTACACCTTCAGGCCCCCACTTCCTGTTCAGGCTGTGGGCGGCCCTACACCTTCAGGCCCCCACTTCCTGTTCAGGCTGTGGGCGGTCCTACACCTTCAGGCCCCCACTTCCTGTTCAGGCTGTGGGCGGTCCTACACCTTCAGGCTCCCACTTCCTGTTCAGGCTGTGGGCAGGTCTACAGCAGTGACTAACATTTTAGCTCTGCTATTCCTAGCTGAGCCTGTTAGAGGGACATTGGTAATTGAGGGGTTTTAACAGCAGGACACAAAGCTATGGAGCTTCAAAGGGTTAAAGTTTGACAGTAAGAAATATAAACAAGCTCCTGTGCTGCTGAGAAGACACAGCAAGGAGTGAGATCACCAGCCCAACCACTGTTAGAGCAGAAATGTGGTCAATTTAACTTAGAAAACCTTCAGTACACGAGCACGAGATAAGAACTGATCTAGCTCTGAAAGGAAGCACAATCAGAACATCAGTTACATAGTATGGTTGAAAAAAAGACATCTATTCATCAAGTTCAACCAAGGGTGGGGGAAGATGTGGTTGGAGGAAGGGGGATATGGATTTTTAAGCTTTGTTTCCCCTACTGATGAAGACTTGCAACCCATAAAGCAAGAATCACTCTGGCATAAAGGAATATTCAATTTCTGCTACCAAAATAGTTTTCAGACTGGATCTCGATGTTTTATACAGCTACATATGCATGAATATTATTTAGTAGTAAGTAGTTATCTAAGCCTTTCTTGAAACCCTCACCTGTTCCTGCTGTGTCCAGCTCCTCAGGCGGCTATTCCACAGATTCATTATTCTCATGGTGAAGAAGTCTTTTCTCCTCTGAATCCTTTTTTCTCCAGACTGAGGGAGCACCCCTTTGTCTTTTGAGGAGGTTTTACATGAAGTAACTTTTCACCATACTTTTTGTCGGGGTCATGTATATACTAAAATTAATCAAGTCTCCCCGAGCCATCTTTTCTCAAGACTAAATAAGTTCAATTTTACTAACCTCTCCTCTTAACCAAGATGCTCTATTCCACTTATAAGTTTGGTTGCTCGTCTTTGCACTTTCTCTAGCTCCACTACATCCTTTCTATAGACTGGAGCCCAGAGCTGAACAGCATATTACAGATGTGAGCGCACCAATGCAGTGATTTGGTAATAGTTTTTATTCACCTTTGGCCTACATGTTTAAAGCTAATCAATGGGGTGAGAATACCGCTTTAAGCAGAGCTAGAATAATGGGTGGGTGAAGGTAGGAGACTGCCTAGGGCTCCACCTCATCCCAGGCAGAAAAGGGGGCACAAGGAGGCATAGAAAGGGCTAAATGTTCCATGGGGAGGGGGGTGTTATAATGCCTTATTTGCCTAGGGCACCACCACAATCCTAACCATCCATGACAGGAGGTCTTGACGCCCTCATCCAACTTTGATAGTTTCAACTTCCCTGTTTTCAGCACTTGTGGAGACCATGTCCCTGTACAGGTTCTCGCCACATATTAAAATGGGGATAAAAAAATCTGGAAATTGGTCCTCCTACTTTCATGGTACCATATCTGTTGTTTGATCTGCGTCTATGGTATTTAGAGGTGAGATTTCATTTTTTTTTTTTCTTATTTTGTTTTAAATAAGATAATTTTTGTATAAAAATGAATTTTAGAATTGGGCTCTGTCCACACGACGAGTGGTTCAAGACATAATCCACGTGACTTCAAATAGTAATCTAAAACCAAAAGAAAACAAATTACATTGACCTCAATAGAAAATGCGTGTTTGTAGTTCATACAGCGCATTTTTGGTGGTTGGTTGGTTAAAACCAATGCATAGTAAAAAAAAAACAAAAAAACAACAACTTTGAACATGTTCATTCTATGGTCATATACCACACGGAAAATGTGTGGCTATTTACTATTGATGTCAATGGAGATAGCTTAATACCTCATGTAATACGTGGCCAAAACATTTATGTGAGGTTTTTAATGTGGCTCCGTGTCAAAAACCATATAAAAATGAATAGGACTCGTTTCTGACTGTAAACCGCGAGTAAAAAAAAAATAAAAAAATCTTAAAGGGGTTGTCTCATCTCGCTGTTTCATGGAGCATATCATCATTTTCATTTCCATGACCTGTCACTAAGCCTGGTCAAGCTGTCTGTGATTAACATATGAGCTCTGTGTATTCAGACTTCTGCTAATTAGATAAACAATCTCCTGAGGTCCTCAGCTTCTTTGAGGTCCAGAGAATCATGAGAGCTAAAGTAAACAGTATTCCCTGAAATCAGAGGATTTTAGTTTGAGACGGTGCCACTGGAGACTCAACGAATTTGTGCTTAAGAACCCTCAGACCAGGGAAGAGCTGAGACAACACATTCAGGAATTTTTTGAGCTTAACACGGGTACCGTTGAATCATCAATGGCCAACTTGTGGGAAGCCACAAAGCAGTTTTGTTAGGGGGAAAATCATTGCTCTGGTTCTTCAGCCGAAAAAGGATAGGGAGGCTCGGAGAATGCTTGCATCTCTCAACTGAACCAATTATAGAAATCCAAGCTAGCATCGAATCCCACTAGGGCCGTCCTGCGGCAGGTATTGATCTGCGTGCAAAGTTTGAAAAACTCTGGGCTTACATGCTACTAGAGAAATGCCTGGTATTGTCTCGACATAAGTACTATGATAAGGGCTAATAAACCTCACTCCTTTCTCGCACGCATGCATCGATGATGTGCAGATAAGTCATAACCCTACACTAATAATAACAATGCAGGAGTCCCATGTTCAGACCCCCAAGACTGTAGCAATCTTTTCATTCCTTCTTCTCGAAGTTATACAATATCTCCGGATCGCCTGCCCTCTGATCCTGGAGAACGGGACCTTGCTGCAGGACTTTCTTTCGTCTGTATATCTCCCCAAGCTCAGCGCCTACTGGATGGTGGCAACACGAAACCTCCCTCCCATTACGGAGGAGGAGATTGCGGTCTAATTCTTAAAGGCTTGCCGGTCAGGAGAAAATCTCCAGGACCAGACGGCCTCACCTACTTACTACATACTTTCCCAGTCCCAACTTCTTCCCTATAGGGTAAGGGTCATTAACTCTTTTCTGCAGCTCTGCTGTCCCCAAAGCAATGCTCCATTCATTATTCTTTAATACCTAAACCGGATAAGGAGACCCCCTGGGGTGGCGCCAGCTACAGACCTATAGCTCTTTTAAATGCGACTTAAAATTTTTTACTAAATACTGGCAAATAGACTCTCCGTTTTCTTGCCACAGCTTATACATAAGGTCAGTGGGTTTGTCCCATGTAGGCAGGGGGGGGGGACCCATACCAGGCGAAGCGATTGACCTGATTTGATATAATGAATAGGAGAGGAGGATACAAATCTCCCGCTCAGCACTAGACGCCGAAAAGGCTTTGATCGCCTCATTGGACCTTTTATGTCCGATACGTTGGAGGCTTTTGGGATTAGCGGTCCTTTGTTGGCGCCCTCCAGGGTCTCCTCAATCTCCCACCCCATCTGCTGCCATAGCTCCACACGCCCCCTCTCAACTAATTACATACAATTTGGGAACTAACAAGGTTTAGCCCGCTTCTCACCCATTACTTTTTGCGCTTAGTATTGGAACCGTTGGCCTGCTGCAATTCGGTTACGACGATGATATTAAAGGGGTCCCACAAAAAGGACAGGATTTAAGGTCTCGTATAAGCAGAAGAATGTCCTCCTTAACATGACTATTCTCATGTTTTCCCTCCAATTACCATGCCCTTCTGACCCGGTTTGGATTCTGTCAGTTATAAATTAATACGTCCAAAACCGAAGCCCTGCCAATTAGTATCCCTATTGATCAGCTCTCTCTCCAAAAACCAACTATAATTATTAGGTGGCAGACCGAATGTTTGCGGTAATCGGGGGGTCCAATTTAACGCACTCTTATGCCTCTCTCTTTAAGGAAAAATTTTCCTAAATTATGACTGATTGGTAAAGGGCAGTTTGGAAAGATGGGAATAAATTAGCTCTAACTTATCTTGGATGAATAGCAGCTATTAAGATGACCATTCTTCTCCCTACATTTGATGTATCTATATTAGACCATGCCTCCTTCCTATCCCTATGACATTCTTCGTTCTTTGCAATCCGGATTTGATTCCACTTTAATGGGGAAAAAAGAGACATAGGATTCTCTGAGTGATCTGTTGGCGAGCAGGTGGAGGGGGGTCTGGCGTACCCGATATCGTCAAATATTTATTGGGCGGCTCAATTGCGTTGCTATACCATACTTGGTCGCAACTATTTCATACTCTAGATGGATGGAGGTGAGAAAAAAAAAAGATTTTTTGGGGGTTGGGGGGGGGCGCTTGGGGCCCCCATTCAACCTAAATCCTAGCGTGGGGCAACCACCCTCCCAGAAATTTAATTATCACTCATTGCATTCTATGTTCCCTTACTAGGGATTAACTGGAAGAGATGTCTCAAACAATTTTGGGTTCAGCACTGAGGCTTCTCACTGACCTCTGTTTATAATTTCACTCTATTTGTTTATGATGGCCGACCAGATGTGAGTATAAAGCCTTGGAGATTTGACCGTAAAATTGTTCCACTTTGTGACCTGGTGGCCCATCCGAAACAATGAAATTGAATAACTTTGAATGTTATTGCGGACCACGATCATGCCAGCCCCACTCGGCTTTCTATTCCTACTATACAGATTAGACCACTTGTCTCTTCGACATTAAAATCCACCACAGTATCTGCTCCCACTGTATTTGAAAAGAGATATTGTCCGGGCGGACACTCCTCTAATGGGCCTGATATCCTCTTATATAAAATCTGCTAATATCTTCTATCCCGACTCCCCAAGAGACCAACTCGTATATGGTTAAAGGGAGGAGTATCCTGGGTCCCCTATTTTCCAGAGACAACCTGGCAAACGATTAGGAAGCAGCCGCCCGCTCATACACCTCTCTCTTCTGCCCAAGACAAAAGAAAATCAGTACAAGTATTAATGAATTGGTACATACACCCTGCTCTCCTGCATAAGCACAAGCCTAGTATCCCCGACTGTAGCTGGAGAATGTGGGCATCCCCGGGCGAATTTACAGCATGTGTACTGGACTGTATAGGGATACGGCCCATTCTGGTTGATGGTTTCAATCCCTTGTTCTGAGATTGCACAGATTAGGGTCCCGCTTACCCCACAGTAACCTTTCATCTTCTAACACATTCCTATACGCCCCTCTAGGCCGTGGGTGGGAAGACTCTTATCCATCTATATAGTGACAGCTTCTAAATGTCCTTCTTGCAGAATTTTGGAAACAAGCTTCTACTCCCACTCAGCACCAAACATAAGTCTCCGGTTGCAAGAAGTTAGAACGAATGGAATATCTACTGCTCTATCTCCACAACCAACTGGACACTATTGAACCGTGTCTGGAAACCATGGGAAATGTATACTGAATCCTACATGACTTGTAGTTTTCTACTTTGATATAATTGGATTGCAAACCTACTTGTTAGGAGCCTTACTACTTCCTTGTGTGGCCTGTCCTTTGTCTTCCGACCCTCCCCTGTTTGTTAGTCTGTCTTTTCATGTCTTGGAAGTAACTGTGTTACTCTAGCCTTCTATGGGTCCTGTCCTCCAGTGGCCCAGGTGAAGGGCGCTATTGGGTTGCGGACTAGAAATGTATTTTATTAATTCACTGAGATTTACTTGTTTATACTGCACTCTGTTTTTAGCTGAACTTGATGGCACAGTATCTCTTTGCTAATTTAATGTATGCGGCTTTGTTGATCGAATTTTGTACTGAAAACTTTAATAAAAATTTTAAAACAGTAATAAAAGAAAAAAAAAAAAAAAAAGTAAACAGAATTCAATTAGTGTCATTTTATCTGAAAGATCAGATAACACACAAGCTCTTAGGCTACTGGCAGTTCTGTGCTGCACAACCTGTATGATGACATCACTCTCTGCTATCAGATGAGACAAACAGCAGGGAAGAACAAGCAAACAGGTCGGTAACTAGAGAAACCTGAAAGCCCTAAGGAGGAGATAAAATCACTTGTTAGCTCCTCAACAAAACAAAAAAATGAACAAAGCAATATATTTGGAAAACGTCTTCATTTAGTGTTCCCTACATGTTGAAAGCCAATCTTTGTAGTGAGACAACCCATTTAAATCCACATGCAATTAGCATGTAAAATATTCATTGAAAACAGCGTTGGATGACGCAGAATTTGAAGTAAATTTTACTCGTTGCGCGAACGTCCCCTTACAGCTCTTTTCAAAAAAGAAGGAACACATTACAGGATAAGGCTAGGTCTACACAGCAAAACGGCATCCAAAATCCAACACAGATTGCCGCAAAAGCCACGATCAGTTAACGGATTTTCCGTCAACGGTAAAAAATCTGTGCGGTGTAGATTACAGCACAGATTTTTTATTGCTGTCTATGCAGCACAGTGTACCGGTGGATGTTAGGCGGAGTCACAATACTGAATCCGACAGAAAACCTGTACCTTGTAGACATAGCCTAAAGCATACATAATAAGGGTAACACTTGAACGTTACATTTGTCTTAGGTAACATAACGTATCTGTTTTACAGTCACGGTCCACACCTAAATGATATATTTGTGAAACCGATATATTTATATCTGTTTGCAATTATATAAATATATAGTAAAAATGTCATTGAGATTCATTTGTATGGGATAAGGGGGGGAATGTCGCAATGGTTTATTAAAGGTTGTTTTTTTTTTTTTTTTTATATAACTGTATTTTATTAAAGATTTTCACAATTATTTTCACTTAAACAAAAGCAAAGGAAACTAGACATAAACAATGCAAATGTCCATAATGAAAATTATCAAGGAAGGCATTGCATAGCATTCAAATCAACAACTTCTAGCAGCAGTGTCCTAGGGCAATGAAACAGTACCCTAGGAAGGGATTAACACTGTGTAATTCAACAGTGCAGTTAATTTTAATCACAACCGTGTACACCGATACACTTGTTAATGAAACAATAGTGGGAACAGAGGTCGGACTGGGGGTGTCTAGGGCCCGACAGGTGGAGCTTGACTCTAGGGGCCCACCAGTTTAGTTTTTATGGGCCCACCGGTGGAGTTAAATTTTAAGGGCCCACCTTACAGCTACAATAAATGACTGTAGTATTCCTTCTATACTTCTGCCTATAGCTTTTTGACACTATTTCTATGCTTTTTTTTGCCTCTTTTGAGAATGTATGTGGAGATTAAAGACAACTCCAGGTCTACCATGCTGAGGGGCCCACCGGGGGTTTCCCCTATTCCCCTGTGGGCCAGTCCGAGCCTGATTGGGAACAATGTAGAGAAACAGAGACAACCAGCTTTACATGGGAGGGAGGACAAACAAAAAGACAAATTGACAGACAATAAGACTAGACTTGAGGGGTCAGACAAGGGAAGGAAAGGGGTAGACCGTTTAATGGCGGATGTGTAAGAGGTATGGCTATAATTTTGCACCGGGCACTCAGGTCCGTACCAAGTCGCGTGCGGCAAGGGAGTGAGAGCATGTCATAAGAATCATAAAGTCAGGGCTCGGGGCAAGCACCAAGGAGGGGGAAGGGTTAAGGAGGGGGACGCCAGATGGGTCATGACAACCTAAGGTTGTAACTGGGTCCAGTAAGAGACCCATGGTTTCCAGACCGCGTCATGGAATTAAAGGGGTTTTGGCGTAAAATTGACTTGGGAAGTTTGTAAATTAAATAATAAACATTTTCACCATTCATCATTATTAAAAATTCTGCCACCTATTTGTTTAGCAGCTCCTTTAGTGATCCAAGTTTAACAGCCTCGTCACCAGGGATACACCAGGGCTGAGAGCTCCTCAGTCCTGGGTCCAGCACATGGCATAGACATCACCTCTCCTCTCCGTGCAGATACTGAGTGTTCAACCCCGGTGTGTCACGCTACTCCTGTCCCTCTGTACTCCCATAGTAAATTAGACAAAACAATGCAATATAAAAAAAAGAAACCTCAATGAGGTCTGTGCATTGATAAAGCGAAATAAAATCCCAGGTTAAGTTCCTGCAGGATTGAACCGAGGACACTTGTGCCTGGAGGCAAAAAATGTTTACTTCTGAGCATACAAAGATAGCACTACAGTTCAATAATAAACAGACCTTTCTTGACTACAGAGAGGAAAGGCCTGGTGTGATGTCATCCTTCTGGGTTCACATGATATGCAAATCCAAACAAAATACACAACGCCCCTTTCTTGGCACACAGAGGTTGAAGAGCAGGATGCAGGAGGTATGAAATGAGATCGTGGCAAAACCCCTTTAACTGTAGCATAACGGGAGCCACTCATGGATTCTGCAGACATCCTCTCTTGAGATTGCATTGTGTTTTTTGTTAGGCTATGTCTACACAGCACAGGTTTTACGTCGGATTTTCGCCGGTTTTAGTATTTTGAAACCGCTGAAAATCCACCGGTACCCTGTACTGCATAGACAGCAACGAAAAACCTATCCTGTAGGCTGCCACTCTTACTTGCTCCTGAGCTGTGGCCGGTCTTTAAATCTTTTTCCTATGCCGACAGGTGTCATGTGGTCCAATGTTGCTGCTTTTTTGAATACTTTTGCAACTACTGTATTATAGAGCGACATATTTGACAAAGGTCTTTAAAGCGACCAAAAACATTCATATTTAGTCGCCCTTCCACTTTCAAGCTTTGTATTTTTGTATCACCGCATGACAATAAAGAATAAAAATCGTAAAGTACAAAATTTAAAATAAAAATTTTTTGAAAACGCACATTTTTTTTTGTTCGGGTATGTACTTATATTTGACTGTGGAGGATTGAAATATCCTATATACCGAGCACTTGTATAAAGAATCTCTTTGTGTATCCTAGTGTGCCAGGCAACATTTTTATTGAATTTTGTTTTTATTATGCTATAGTCCATACAGCACAAGTTTTTTACCATTGTGTTAAAAATCCAGCGGAGGTCATTCTGAAGGAGGCTGAGGACCCGACACAATGCCAGAGTTACCGCCCTATATCTTTGATCAATACGGATGCGAAGATATACGCTAAGTTACTGGACAATCGTCTCGACCCCCTGCTCAATTCGATCATACAATTAGATCAGGTTGGCTTTGTTCCCTCCAGAGAGGCGAGAGATAATACGCTCAAAACCCTTTCCCTTATCCACCTCATAAACTCACGAAAGACTCCGTGCCTCTTAGTGTCCCTTGACGCGGAAAAGGTATTTGACCATATCGCTTTTTCTGCATGGAGTATTAGAGTCCTTGGGTCTCGGCCCAGTGATGCGTGAAAAGATTATGGCACTTTACTCCTCTCCCCAGGCCCAAATTCGGGTTAACGGTTCTTTATCCGTACCCTTGGACATGGGTAATGGCACCAGGCTGGGATGCCCACTCTCCCCCATCCTCTACACCCTTGTGATGGAGCATTTGATGCAGGCCCTGCACAATGATCCATGTATTAAGGGGATCAGTGTTGACGGCCTCCAATTCAAATGCTCCGCCTTTGCGGACGACTTATTGTTATACCTTGCAGATCCATCCTCATCCCTCCCGGCGGCATTGGGGGTTCTGGAGGAATATGGCCTGTACAGCAATCACAAAATATATAGGACTAAAAGCTCTTCCCTGAGTTTTTATATCCCACCTTGCACTCTGCACCAATTGCAATCCTCCTTTTCTTTTTCTTGGGAGGGCTCTTCGTTCCAATACTTAAGGATTCAGATACCTTCAAACCCTGATAAGATCTTTGACCTGAATTTTGCCCCCCTTCTATCCAGAATTAAACAGGACCTTCTGAAATGGCACAAAAGGGATTTCTCCTGGATAGGTCGGATCAATATCCTAAAAATGAATATCCTTCCCCGCCTGTTGTACCTCTTTCAGGCAGTCCCAATTAGGTTACCTAGGTCCTTTTTTAGGAACCTACGCAGGTTGGTTTCCCAGTTCGTATGGGCATGCGGACGTCTCAGAGTAGCGGAATCCACACTGATTCGCCCAAAGTCGGAAGGCGGTTTGTCTCTTCCAAATTTCCGGATGTACTACCTTGTCGCTGTAGCAGTGCGCATTTTGTACGCATTTAACAGTGCTAGTTCCAAACTAGAAACCACCCTTTTATGGGGCTCCATAGCGGCTCTGCCCTGGCTCCCGCCCTCAGTGTTGCCGAAAGGAATGCTCACTCATGTCCCCCTCATCGCACAGACCTCGGTCTCAGTGTACAGATCTTATGCCTCTAAAATGAGGGTGATCCGTACGGGAGGCCCGTGTACACCGCTTCTGGGCAACCCAAATGTCCCAGACTCCCTTTCCCAAGCCCTCCTCTGCTTATCGGTATCTAGTGCTCCCCTTTCAGTTATTGCACAAGTTCTCTCCCCGGATGCTTTGAGGGGCTACGAAGAGTTGGTAGGTGACACAAGCACAACACGATTCGCGAGGTTGCTCTACTAGCAGTTGCGAAGCATTTATTTAAAGTGGAAGCAATTTTTGGACGTGCACAGACCATCGAACACTTTTGAGTTGTGGTGTCTCAGCAGATACTCCGAGAGGCGTGCTCTTTCTGGGCTCTATAGGCTACTGGTTGACGGTCAGCCCACTGAGAGACTTGCCTTTTAGAGAGGCTGGGAAAGAGAGCTCAATATGACCCTTTCCGAGGAGGTTTGGAACAAAGCGTTCCAGCTCACCCATAAGTTCTCTGTTTCTTCCAGGGCACACGAGTTTAATTACAAAATTCTAACAAGATGGTCCCAGCTCTGTTAAACATCCTATATCCCACCTCTCCTAGTGTCTGTTGGCGCTGTAAGTCCGAGAGGGGTACTATGGCCCACATCTGTTGGGGCTGCTGTGTCTTGCAACCCTTCTGGAGTAGGGTGATCGACATAATCTATAGAATTACGGAAATAAAAATCCAAAACAGCCCAACCGCTATTCTTATTTTTGACATACCTCTTCCTATCTCTACTCTCAAGACCCACCTTATTAGCTTCTTGATATTGGCGGCGATATTAGTTATCCCTAGGCTTGGGCTTTCCACAACCTGTCCATCAATAATGGGCTGGTTCAAGGAGGTTCATGCGTTGCAGAGCCTGGAGAAGTTCAGATCAGATTCCCCTCTATGCTATAGTAAATGCCTGCATCCATGGGAGGACTGAATCCTTTTCTGCAGGTCTGATCAATACCTCTCTTACCGGGGTTAGAGTTTCTACTAGTTAGGATTAACTCAAGCGGTAGTTGTTGCAGATGTAAATTGGCACAGGCAATGACCTTCTGAAGCAGTGCCACCGAAGAGCCGATTGATTGTTTTACTGTTTCCTGTTTTTCTGTTTTATCTTAGTTCTAGGCAAGGTCTCCACATGAGGCTGTATTCCATTTTCCTTACTTGTAGATGTTGTAATATGTTTACTATCAATGTAGATTGGGCGCTCCTCACTTGGGTAACCATTAAGTTACTCCCATGACTGACACTGGACAGGGTCGTCTCCCATCTTGCCCTTTGATGGGGAATGCCCAACGATCCTAACGACTGGAAATGTTTTATGTTGAGCTCCTAGCTTATCTTTTATTGCTTTAAGTGTGATTAATTTCTGCTTCGATGTACAATGTAAGTTAAAATCTTTGTTTATATGCTACTTAATCTTTGTGATTTACAGTCTTCATGTCGCACCTGATCTTGCTTTTATATAATCTCTGTTCATTTTGTCTTTTTTTTTAATAAAGGCTTTTTGAATACGGAAAAAAAAAAAATCCGGCGGAATATACAAAATGGTGGATATTCCGCCCGGATTTGCCGTTGGCCCTGTAATTTGAATTTACGGGCCCGACGGCAAATCCAAAAACCGTCCGCGGCTTTTGCGCAAATCTGGGGCAAAAAACGCAGCCCGCCACTGGTATTTTGGCTTATGCTGTGTAGACCTAGCCTTAGTGTAAATGATGTATTGGTTTAGGTGCATGAAAAGTTTAGCAACTTTCTGCTGTACAGTTTTCATCTCTAGCTGTTTAATAACTTTCTGCTTTATGTCAACGAATGAATGAAAACACTTCATTTTGGTTATATTCTGATATAGAGATGGAGGAACGGTTATTGCTGTCAAAAAACAGCACCTGAAGTGCCCTAGTCATACAGCTTTAATACATTTCACCTGTGCTAGCTGTGGAACCTTGGCACTTTGAAGAGAAACTCCTGCATTTTTTGCTTTGCGGTTCTTGGCCATGCAGCAAGAACTGCAACTTAAAAGATATGTTAGAATCAACACATAGAAGCTGAAAATCTGTCTTAAAGGGGTTTTCCAGGAGTTTTTTAAAACCTCCCTACCACCTCCCACTGTGCTTAAATAGAAAAATAACCCATACTTGCCTCTCCATCACACCTGTTCCAGCACTGTGAAAGCTCCGGTGTTCACCCTATAGGGTGCGATCCTGTTGCATCCAAAACTCATCCAAACACGCACCTGTGTGTTGGATCCGTTTTGGATCCAATCAACGCTGCGATTTTCGGATCCAAAAACACCGTGTGAACACCCCCCCTTAGTCCCTCACTGATGATGTCACGTTCATGGATCACATGATGTTGCAGCCATTCTGCATGTACATTATGTGACCACAGATCTCAGTGATTGGCTGCAGCATCATGTGATCCATTAACGTGACATCATCTGTGAGTGACCAGGGGGGACACTGGAGCTCCAGCAGCACTGGAACAGGTGTGATGGGAGAGGCACGTATGGGTTATTTTTCTATTTAAGCACATTGAGAGGTGGTTGGGTTTTTTTGGTTTGTTTTAGAGTCTTGGAAAACCATTTTAATAATATGTGACTGACATAGGTGTTGGGCTTTTACGCATACAGTTGGTTGCAAAAATATTCCTACCCCTTAAGTTTTCTCATTTTTAAACATTTCAGCCACAAACTTAAATGTATTTGATTGATATTTTATGTGAGTATTTGTGAAGTGTAAAGAGCAAGGTCGACATGTATATACAGGGCTGCGGCAGAAGTCTGGCTTCTTTTCAGCCTGAAAACTGGTGCAGCCATGTTTGCTATATTTTTAATTAGGCGCACTCCAGTATCAGGCGCATTACAGAGCACCTGTGGCACGTTGCAATGCACCTGAGATCGGGGGGTTCGAGGCGTGTCACAATACAACCGAACAAAGCTTCACATTTATGACTTTTTATCGGCAAATCCCGGCGCATTACTAGTGGAACAGGTAGAGCACTTTAAAAGTAGTTCACCTGAGCCAGAAGAGTCGCTTTGAACCTAGAAAGCGCTAAATCTATGACCCGCAATAGACCAGGGTCATAGATTCAGGCGCATTCTACGCTACTAATACATGTATTAAAATTGGCGTCTGGGCGTCAAGAGTCATACATGTTGCTATCGATATGTGCTTTTCCGAAACTTTGCTCATTAAAAAACAGAAAAGTGTGGCATACATACATATTCTGCCCCCTCTCACGCCCCATGTTCTGATATTATTAATAAAATCTAGAGTGAACAATTACCTTTAAAAGTCACCTGATTAGTAAATAGAGCACATCTATATGTTATTTATTCTCAGTATAAATTAAGAGTTGTTTTGTCAAGGCATCAGAGGTTTGTTACAAAACATAAGTGTACAAACCACACCACGGAAACCTAGACACACACCAGACAGCTCAGGGATAAAGCAGTGGCAAAGTGGATTGCAGGGTTAGAATTTAAAAAAAAAAAAAAAAAAAACCCAAAAAATTGGGAAAATTCACGGGGCACTGTTTTAAATAAAAAACGGGGGCAACTGAAAAATAAACCCAAGGGAAATTTTTGTCCCCCCCAAAACGGACAACCCAGAAAAAATGGGAGTGCACTAATTAAAAGAAGCAGCAAGAGGCCCCAAAGTCACTTGGAGGGCGGGAGAGATCCCTAGGGGGGGAATTTTAATAGTCAACTTTTAGTCGTGGGATCCGCAAATCTGGCCTTTATGGAAGAGCGGCATGGAAGAAAGCCCTTTTTTTTAAAGCAAAAACATGAGAAGTGCCCTTTTTCAAAAAATTTTTGTTGGAGAGATAAAGCAAAGTTTAAAAAAGAAACTTGGGTCAGGGTTTGGCCCCTAAATTTCCCAAAAACAAAAGGGGGAAAATGTCCCCTTAGGGGGGACCCCAAAGAAAGTTTTACAACCGTTTTGACAATTTTTTTAAAGCACCTAAAGTGGGCAAACAAAAAATGTAGAAATTTTATGCTTGGGGTTTTTTTTGGTATAGTTTAAAAAGATAAAATTTTAAAACAATTAAATTTGTTACAAAGGGTTTCCAGGGCACCCGATTTTTTGACAGGGGTTTAAATTTTTTTCAGGCGCATTGTCAATCATTTAATGCCCCTTTAAAAAAAGGCGTGGAAACACCTCTTTTCTGGCCTGTCTCCCTATGTGTGGAGGAAACACTGCACATCACCCTGAACACACCATGCCCACAGTGAAGCCTGGTTGTGGAAGCGTCATCCTGGGGGGAGGCTTTGCTTCAGCAGGAACTGGGAAGCTGCTCAGAGGTGATGGCAAGATGAATGGAGCTAAATACAGGGCAATCCTGGAAAAAAAAAACTCTTAAAGACTGCAAAAGACTTGTGGTGTAGATTCACCATACAGCAGGACAATGACCCTAAAACAGTCAAAGCTACAATTGAAGGGTTTTACATCAAAGCAAATCAATGTGTTCCAATGGCCCAGTCACATTCAGACCTAAATCCCATTGAGAATCTACAGCTGAAATTGAAAAGTGCTCTTCACAAATGTTCACCAACAATCTGACTGAGCAAGAGCTATCCTGCAAAGAAAAGGGGAAAAAAAAAATCACTCCAGCCTCTAGATGTGCAAAGCTTGTAGAGACATCCCCCAACAGTCTGCAGCTGTCATTGCAGGTAAAGGTGGTCCTACAAAGTTTTGACTCTGAATGCACCAAAAAATTTCAGTTTTTCCATCAGTAAAAATTTGGAAAAGTGCAAATCCATTTTCTTTAGACTTGGCCATTTTTGTTTTCAATCACATAAAATACATTTGTTTGTGGCTGTAACATTTAGATATGAGTAACAGTTCAAGGGGTAGGGAGACTTTCACAGCCCACTGTAGTCTTGGTTTTAAAAACTGTATCAAATGCTCTATGTAAAAAGGAAAGGTTGCCAACAGCTGAAAATGAAGATTCCGTCCACAAACCGCATTCAGTGGTTTTAAGAATTTGGCAACTTGTTATTCCAAAAAAGATCTAAAAATGATTAAAGATCTTAATGAAAAAAATCAAATGGCTTGCCTAAGTCTTCATTCATCTCCATGTGATGTTCTCTGTATTAAATGTAGCCTCCTTCTCTGCAGCAGAGCCGCAGCATTTCCTGTTTGAAAGCTGTTTCCCTTTGCTCTGTAAAACTACAAGTCCCAGAATCCTTTGCACTGATAAGGCTTTCCTTCTCTCTCCCATTTCACATTACGTTGAAAACTTTAAGAGGCAGGACCAAGGGGTGCGGCTTCAAACACTGCCCTGAAAAAGCCAAACCTCTTTAGTTACATGGACTCCTGGGCTCTACACGGTGCTGTTTTCTACTGAACTTCATGTCATCAAACACTTAATGTAGATCTGCTTAAAGGGGTTTTGCCAAGAAGCGAGTTCCTCACCTAACGGGCTGATACTCCCCTCTTGAGGCTTGAAAAAGGGGCGTTGTGTTTCTGTGTTTAAAAAAACAAGTACCTCCTCTGCGATGTCATCGCTCCACCTCCCATGCACGTTCCTGATATTCAGTCTCTGTACTTGAGCAAACATGTTATTTGGTTAATCCACAAGGGATAACTGTATTGTGCACAAGTTTCTCCTTCTTATCTGCTCAGGAGAGAAGATAAGCTCTCAGCAGGCAGTGTCTTTCATTTGTTCATGAACTGCTGCAGGGGGGGGTGGGAGGAGGGCTGAGCAGGGAGCGCCTGCATGTTTACTCAGATAATTACATTACAATCAGTGGATTCTCTATACAAAAGACATAGGATCTTTTCTCCCCAGTCCTTTCAAAGCTCGTTCATATTCCCTGCCATCAGATAGGAAGTGCAAACAACGCAAGCGCGGCCAGATCAGCTCCTGGTCGTGTCTAATGTAAACTGTCAGGAAACTAAGGGCATGTAAGTCAGGCTGTAGCTCTCAGAGGCTTCACTTTTTTAATGACATATATTTCAAAAAGTGATTAAATACCCATTTTGGAGGATCCCACGTCAACATTAGATCGTGGCAAAACCCCTTTAGGTCCACAGGAAATCTAATAAAGGTGCCTAACTATTCCCACCTTAGACAACCCCTTTCAACATGTATGCTGAATTTTGCTTTGTTAAGATGTATTCTGATATTTTTGCTGTTTTCTCTGACAGGTTGGCACCATGCAGTGGGCAGGATGCCTACTGCTAATTCAGGCATTTGTAGTCACCACTGTGTTTGCTGCTGAACCCCAGATGCTGTCTTTCCTGAAGTCAGGCAGAGCAGGTGAGCATTTCTTAAATCTGATCCTTCTCCAATACAGAAATAACCATGGACAGGTGTGGCACTGTTTCGGAAAGAAAGCAAACTGTTTTTTTAGGGTGGGTTCACTCTATATTCATGGCCGCGTTGCAGGTATCTGTCGAGGTACTGTGGAAAAAAGGTACCCCAGCGGATACCGCAGCGTAGCCATGGTGGCCCCATAGAGAATAATAAAGCAGAGCTAAGTTTGCGCTCTTTCCTGATGGCTTACGCATTTCTTGCAGTGCTCAATAGCGTCGTCAACTATACTCTTGATTCCCGCAAGATAAGTGTATGCCGCCGGGAAATGGAGAAAATGTAGCTAACGCAGAGCTACACCTGCCCTATTATTCCTTATGGGGCCACCATGGCCACGTTTTTTGTTTTGAAAGCCCTAATACGTGCTTCGTAAAAAACAAAATGCACGAAAAGAGTGCCACACAAAAACAGTGCATTGAGGATACGGTCTATCACAGACCCATACTTAAAAGTTATGGGCCCCCACAAACCTAGAACAAAATGCTTCCCTGCCGGACCAAAAGGTACCTGCACAAGGATACCATAAATGACCCCTACTGTCAAAACGGATGGGGATCTAAATGCTCCCTCACCGAGCCAGAAGGCATCTGCATGAGGTCACAAAGCAGTGGACTCCACCACTTAAGCGGATAGTCCCAAAACTTGGCATCAGAATGGTTTGCCAGAACGAACTTCAACTGAGGTTCCTCTGGGTGGCCACTCCGTAGAGTGCAGGGGAAAAAGGAACCTAATGGCCACACATTCTCCCCCTAGACCTCGGGAGGGTCCCAGGAGGGTACCACATCCTCCGATCCGACACACAAAAGGGACACAAAAGAACACACAGTGACGTGAATAAAAATAAATTAAATAACTTAGTGGATGTGTACAGTGGGACTGCGTGGACATCCGCCCGACCACCATGGCCATGTTGCGGTATCCGCTGGCATACCTTTTTTCACAGCACCCCGACAGATACCTGCAATGTAGCCAGTGGGATTCCACCCTTCTCCTTACAGCCATAGAACACAACAATTACATACAGTATATAGAATCGTTATGGCATAATATTTATTCAAATTTCATGAAAGAAAAGAAGGTTAAAAGAGAAATTACTTGAAGATATGGTGGAGTAATGTATCTCATTGGGGAGGGGCACCATATGCTGTGTGAGGATTTGATCGCCTTTTTTGCACCTCACTGTGCATTGGCATATAGAAAAGGATTATGGGAAAGAGCTGAAGAGCTCTATATCCAATAGATGGCACTGATGAGCTCTTCAGCTCTTTCCCAAAAAAACCTTTGTCATTTGAAGGAGTGTAGTTATAGGGGGTGCAGAGGTAGCAGCCGCTACTGTGCCCTGGAGGCTTCCCTGCCACGTAAGATGGCTTCCCTGCCACGTGGGAGGTGAGGGCCATTTCATAGATTTTGCAGTGGAGCACAGGAGCTTCACAAACCATACTAAACACTCCTGGGGCCCCTGCAAAATAAAAAAAATAAATAAAAAAAACTTCGACTCCCCTTCTTTCAGTTCAGCGCAGCGTCCCCACAGTCGTCTTCTGACATTGTCACTTGCATATGGGGACGTCACTGCTGCTGAAGGGCTGCAGCGGTCATGTGCCTCTACTTACATCTCCTGGCACCAGTGCTGTTCACTTGTGATGGGAAATAGTGGTGCGTGACCGCTGCGGCCAATCAGTGGCTACAGTGGTAACGTCCCAGGTCAGAAGTGACAGTGTCTCAACAGAAGACTGGCAGACACAGTCTGGCCGCATTGATATGATATAGTGCACTTGATAGAGGGCGCTTGAGCTTCTCAGCTCCTTTCCCATAAGGCCTTGTGATATGCAGATGCTTCATGGAGTGCAAAAGACTATTTCGAATCTCCACACCCCTATATGGCGCTCTCCCTAAGGAGAGATCTTCGCTTTCCGAGCCACTCATTGCCTCCCCCCCTCAGCCAAGCCAGCATCGCTCTGCTCTGTACTGACGAGGGGCAAACACCCCGAAACAGCTGTCTACAGATGGGTGATGCTGGCTTGGCTAATATCTCTTTTGCTTTCCAAAGACCCAGTGGGTCAAAAGCAAATTGAGGATTTGTTACATATAATAGAGGGCGTTTGAGCTTCTCAGCTCCTTTCCCATAATGCCTTGTGATATGCAGATGCTTTGTAGAGTGCAAAAGACAATTTCAAATCTCCACACACCTCTATAGGTGCTCTCCCTAAGGAGAGATCTTCCCTTTATGATATTTAAGGAAGACTGCATAGAATACAAAAAGATTAAAAGGGTTGTCCACATGACCTATATGTGGTGGTCACATGACTGTTTATTCTATTCAGTTGCTTCATGGGATTAATTATTATGGGCCGGAATGTGGACCGTACCATTTTTTTCTTGATAAGGGTCCAATAAATTGGTATAAAAAGTTATAGAACAAATATAAATATATGTATATATGTGTGTGTGTGTGATGGTGTGTATAAATATATATATTTGTGTGTGTGTGTATAGATGTGTGTGTTTGTGTATATTTGTGTGTGTGGGTGGGTATATGTGTGTATGTATGTATGTATAATATATTATATATATATAAATATATATATATATATATATATATATAATATGTGTTATTGTATGTGCATATGAAGATTATACGATTTCCTGTTATACACATAATAAATGGACAAAACTCTTAATACCTCCGAATGATCAATATCCCCAGGTAATACAGATTGACATACAAGTAATTTATGATGGCTAATCATTTATACTACAATATACATCTGGGTAATGACTTATAGGGGTATTCCCATCTCGTTCATTAGCTTTAAACATGTGGGCAAAGATAATGAAAATTATTACCAAATACAATGATGCTTTGAATTCGCTACATTTCAAAGATACAGCTGTTTTTATTTTTTCTTATGTACAGAAGGTTTCTTAGGTTACTGACCACCTCTCTGGTGATGCCAGTCCTTGCTGTGTATTAGCAGCAGGCTGGAGCTTAAAGGGGTTGTCTCATCTCAAAGTTTCATAGGATGCATGAATGAAATAATGCTGCTTTGCTCTGTCACTTCCTGGTCAAGCTGTCTGTAATTAGCATATTAGCTCTGTGTATTCAGACTTCTCTGTTTTAATCTAGATTAAATAAATTACCTTCTCTGAAGTCCAGAGAAGCTTCTGAGCTAATGTAAACAGTAGAGTAATTACTGTATTTTGTCTGAAAGATCAGATAACGCACAAGGTCTCATTGCCTGCTGCGACCTGTGTGATGACATCACTCCCTGCTATTAGATAGAACAGACAGCAGGGGAGAAGAAGTACACAGGTCGGTCACGTGGGAAACATGAGAGCACAGAAGGTGATAAAATCACTTGTAGCGCCTTAACAAAAAAAATGAACAAAACAATATATTTGGAAAACGTCTTCATTTAGTGTTCCCTACATTTTGAAAGCTATTCTTTGTACTGAGACAACCCCTTTAATTCTAAGGCCTCTTATCTTAACTTCCTCACTGACTGAAACTTCAACTATTCTGTAACTGAACAGAGAGAGTTTCGGGAGCCTTGTGTTGTACTGCAGAGGGGTATTTCTCTATGTATGCAAATACATGGATAACAATGTAAAAGTCGAAGACTCACGCCACTCGTCTTGGAAGAATCCTCTCATGACAAATACAGCTCTGCTAGCTCCTATTAATAGCTATTCTGCTTTCACAACCCCTTCATCACCGATGTCCCTATAACTGGCACAACTAGGAATAGGAACTGGCAGAGCTGAAATGTCAGTCATTCCTGCAGAGGAAGTGATGGCCTGAATCAAGCTGTGAAGGGTAAAAAGAGCTAGATTGGGTTTATTAAAGGGGTTCCCCCCAAAGTGCAGGGGCTGATACGGATTAAGCCAACCTGATGTATGTAGAAGTAGATTAAATCAAATAGATGACAATAAATCTACCATGAATAACTTTATGTGAAAAAACAGTGTCTTTATGTCCAAATACATTGTATAGAAGGAGTACAATAGTGCCGACCGATACAATGCATACCACCAAGCAGGGCTGTGGAGTTGGAGACTATTTTGCAGGAGTCGGAGTCATCATAAAAGGGACCGACTCCGACTCCCAAAATATATAATAAGTTGGTCCAGTTAGTTCGATGCAGTGCAAAGATCAAGAGGAATTGGGTCCGGCCAGTGTTACTGCTCCCATATCTTCAGCCTCATCACATGAGGAGTGTAACTGATGACATGGAGCAGGCAAAGCGCTGCCCAGGCGAGAAGATTCTGCTCCCAGGGCAAACACATTTTGGCAAAATTTTTCACCTGCTTTCAAAAAAAGTAGAAGAGTTAAACCATTCATCTAAACTGACTGTGGCTGAGGCAATTCCTTTATACCCTGACATTGTTAGAGATATTGCCCCTGTGGTCACCGCTTTACCCCCAACCCAAGTTAGTGTAGAGAGGCCGTTCTCTAGCCTGGAAATAATGAGATCAGATGTGAGGTCATGTATGCAGGATCTGGTGTAGGCAATGCTATTTCTCAGAACAAATTCAGAGACTCCACAAATGTTCCTGCAGTGTTCTGCATATTTACAATTTTTTTGTGTTCTAAAGTCATATCCAATATATTTTACACTGACAAGCAAAATGGTAACACTGGTTTGAACTTGTGACCTTCAGGCTCCATATCTCACCATCCACTACAGCTTTGTATATGAGGCTACTGTAATTTTATATACAGTCATCTTACCTATCTTATACATAACTTTGACTTGCAAGTATTTAGCATCTGCTTAGTTTCTGCAGATTCTTTCCTGTAACTGCATTGTTACTGTTTTGCTCCTAAAAATCAAAATGTTCATTTTTATTATTTTGTTAGCATTTGGGAAATCCACCTTTTGGTTTTCAGCACTGCCTGAATCCTTCTGGGCTCTGCATCAGATTCAAGCATATCTTGACCAAAATCTGATCCCAGGTCTCGTCTACACATTCCCAATGTTGTTGCAGTCTGGACTTGGATACAAATACAGCTTTTTCTTCAGCTCTACCCACAAGTGTTCAAAAGATCAAAACATTGTTACCCTTTTGCTTGTCAGTGTCTGTTCTACCTAAATAGCTTGATTATTGTATCATAAGGTGATAAACAGCCGGATGTTACCATTTTAATACAGTAAAGTTATCGCTTAAACATGCGCCGTGTATGAGGGAGTCGGGGGTTTGGGAAATTGAGGAGTCGGGACTCCACAGTCCTGCCACCAAGATTTAGCTGTGCCTAAAAGATACTGGGGCAAATGTATTATTGCAGTTGCACCTAAAATGCTGGCATACATGCATTACATCACATATTCTGTGTTCTGGACAGTCTCTAGACACCTCTGCTCTTTGTCTGACAAAAGGGTGTGGTTTCTGTAAAAGAGGAGTGGCTTAGTATGCAAAGTGAAGCAATTAGTGGCATAAAGGAAGCCAACCAATAGAATCTGTAAGCTTAGACTAGACTGTCTATACAGTAGGCAGATTTCTTAACCCTATGATGAACGTGGTGCATTTTAAGATTGTCTAGTGTAAGTTTGCACTGTCTACATGTGGTGACCCAGAGTTACAGTGGAGAGGATGAGGGTGGTAGTTCTAGTCATGGTGGCGTTCATCCAACCTTTCACTCTCTCCTGGGATAAATACACTGTGAATGGGGGGAGGAGGCAGTAGGTGTACAAACATAGTTGGATTGCCTTCTTAAAGGGGTTGTCTCACTACAAGGATGTGTCCATTAACCATTTCCTGCCTATTCCTAGATATTCCCTCTTGTATGGGCTGCATCAGCTCTTCAGGTTGCTATAGCTACAGACCTGTTTACTCTCTCGTGATAGGCTGCCAGCACTGGTTGCTATAACTACAGACCTGGGTTTTACTGCAGCCTAGTAGAAGCCAGTAAACACGCCTCTGAATTCAAAGTGAAACCAAGAAAACAGGACTGAGGTGAGATGAATCGGTGTAGTGAGACAACCCCTTTAATTCCCCTGGGACATGCTCTAAAATGATGGTAGCCTCACTGCTCTGTAACTGTGTTAATGGAGGTGTCTTAGATGTAGTGCAGCAAAAAGAGACAGGAGGCGACATTGGGTTTAAATTTAAACAGTTTCCTTTACTCCAAGCAAGAAATGTTAGGGTGTTAGGGTACGTCCACAGGACAAGCTTTTCAGATGGTTTTCGGATTTGAAAACCGACTGCCAACCATCCACATAGACTTTGATAGGCAATCCATTCAGTAGTCAACACTGAACAGATTGTCGGGCAGATTTTTATACTGCTGACGTTCTAAAAAACCTAGACCATGCAAACTCTTCTGCCCGGTTTTTAGGTGGGAGGTTTACATTTCAAAGGTTGAAAGTCATTATGGGAAAGGAGCTGGAGAAGCTCAAGTGCCCTCTATTGGATGTAGAGGGCACTTGAGCTTCTCCAGCTCCTTTCCCATAATGCCTTGTGATATGCAGCTGCTCCGTGGAGTGCAAAAGGCTATTTCGAATCTCCACACGCCTATATAGGCGCTCTCCCTAAGGAGAGATCTTCCATTTCTAAGCCTCTCATTGCCTCCCACGCAGCCAAGCCAATATCACTCTTCTGTGTACTGATGAGGGGCAACCCCCCTTCGTCCCCCGAAACAGCTGTATACAGATGGGTGATATTGGCTTGGTTAAATATCCCTTTTGCTTTCTAAAGAACCAGTGAGTGAAAAACAAACAGAGGATTTGTTACATCCAATAGAGAGTGATTGAGTTTCTCAGCTCCTTTTCCATAATGCCTTGTGATATGCAGATGCTTCGTGGAGTGCAAAATCTCTACACGCCTATATGGTGCTCTCCCTAAGGAGAGATCTTCCCTTTCAAAAGTTAAAAGAGAGGGTGAATCCGCAACCTCGGACAGAACTGTCCCCAAAAACCATACAAAAGATAACACTGTACCGTATGGATTCCTAAGACAGAATCCGACTGGTATTTTGTCTGTGGCTTCTGGACCTACCCTTAGCCTTCTTCTACATGATGCATTATAGTTCAACTTCATGCACAAGAGCCTGTAGCAAGGATGGGCCAGTACACACAGCATCCCGAACTAGTATTGCTATTCTGCAGGAGCTTAGTTGCTCGCCCCATGCGGTCCAGAGCTTCCTGTGGGGGTTAGTTGGCTGAGCTAGGCAAATGGCTTCTAGGTCTAAATTGGCTGTTAAGAGAGTCCACTTACTTTCTTTCCTCATGTGCTTATATGTTATGAAGGAGACCAACCCATGTGTTGGCCGGTCCCCCCGCCACCTAAGAGGAGTGAGGAGGAATAATGGTGTCTGGACTGAGGTCCAAGGCAAAACTTCTTGTTACTTAGGGCTTGTTGAAGCGCTTTGTAGATTCATCTTGGGGACCAACAGAGCGGACCTCAAGACGGATCTAACAATTAGCAGTGACTTTATCACTGCTTGTTATGACGAACACGCAGCGGCGTTCACATAAGATCGCCGCTGCGTGTCCCTCTCCTGCCTGTCGGCTCCGTCTTCGAAAGAACTGCATGTCAATTCTTTGCAAGACGGACCCGAGCGGCGCTTTTGAAACACGCAGCGGCGATCTCTCATGTGAACGCCGCTGTGTGTTCCTCATAACAAGCAGTGATAAAGTCACTGCTAATTGTTAGATCCGTCTTGAGGTCCGCTCTGTTGGTCCCCAAGATGAATCTACAAAGCGCTTGTAACACGGAGTGAAAACTGTGCGTGAACAAGCCCTAAAACCTCTTCTGAAGAAGTGTGTTTCAGGCGAGGTTTTGGGGGCGGAAATGCTCCAAAAACCTCATCCAAAGCCACGTCCAAATAAGCCGTGTGAACATGGCCTTAGAACTCCATCTCGGAACACCATACCTCCCAACTCTTACAGATTGCAAAGAGGGACACATCAGGTCACGCCTCTAACCACGCCCAAACACATGACATCACACGAAGACACAACTCTAACCACGCCCAAATACATACATGCCAAATTTTTAGATGGCCAAAAAGGGACACATTTTCAGGATTGCATTGTATCCCATGATGAAATATTAAGTAAGTGGTTATGTAATAAACAGTTAGGAAGCAATCAGGTACTTTTTTAAAGCAAGATAATCAGTTTATAGATGCAAATCTATTTCCCAAATTAAAAAGAGGGACAATTATAGAGCTAATAGGGACAGAGGGACCAGGGTTAAAAATAGGGACTGTCCCTCCAAAATAGGGACAGTTGGGAGGTATGGAACACTTGTAGAACTCCCTAGAAAATGAACTACATGATGACAATTTATAGACTCTGGACTCCACTCCTGCTGCTGCAGTGGCCATTCTTGCTCAAAACTTTCACAATACATTAACCTTTGTTGTTACTGATTTCACATTGTCTGCGTGATATTGCGTTTTACACTAGAGTCACATCAATCACAGAAGCTCTGCAGTGCCGGGCACAACCGGGTTTTGGATAGACATCAATACAGAAATCTATCCCTCCCGCTCTGGGGCACCACGTATGGATTAGGCCACAGGTGTCAAACTGCCGGCCCTCCAGCTGTTGGGAAACTACAACTCCCATCATGCATTTGTATAATCTATAACAGTGGGCATGATGGGAGCTGTAGTTTCCCAACAGCTGGAGGGCCGCAGTTTGACACCCCTGGATTAGACAGTATTGAAAAATCTGCTCCATTGTTATTTACTGAATTTGGCTACGATGGATAGGATTTGGCTAAACTTTGACAATGGGTTGGTGGTTAGCGACTAACTTGGTAGAAAGGCTCTGACCGGTGGTGTAGGATAGCCGGTGGTGTGTGCCCCGCAATTACGGTGGGACTTCGGGAGCCCGCCGGCCCCATAGACAATCATTGCTGGCGGGGTGTATTCGTCGCTAGTAATTGACATGTCACTTCTCTCCCCGCTCGCCGTATTGTGCGAGCGGGGGAGAGGAGACGTAATCCATAGTTCTCTATGAGAACTATGGATTACCGTAATGACTGGGACGTATCTCGCCCCGTACTGAGCGCAGTACACAGCGAAATACGTGGCGAAATGCGCCCCAGTTTAAGCCGTGTGAACATAGCCTACCAATGAACTCGGACAGCAGAGATAGATCAGATAAAAGCAGACTCTACTAGACTGGAGGGTTTCATGTATCACAGTACTTTTTTTTTTAATGTAATTTTAATGGTTTTTTAAATGTTTTTATCATAATATAAAATTTTGCGTAAAATGCTCTGAATTCTTGAATCCTTTTGTAGTTTTCTTGGATGATGAAGAGGCAAATACCTTCATTACCCGCAAGCTGCGCTACAACAGTTGGGATTTTGAGCTGTTTACCCCGGGTAATTTGGAGCGGGAATGTTACGAGGAAGTGTGTAACTACGAGGAGGCACGAGAGTGCTTTGAGGATGACCAAAAAACTGTAAGTGTACCTGATGTCTTCTAAAGAATAGTATGATCACTAAAATCTGAGCTTTTAAAAGGGTTGTTTTGGTTAATGGGGTTGTCCAAGTGATTGGAAAATGAAAGGGAATCTGTCAGGAGGTTTATGCTACCCTGTTTGAGAGCAGGATATGATAGAGGAGAAAGGCTGAACTCTGTGATATATAGGGTTATATGATAGAGGAGAGAAGCTGTGCTCTGTGATATATAGGGTTATATGATAGAGGAGAGAAGCTGAGCTCTGTGATATATAGGGTTATATGATAGAGGGAGAGGAGCTGAGCTCTGTGATATATAGGGTTATATGATAGAGGAGAGAAGCTGAGCTCTGTGATATATAGGGTTATATGATAGAGGAGAGGAACTGAGCTCTGTGATATATAGGGTTATATGATAGAGGGAGAGAAGCTGAGCTCTGTGATATATAGGGTTATATATGATAGAGGAGAGAAGCTGAGCTCTGTGATATATAGGGTTATATGATAGAGGGAGAGGAGCTGAGCTCTGTGATATATAGGGTTATATGATAGAGGAGAGGAGCTGAGCTCTGTGATATATAGGGTTATATGATGGAGGGAGAGGAGCTGAGCTCTGTGATATATAGGGTTATATGATAGATGAGAGAAGCTGAGCTCTGTGATATATAGGGTTATATGATAGATGAGAGGAGCTGAGCTCTGTGTTTTATAGGGTTATATGATATAGGAGAGAAGCTGAGCTCTGTGATATATAGGGTTTATATGATGAGGAGAGGAGCTGCTCTGTGATATATAGTGTTATATGATAGATAAGTGGAGGTGAGCTCTGATTTATAGGGTTACATGATGGAGGAAGAGGAGCTGAGCTCTGTGATATATATAGGGTTATATGATGGAGGGAGAGTGCTGAGCTCTGTGATATATAGGGTTATATGATAGATGAGAGGAGCTGAGCTTTGTGATATATAGGGTTTATGATAGAAGAGAGGAGCTGAACTCTGTGATATATAGGGTTATATGATAGAGGAGAGGAGCTGAGCTCTGTGATATATAGGGTTATTTGATAGGAGAGGAGCTGGGCTCTGACACATAGGGTTATATGATAGATGAGAGAAGCTGAGCTCTGTGATATATAGGGTTATAGGATAGAGGAGAGGAGCTGAGCTCTGTGATATATAGGGTTATATGATGGAGGGAGAGGAGCTGAGCTCTGTTATATATAGGGTTATATGATTGAGGAGAGGAGCTGAGCTGTGTGATATATAGGGTTATATGATAGAAGAGAGGAGCTGAGCTCTGATATATAGGGTTATATGATGGAGGGAGAGGAGCTGAGCTCTGTGATATATAGGGTTATATGAAGGAGGGAGAGAAGCTGAGCTCTGTGATTTATAGGGTTATATGATAGAGGAGAGAAGCTGAGCTTAGTGATAAATAGAGGTATATGATAGAGGGAGAGGAGCTGAGCTATGTGATATAGAGGGTTATATGATAGAGGAGAGGAGCTGCTCTGTGATATATAGAGTTATATGATAGAAGAGAAGATCTGAGCTCTGATTTATAGTGTTATATTATGGAGGAAGAGGAGCTGAGCTCTGTGATATATATAGGGTTATATGATGGAGGGAGAGGAGCTGAGCTCTGTGATATATAGGGTTATATGATAGATGAGAGGAGCTGAGTTTTGTGATATATAGTGTTATATGATAGAAAGAGGAGCTGAAAATCTGTGATATATAGGGTTATATGATGGAGGGAGAGGAGCTGAGCTCTGTGATATATAGTGTTATATGATTGAGGTAGAGGAGCTGAGCTCTGTGATATATAGGGTTATATGATTGAGGAGAGGAGCTGGGTCTGTTTAAAATTTTGGTTTATATAGATGGAGAAGCGATCTCTGGAAATTTTAGGGGGTTTTAGGATAGGGGAGGGGCTGAGCTCTTTTTATATATAGGGTTTTTATGGTTTGGGGGAGAAAGGGGCCGGCCTGTGTTTTTTTTTGGGTTAATGATTGAGGGGAGGAAACCTGAGTCTGTGATATAAGGGTTTTTTGATTGAGGGAGGGAGCTGAGCTCTGTGAATATAGGGGTTTTTTTGATAAAGGAGAAAACTGAGCTCTGTGGGGTTTAGGGTTTTTGATAGAGGGAGAAAGGTTTAGCTGGGTTGTTTAAACATTTTATAAAAAAAAAAATTTAAACCCAAAAGTCATTCCCCATTGATTTTTGGGGTGCCCCCCATACACAGCCTTTGTTTTTGAATGGGGAACCCCGGTCCCGGTTTTCGTTGGAGAGAGGGTGTGGGGAGACAGTTCTGTGCAGTACGTTTTTTTCCCGGGCCAAATTTTTTTATGGGAGGGCCCGAACGGCGGGGGATTGACGTTTGGCATGCGGGGTTGCCATGGGCACCCCGTAGGATTGAACGGTGGCGGCAGTGATTTGCTGACAGCCTGCCAGATGGCTATTACCACCCAAAAACCTTTTCAAAGTTTGAAAGTGGGACAAAGCATTGTATGGAAATTTTATGGCCGTGATTTTTAATGTGCAAGGGAAGGGTTTCTATATTTTTCCCTATCTTGTTTCCCGTTTTTACGTAAAAAAGATTAAAGAAGAATAAATACAATTTCATTATATAAAACTGTAATGATGCAATTTTTTTTTTTTTTTATCCTATTTCAAAATTGAAAGGAAAGATGGCTGCCTAGAGGAGCACAGTCTGCAATGCAAATTTTGCAATGAATTTTTGGGAATAAATTTTCTTTTTTTTGTGCCCCCCCCCCCCTCATCCCAATAAGGATAAAGAATTAAAAAAAAGCCCTTTTTGCAGAAAACGTTGAGAAAAAAACTTATATATAATTACATACCCCACAACATTCTGATTAGTCAAAATTTGTATATTTATATTGGGGGTTTTGAGTAATATATACGCACACTATATTTTAGTCTCTATATACACAATTTGTGTGGTGTGTTTTGTGTTTGGTTTTGTATATATTAAAGGGATATGAAAGTATGTTTGATTTTAATTTTTTCTACACAGAAAAAAAATTTTAGTTGGACACATTTTTAAAATATTAAATTTTTAATTTATTTATAAATTTTAAATATATATATTAAAATTTTTAAAAATATATTATATACACACACACATTTTCCCTTTTTGCCATGAAAACTGCATTTAACACATGAACACAGATTTATACACACATTTTAGCCCGGGGAAAATTTTTATTAAGTTTACCACGTCACCCAAAATTTTTTAAGTAAATCTTTTCTAAACTTGTTTTTTTCAAAATTTTCCCGAAAAGTCCATTTAAAAACCCCTCTGATACAAACCGTTAAAAAAAAACAAAAAACTATTTTAAAAATCCATTAGTTAAGTTATATAAAAAAAATGTGAGAAATGACCCTGGGATAAAGTATTGAAATGCTGAAATGTATTTAATAATTTGTACCAAAGGCTTTGTTTGGGGATGTGGGTCACTGGGAACTTTAGTAGTTTTTTGAAAAACTTCTGTACCAAAGCCCCGTAAATTTTCCCTAACAAAAGGTTGCAAAGGGCTTGAACTGTCACTGGTTTTACCCTCATGGGTTTTTTGTGTTGGGACCTTTAAATCACTTTTAAAACCCCAACCCCCAAAACTCCATATCTAAAATAGTTTTATTTCTTGCCAATTTAAAAGAACAATATCCACTATAAAATCACCATCACAAGTAGCAACCTCACTGCCACATAATGCTTATAGATCAGGGGTGTCAAACTGCGGCCCTCCAGCTGTTAGGAAACTACAACTCCCATCATGCCCACTGTTATAGATTATGCAAATGCATGATGTGAGTTGTTGGCGGGCCGCAGTTTGACACCTGTGTTATAGATACAAAAAGATCTATCCCTTTATAGATATCCCTACCCTCAGCGAATGCAGGCCCGGTAATCGTCCTGAAAAGGACCACCCCACCTCCGGAGGCTCGCCCTATTGATTACCTAGTATGTCCCTATACAATTATTCACTGGAGGACGTGCGATCGGCCCAAATTTATCTAGAGTCGTCAGAGGTGGACACGGAGAGCCGACGTGGGCGAGGATTTGACGGGCTTCGGCACCGCGCGACCCGGGCCAATAGGGACATACTAGGTAATCAATAGGGCGAGCCTCCGGAGGTGGGGGCCGTCCTTTCCAGGACGATTATTCAGCCTGCATTAGGTGAGTGTAGGGATAGCTATAAGGGATAGATCTTTTTGTAACTATAAGCATTATGTGGCAGTGAGGTTGCCATGTGTGATGGTGATTTTATATTGGATATTTGTTCTTTTATTGGCAAGTAATATTTTAGATATAGAGTTTTGTGTTGTAGTTTGCAGTGATTTGGTGGAATCACAAACTCTTTAGAGATTTATACAGTTTTTTTTTCTTTGATTTTTTTTGTGGGCCCCTTTGGTAATGAGAAAAACCTTTTTAAGGCCAATTGAACCAACGATTATTATTTTTCATAATTGGCAGAATTTGCTTTTCTAATATGATAGATTTTCCCGGTTTTGGGGACTGTTTTTTTTTTTTTTTTGTTTTTTTTTTGCTTTTTTTTTTTGCACATCTCGTTCTTCATGTGTTCAATACTTTTTTTTCCCTGTCATTATTAATTATTACACATAACATAATTTATGGACATCTGTGGTTTTGATTTGTCTGTGTGGATTGAATGGGTTGTTCACAAAATCTGGTGATAATTTCATGTCCATACCACCTTTAGAAATATATTTACTTAGAAAATTGGTGACGTGTTCAATACATTGGTTAGTTCTTTTTTTTTTTTTCAATCCTTAAAAAATTATATCTGCTGATTGCCCAGGCTTAGATGGTAGTGATCATTGTGTTCTAGTGTCGACATTTATCCTGCGTAATGCAATACTTCATTTCCTCTATGCTGAATGTAATACAGTAGTTTTCATACTAGATGCTGGATTTGACATTGCTTGATTCTTTGCTACAATTGTTATATGGTTCGTGACTGTGTTATAGCAACCTTGTCACAATCGGCAAAAAAAAAAAACCTTTTTTTTTTTTTCTGTGCAAGGCTAAATGCAGACTTTAAAGATACAAAATGGAAAGTCACGCGTTTTTACATAACAAGGATTCCTGATCTGATTTGCTAAAAGAAAGAAAAGAGTTATTTCGATATTATGGCGTGACCTTTACAATGTAAAGAGCAAACCCGTTTTTGTTCTTTTAAAAAAATCCATAAATAAGTGTGCGCCCTCTAGTGACTGTTCTGCAGAATGCACTGAAAACCCATAGGTCCCTGGTTTGTATTCAGGGGATTGTCTTTTGCTCATGCAGGGGGTTAAAGGGATATTCCCATCTCATTGATGAGCTTTAAACATGGGTAAAGCAACTCCGTTACCAAATAGATTTCTGTCCTGATTTTGTTTCGTTTTTAAAGATACAGCAGGTGATCTCCCCTGCTTAGTTACAGATGGTTTTCTAGGTTACTGACCACCTGTCTAGCACATGTATAATGCTGCCATTACTTACATGATCACTGCATTTGGCCATATGGCTCCTGCATGGGAAATATAGAATTACATGTGGCAATTAAAAAACAAAACAATTGGTAACCAACAGGACAGGCAGCTTCTGCCAGAGGAGGAGCTGCTCATAGGGAGAGGGAGACTGTGATGCGGGGACCCTTTCATATACTTATTAGACCACTTTTTAAATCCGCTCTTGAAATCTCAGCTGTTAAGAAACAGCGCCACTCCTATCTGCAGGCTGTATGCGGTATTGCAGTTCAGCTACATTGAAGTTAAAGGGTTTTTTTCACTGCAATGGTTAGATTTTAACATGTAGTGCCAGGTAATTGAAGACTTTTTTTTTCTAAATGCATTGCTTTGTTAGTTTTCCTTTGGTCAGGAAATAAAGAAGATTTTATCTCTTCTTAGTGCACCCAAGTTTCTCTGGTTACTGACCACCTCACCTTACCTCTCCCTGCTCTTTCTGATCTCTCATTGCTCTAAGCTGGCATCAGTCATTCACTCTGACCATAGTGAGTCACCTCCTGCAGAGTCTTCTCTCTAGTAACAGACTTTGACAGCCTTTCATAAACACTCTTTTTAGATCCCTGCAGCCTGAGTAATACACTTAATAAATCTCTGACAGTTATGTCAGTGTAACAGGAATAGCTAGGAACAACAAAGCTGATATGTCAGTCACTGCGATAGAACCTCCCACAATCTGAACAGGAAGTGTGAGTCTAAAGCTGGCTGTGTCTATGAAACTGCATTGTGAGAAAAACCCCTTTAATGGAGCTGAGCTGCAATACCACATGCAACCTGTGGGACAGAGTGGTGCCGATTTGTTAAGAAATTCCAGTTCTGTACAACCTCCTAAATACTGAGATTATCGATACTTAAAACCCATTTACGAGTCCAGCCTATCAAGTGCTAGGTTAACCAGTTCCTGACTGGGCCGTTTCCCCCCTCTTCCTGACCAGACACATTTTCCTTCTCCTTGATACATGCGGTTTGAGTACTTTTAATACTTTTTCACACTCTGTTATGCTACAAATTTTTCGCCTTTATTCTGCAATAAGTTAGACTTCATTTTTATGTAATTTTCATATTACATTTTTCTTTTTTTTTCCTTTTTTTTGGGGGGGGGGGCGCTAAAATAAGTTATGTAATTGCTTCACTTTTCCATCATGGATGATCACATGTAGTGAATAGATATTTTTGGGATTGTCGGGGAGGGGGTGCGGCAAAAATTGCTGTTTAGGTTATTTTTTAATACAATTTTATTTTCTATAAATTATTTTTTTTAGATTTTGTTTTTATATATTCTACATCCAATAAGGTAAACTTTTTTTTTTTTTTTTTTTTGCTGATTTACCCTGTAATTGGGGCTGATATATTACACCCAGTTATAGGAGAAATACAACCCTTGAAGTCACAGGAGAGCTGATCTTGGTCAGATAAAACCCAGCAGCTCTTGCAATTACTGAGCCCCAGCAGTCACATGCACACCAGTGCTGTATATACAGTGCTTACAACTATTGAGAAGGCAGGGACAGTAATAAGCTCTCCCTGCCTTCTTGTGCATCTGCCCGATTTGTTCCTGTTCATCTGTGCAGAGTTAGATGTTTATCCTCAATGGGCTGTCGGCATCTAGTTAAAATTGACTCTTAAACAATTAGTTATTCTTAAACAGGGATACATCTATCCACAGGCTGTATCTGGTATTGCAGTTCACTTTCATTGAAAAAAATCAAGCTGAGTTGCAATACCACGTATAACCTTTGGACCAGTGTGGTGCTGTTTTGGTATGTTATTCTAATTCAACCACCTGTGACATTATTAATGTTTGAAAGCCTCTTGCTCGTCCGGTCTCTTAAGCGCTAGATTAGGATCAAAGCGGTTAATCTGATGACTATACATGACTACAACATTCGTTTTATGTAAGGTTAGGTTCATAGGGCAGTTTGGTCCCATTTGGGACCTCTGCTTAGGGTATCGGTCAGGGTTCCTGTGCAAACGTAATCAATTTTGGATTATGTTTGCTCAGTTTCCCGAATATAAGCGCTTTCTGTGCCAGACAAAATAGTGCAGCCAGCCTGCAATGGGACTTCAAGCGCATTGTGAGCCTACACTAACTACAAAAAAGGAGATTGCATGAAATAAATGTACAGCTAAAACTTAACCTTTAATATTAAATATCTAAGATAGTATAATTCAAAAAGGACCTACAAAAACCCGAATAAGCCCCTATCCGCGATTACCTAAACCCTACCTAGTACACAATAATGGAGTAACCGCCCCGATAAGGGCGACTCCCATCCCATTTAATATTAAGGAGAATAGGGCAAGGATAGGAAATTTTATCCAGGCTTGGGTTCCAGTTGGAGTCGCCCTTACTGGGGCGGTTACTCCATTATTGTGTACTAGGTAGGGTTTAGGTAATCTCAGGGGTTTATTAGGGTTTTTGTAGGTCCTTTTTGAATTATACTATCTTAGATATTTAATATTAAAGGTAAAGTTTTCGCTGTATATTTATTTCACGCAATCTCCTTTCTTGTAGTTAGTGTTGCTTATTGGTATATGTTGCAGAAGAGAATACTCTAGTAGGATTGCCCATCCTGAGATACAAGTGGGTATGTGTAGCTGTTCGCATTGTGAGCCTAGCCTAATTAGCCTGTATAGAAGGTTATGCACATGTTCTTATATGTATCTCTATCTATTTCAGAAAGACTTCTGGAAAAACTATGCACATAATGGGCAGGGCGGTAGTTCAGGTAAGTGATCAAAGTTTTACAGTAAAAACTTACCGACTGCTTTACTGATTGTTTGTAGCTTTGGGGCCCCATTCTCTAAGTCAGCGATTGGTACATTACTTCACCCCTTTCCTTCTTGACATTTTTCCCTCGTCTTCCCAGGGCCATAACTGTTTTTTATTTTTCCACCGACCTAGACAAATGAGGGCGTTTGTTTTGTGGGACAAGATGTACTTTTTAATGGTGTTATTCATTGTACCATATAATATACTGGGAAACCGCAAAAAAATTCTAAGGCAAAATGTGAACAATAAGTTTGCGGGAGTTTTGTTTTTACGACATTCAATCTTCAGTAAAAATGATGTGTTATCTGTTTTCTACAGGTCGATACGCATCCGGCAATACCAAACATGTAGGGTTACCTTTTATGTTTTGGTACTGTGAAAAAATTCCAAACATTTTCTATTTTTGACATTTGCGCGGCGGCGCCATTTTCTGCGACCAATGACTTTTTTTGTACTAAAACCTACGGACTTGAGTTAGGGGCATTTTTTGCGGGCTGAAGTGCACTTTTTAATGGTACCAGTTTGGAATACATGCGACTTTTTTGATTAAATTTATTCCAATTTTAGGAGACGTGAAATGACCCAAAAAAAAACACAATTTTGGCGTTTGGAAATTTTTTCTTCTATGCTGTTCAGCGTACGGGATAAATGTTATATTTTAGTAGATCAGACTTTTTCGGACGCGTGGGACACCAAATATGTGCATTTTTTTATTTCTAAAATGGCAAAAGGGGGGTGATTTGAACTTTACATTTTTTACACTAAAAAACTTTTTTTTTTTTCCTTTCTTCACTTTGTAGTACAATGCATTAGGGTATACAAAAAGAGCGGTTTTACTACTTCCTGCCTGGGACTGGAAGTGGGGAAATCAAAAACATGGCACCCGATGGAAACCGTCAAAGGGTTTTCCCCAGCTGCCATTTTTAAAGGGGTTTTTGGTCCGAAATTTTTTCCCCCCAGGGGCCCAATCGCCAGCCCGAAACGGGGTGAACCACCCATTTCTAAATGATTTGGGGACGCTGCACCCATCTTTCGTGGCGAAAAAGGGGTTAAAAAACAGCAGGGGGGGATGCGGCCCTCCATCCCCAACCCGGGTAACCGCCGAGTTTTAGCAAAAAACCCCGACCCTTTCTACAAAACCCTTAAACCAAACCCTGGGGACATACTCGAAAACGTCCAATGCCTTTAAAGGGGAAATAAAGGGACCTGGGGCCCCCCTCCGACATTGTCTGTTTTAAGCAAATCCTTGTTTCCCTGGAAAAAAACTTTCCTGGACCCCTTTTCCCTTTTTATCACTCTTTTTGTGCTGTTCCCTGTCATTCCACTAGAAATGATGACAAAAAATTCTGTCACTGAGTGTTCCAATTCCGGGTTTAAAAAGGGGCTTTCCCTGCACAGTCTGCCCCAATGGGTCCCCGACAGAGTCAGGTGGGGCGGGGGACACCACCCCCAAAAAACAGGAAAGGTAACACCCAGATACGGGTTTTCGGGTTTTTCCTTTTCCCTTATAGGGCTCGGAAAAAAAAAAGCTGAACCTTTTGGGTTTGTTTTGGGGGCAACAAAGGAAATTTTCAAGTGTTCCATTTGGACTAATTAATAAAAAACTGTTTTGGGGTTTGCCCATAGAAACCCAAAACAATTTTTCACTTTAATTTTTCTGGAGCAGTAAAACAAAAAAAAACCCAAAAACCCTCCCAAATTTTTTTGGATGGTAAAAGAGGGACACTTAGGCCTGTTCACAACGGGCTTTTTTTCCCCGGGGGAATTGGCGCCGTGCTCCGCACCGATTTGCGCTGCAGTAATGCCCCCAATCCGTCGGAGTAATTACGGTAATCCACTGGGCCCCCTAGAAAAACTGGAAAACCTCGCTCCCCCTCTGCTCGGCGAAACCGCCACGGGGGGGAAAAAATACATGCACATTACCAGGGGCAATAGCAGTTGGTAATGGCATCTAAAGGGGCGGCGGGCCGGGGCCCCCCGCAAACCCCCCCCGCACCCGCCCCTTATTCAAGCCGGGGGGTTGCGAGCGCAATCCGCCGCAAATCCGCCGTGAAAAAGCCGTGGAAAAGGGGCCCCAAAGGGTATTGAATAAAATATGGAATTTTTGTCATGTATAGCCATATGCTTTAGTTTTTTTAAAAATTTATTTACAAATTAGCACAAAAGTATCCAAATGTAGACTTTTACCCTGTTTCCCTGAAAATTTAAAAAAGCGGGGAAATTCTTTTTTTGGGGGGTTTTTTTTCATGAACAAGAAATTTCCCTTTTTTTGTTTTTTCAAAAAAACAAAAATGTGTTTAAAATTTCTTAGTCCCTGTCATCCAACCCAAAATCAGCAAAGCAGCCAAACTCGAATTGCATCAAAAAAAATGCACTAGGTCCCTTTTTTTCGGGGGGGGTGCCCTTATTTTCGGGGGAAACAGGGTAATGGGTTTTTAAAATTTAAACAAATGACGAAAAATAAAAACATTTGGGAGCTTATATGTAGTTTTTGAGCTAGGGACTTGCTTTTTTGGGGGGCATAAGATTAAGTTTTTTATGAAAAATTTTTTTCAATTTTAAAAAAATGGGATATTTTTAAAAGGGACACAGGGGAAATTGGGGTCAAAAAAAGGGACTGGGTTTCCCCCAAAAGAGAGGTATGTGGGGGGTAAAGTGGGAAAACGAACTCCCAAAGGGGTTTCAAAGGGCAACAAAACATCTCACTATTAGACAGTTTTTATAAATTAGAAACCCAAATTTCCCTTTTTACTTAAAAGTGTTTCCTTTTTAAACCGTGCAACAACACCCGGCCCAAAAAACCCGGGCCCTCTCTAGCTTTTACCTTTGGGGGTGTAAAGTTATAAAAGGTATATATCTTTAATAAAGTTCTATAGAATTTCATATTATTAGAGAAGCTATATATGCTCCAGAGCTGCTCTTCCTCTTGTAGTGTACAAACCATCATTAACAGTGGTCTCTATGGTCCCCATAGGCGGGGTGGGGTGTAATGGGGTGTGTGGTATATGTGTGTGTGTGTATATTGTGTGTATGATATTTGTGTGTGGTTAAAAGGTTTTGTGGGGTATTAAAGTGTTTGTGGTTTTAAATTTTTGTGTGTGTGTATAAGTGGTGGTGTATATGTTGGGGTGTGTATAAATTTTGTTTTGTGTGTTGGTTTTGGGTGGAAATGGTGTATTAAAGTTGTTAATGTGTGTTTTGTGTGTTTGTGTGTGTGTGTGTAAAAAGTGGGGTTTTGTGTGTAAATTTTGGTAGTGTGTATATTTTGTTGGGGGGTGTGTGTGTATATGTGTGTGTGTGTGTGTGGGGTGTATATGTGTTTTGTGTGTGTGGTGTGTGTGGGGTGTGTGTATCTGTGTGTGTTGTTGATATTGTTTTTGTTTGGGTGTAAAATTTTTGTGTGGGTGTGTATATGTTGGGGTTTTTGTGTGTGTGTTTTGGGGTAATATTGTTGTTGTGTGTGTAAAATTTGTGTGTGTTTGTAAAATGTGGGGTGTGTGTGTATATGTGTGTGTGTGTGAAAATGTGTGGGGTGTTTGTGTGAATGGTTTTGTGGGGGTGTATAGTGTGGGGTAATGTGTGTTTTGGGGTATATTTGTATATATTTTGTGGGGTGGGGTATGGGTGTGGGGTTGTATGTGTGTGTGTGAAAATATGTGGGGTTTTGTGTAATGTGGGGTGGTTTTATAATGTGTGTGGGTGTATATATGGTGTTGGGGTGTATATATGTGTTTGTGTGTTTTTTTGGGGTTTTTTGGTATATAATGGTGTGGTATATATTGTTTTGGTGTAAAATTATGGGGTGTGGGTATATATGGGGTGGGTGTATATATGGTGTGAGGTGTGTTTTATATATGTGTGTGGTGGTGTATATATGTTTGGGTGTGTAAAATGTGTGTGTTGTGTATGGGGTGTGTTGAAATATATGGTGTGTGTGTATATATGGGTGTGTATATATGGTGTGGTATAGTGTGTGTGTGTGTTTTAATATGTGGGGTGTGTGTGTATATGTGTGTGTGTGTGTAAAAGTTGTTTTGTGTGTGTTTTAAAATGTGTGTGTAAAGTGTGTGGTGTGAAAAATGTGTGCGTTTTTGTGTGTGGTATAAATAGGGTGTTGTGGTATATATTTTTTTATAATATAAAAATGTGTGTGTGTGTATTTTAATATACTATGTGTGTGTGTGAATATATGTGTGTGTGGGGATATATATTATATACTATAAAAATTAAGGGGTGGGGTATGGTAAAAAAAAAAAAAAATTTGGGAAGGAAAATTAAAATAAATAAAAAGGGGTGGTGGTATATTAAAAATTAAATGGTGTGGGTAAATAAAAAAAAAAGGTGTTGTAATAAAAAAAAGGTTGGGGTAATTTTAAATATAATGAGGGTTATGGAAAATAAAAGGGGTGGGGAAAAATAAAAAAAGTGTGTGTGAATATATAAAAATATTTTGGTGGTAAAAAAAAAAAAATGAGTGTGATTTTAAAAAAATAAATATAAAGGGGTTGATAAAGTGTAAATAAAAATTTTATAAAAATTTTGGGGAAAAAAAAACACTAAAATATAAAAGTAGGGTAAATAAATAAAAAAATAAAAAATAAACAAAAACTAAAACAAAAAATTTTGGGGGAATGGATTTCCCCAAAAAAGAGAAGGGGGAAAAACAAAATAACACAAAGGGTGAGGGGAAAAATTAAAATCCCCAAACAACGGATTGTGAGAGAAAAAATAACAAAAAGGGGAAAAATAGTGAAAAAACTAACAAAATAGAGGGGAGTTATAAACAAACTAAGGAATGAGATTTAGAAACATTTTAGAGAAATCCAAAAATAAAAGAAGAAGTAAAACAATTTTTAAACACAAACCCCAAACACAAAAGGAGTGAGTAGTTACAAAAAAAAATTTTGGGAACCCAAAACCACGTTTAGTAGACACAAACCCCAAAAATAAGGGGAATGAAAAATAAAAAAAAAAGATAGGGAGATAGAACCTCAAAGTAAAATCCATTTAAAATAGAGGAAAACCCCACCGTGGTCACCCCCCCAAAACCTAAAACCCCAATTCTCCCCAACAACTCGAACCCGAGTTTTTGCCCCAAAATTTTTGGGTCAAATTGCGGGAAATTTTTTCCCAGGAGGAGGGCACAAAACCCCCGCTAGGGGGGTTTTCCCACACCCCCGTGGGGTGCCAAAAAGGGAGTTTTTTGGGATACAAACTGCTGCGTTTAAGGGTTTTTTCCTTTTCTTTTCCATGGAGCGGGTTGGGGCGCATAAAAAACCTTAGTTAAAAGAAAAAACACTTCAAAAAAAATGTCCTGAAAAGAAGGAAAAAAGGGGAAACTATACCGGTACAGATTGTAAAGATTCTTTTCCCCCTAGTGGGCCCCGGGGTTTTCCCCGAGCCTAAAAAATTTGAAAGGGTTGTTCCCACCAGACTTTTAAAATGCCCTATAACATAAGCCATAAATGTCTGATAGGTGGGTGACCTCCCCCTTTTCTCAAGAAGGGCCCCGAACCCTCCTTCATTTGTGACCACCTCTTTTGTTCTGCACAAAAGATCCCCCGGGGGCCTTTAATTCCCTAAAAACGGGTGCCCGGGTTTGACGGCAAAAAATGTCCAAGATGAGACTAGCCCTTTAAAGGGATGTGCCCACCATAGCCTTGAATGCATATTGATAGGATATGCAAGCAAATCCTGATAGGTGTGGGTCCCCCTCTGAAAACCAATGCCCGAGAAAAGGGCCCCCCCCCAACGGAGGTGATCTGGTCCAGAAGCGTAGCATGGGGGGGCGGGCGCAAAGGGGGCCCTCAGCCAAAGGGGGGCCCCCAAAAGCCTTTTAAACCCACATAAAAAAGGAAACCGTTTTGTAAATGGCACATAGTAGCTGAGGCCCCCATTTCACTTCTTGCCCCAGGGGGCCCCAGAGCTTGAAAATTTAAAGCCTCGACCTAGTTAAAGCTTACGCACAAATTTTTCCCTTCTGGGGTTTTATGGTCAAATTTTGAGTACAATCAAACATTCCGCCCCCCCCTGTTAAATCCGACCTTTCCATGAACAGAATGGAGATTCCCCGCCCCAAGTGAGACTGGGTGTTCGTTCTGAGTCTACACTTTCGGGACCTTTCCAGGATAGGCCCAAGTCCCACCTCTGGGACCTGCACCTATCACACTTTGATGGCGTATTTTATCGATATACCATGAAAGTCTATGGTGGTAACATGCGCCCCTTTTAAGAAACGCTAGAGCCTCAGATGACATCTGCTCTACAGCACAGCATCGTGGCATTAGACGCATAACATCAGGGGCATTAAGTGAAGGTTATTAAAGGGAATGTGTCATCAAAAATGACTTGTTCTTTAAATCAAATTTTTATGTTCAACACATTTTTTAAGAATTTTTGGTTATATTTTTTTTAATTTTCCATATCACTTTCAATATTTTTGTAATAATTCTTAAGTCCTGCAGTTTTCACTTTGGCCACTAAGCCTAATAATTGTCTGACACTTCCTGTTCTGTAGAGAGAGATTCTCAGTTGTCTTCTCATTATCAGCACAAAGAGGGTCAAACTGAAAGGAGACACCAGTGTGAATAGATAATACAAGATCCACCAGTCACAAGAGGAGAGAGTCACAGTTCACCCTTTCACCTCCCTGACTGACTTCTTCCCACGTCACAGAACATGACTAAAAAACTCTCCTATAGAAGTCACTGGGACTGAGTCAGTCTTAAAGGGTTGTCTCACTACAAGGATTGCTTTTTATGTTAAAGATCTTGCAAAAACAAGTCACTTTGCAATATATGTCCATTAACAGTGTCCTACCTATTCCTAGATATCCCCTCTTGTATGGGCTGCATCAGCTCCTCAGGTCGCTATAGCTACAGACCTGTTCAATCTCTCTATAGGCTGAAACTAGGTTGCATAGCACAGACCTGTTTGATGTCTCGATAGATGCCAGCAGGTTACTATAGCTACAGACCTGGCTTCTACTGCAGCCTAGTACAAGCCAGAAAACACGCCCCTGAATTCAAAATGAAACCAATAAAACGGGACCGAGTTGAGATAAATCCATGTAGTGAGACAACCCCTTTAAGTCTCCTATGTGCATGAAGCTACTGTAAAGCGTCTCTCTGACTGCTGTTAAAGTAATGCAAACAAGGCCTAGTGGCCAAAGTGAAAACTGCAAGACTTAAGAATTATTAAAAAAATATTGAAAGTGATATGAAAAATAAAAAAAAAAAAAATTTTTTAGGAATTTTTGGTTAACATAAAAATGGGACTCATTTTTGATGACACATTCCCTTTAAGTTGTTTACCCAAAGTCCTCAAGGGATCGTTCACAAATCGTACCCATTAAAGTGTCATTAGTTGGTCACGATAGATCATCAGGTGTATGTTACTTTTGAACAATTTTGTTCTACATTTATATCTGTCATGTTTTACTTGACTGTGTTGACTGTGTTTTTTGGAAGGTGCCTCTTCATGGTTTCTACATCATATTCTCCATTGTAAGATGTGGTTCTGTTTCTTCTACATGTCACTGTGTATGGTTTCCCCTTACAATTTACTATTGTGCTTTACATTTGTATAGGATGTGGGTGATGGTTTGATTGCATGGCCTAATTTTCACCACATTTTAATCATTTCTCTACTTGTAGGAAACTCCCCCGCTGTGGATGTTGCCGGCCTGGTTGCAGGGCTGGTGGCAGGGCTCGTTTTGCTTGTGATGATAGGTGTGCTCATCATGTACTGTGTGCGGTACAGAGCCAAAGAGCGAACAAGAGACGGGAGGTAGGTGTGCACTAGAAGGTGCTTGTGTGCCTACAACTCTCCTCCTATGCCTTAAAATGGTATGTTGACCTTTTAGAGAAA
>JAODAL010000711.1:0-280284 GCA_025379985.1 Phyllomedusa bahiana
AACCCCCGGATGTATACCACATCGTTCTGGATTAGAATCCAGCGATGCTTTAACAAATTTATTTGGTGTACACACCGCCCAATAATCCGTAGGGAACTCCTGTCTCGCCCTAACACTGCAGGTGGGGTTGGCTTGCCGGATTGTAGACTTTATTACTTGGCAACCCCCTATACCAGATTTCTAGACTTAATTCATATCCCACAAAGCAAACTCTTGGTTTACATTGCGCAGACAGTATGTCCTTATTCTCTGGTCTCTCTGCCCTAGGCTCCGGACTCCACATTCTTAGACCCAAGTATATTATCATTCACCACAGCCCATACTGTGGCATTAGTGAGACGGCCTAGATCCTCTGAGACCTTCTTAGATCTCAGTGGCCCCCTGTTCCCAATTACTGACAATCATTTGTTTCCACCAGGAAAATCTGGTAAATCCTTCTTGGGCAGATTCAAAACTACACCTCTGTTTGCAAAAGATATCCATGACAAGGGTATTCTCCATCCTTTGGTAGATCTCCTAAGGGGTAGCCCCCCTGCGCTAAGGCATCCCTATGAATACATACAGCTTCAACACTTTTTTATTTCTTCTATCAAGAAACTCAACTACAGGAGATCCCTGACTCCTTTTAAGAAGCTATGCGTCCAGGAGTCGACACCCAGACACTCCATCTCCCTGATCTATCAACTACTTCTCTCCCCTGGAGATCTACCTCTCCCTTCCTACTGTAAAGCCTGGGAAAAGGAACTCCAGAAATTGTTTACAACAGATCAATGGAGTAAATGTTTCATTCTCACACACAAAGCAGTTATTGCGTGCAAAGCCCAAGAGATGAGTTACAAGATCCTGTCTCATTGGTAAAGGGGCCCAGCTATAATCCATAAGGGGTTTCCCAACACCTCTGCCACTTGTTGGAGATGTAACAAAGTGGGACCTATGACACATGTCTGGTGGGGAAGTGGCGGCTTACAAGCCTTTTGGAAAACAGTTCTGCAAGCCATTCATGACTGCAAGGGGGCCACCATTCCAAACACCCCAGAAGCCACATTTCTATATATGTTCCACTCTACACTTGAGCCCTATAAGAAATCTTTGACTAGACACCCTCTCCAGGCAGTGAAGTTATAATTCCACGTAAGTGGAAACAGACCCCCACCCCTCCCAATGACAGACTGGATTGAAGAAACAGCCTCTATACACCATATGGAGGAGTTAATAGTACACAGCCCCGGGGAGGTGAAAATGTTTTTATCAACATGGAGCCCCTAGATTCTATATAAGGCCTCCCCGAAGTTTCAGATGTTGACCAGGACAGATGTGTGAGAGGGAGGTCTTCCCACTGGACTTCTTGCCTCTCCCTTCCCTCCACTTCTTTTGTTCAGAAGACGTTGCCAGTCCCATGACCCTGCTGATTAAATTTTTTTTTCCCCTCTCCAAACCCCTATGCTTCTTCTGTTCTTTGTTCAAATTTGTTATGGTCAAGACACATTAGTTCTCTATGAGGACAAAGGCCTGGGGACTTTTCCCAGGTGAAAATTGCACACTGTATTTTCTCTCAGTGGTCAATGTTAAATTGTCTAAACCAGGTACTCACTGGTTGTTACTCATTAGTACCTGTATCATGTGTTTACCTTTCCAGTCTTATTTGCACTGTTTATAAAAAAAGTCAATAAAACTTTACATCGGAAAAAAAAAAAATGTAAAAAGGTATTTAATCTGGTTATTTAAACCATACGACAAACCCTGCAAAGATAAATAAGAATGGCTTTTTTCATTCACCCAGCCTCGCAATAAAACAGAATAAAAGTGATTAAAAACTCTCGTGCCCCATAGTGAAAACAAAAACACGTCAATTTATCCCGTAAATAACAAGCCCTCACAAGGTTCCATCCACAGAAAAATAAGTTATGACTCTAAGGCTATGTTCACACGACTTATTTTGGGACTGATTTCAATCCGTATTTCGCGCCGTACTGCGCGCCAATATGGCTGAAATCCGACCCTGTGATTATGGTAATCCAAAGTTCTCATAGAGAACTATGGATTCCGTCTCCTCTCCCCGCTCGCGAAATACGGCGAGTGGGGAGAAAGTGACATGCACATTATCCCGGCGGGATACGCGGCGTGGATAATGAAAGTCTATGGGGCCGGCGAGCTGCCGGCCGCTCCGCCCCCGTCCATACGCCATAATTGCGGGCGACATCCGTCCCGCAATTACGGCGTGAATCCGCCGTGTGAACATTGCCTAAGAATATTGTTACATAAGAAACATACATTTTTTAAAAGCAATTTTAAGTGGTTAAGTGATTTATTCACATGAGGCCACAGATTTAAAAAAAACAAGCATTGTGATTTGTAAAACAAGGATGTATGAGATAAAATGTAGTAGTGTAAAAGTGTAGTTCCCTTTCTTTAACTGGAATACAGGCAGTCCCTGACTTACATCTGTCTCCCAGTTATCTGTCTCCTTAGTTATGGGGCATGGCTCCACATGCTGATTTGACACACTGTCAAGCCCCATAATAACCCTGGAATGTTACAAGCCTTTCTCCACCCACTGCGACTTCTGACCGGCACATCACAGCAACTATTTTTAACTTCCTCCCACCCATCCGCCTTGAACTGGGAACCTCCGTCTTCAGGCTGGTACAACAGCTATACCTTATGCCTCTCTAGTCTTGTTCTGTTAGCCCTGGAATGGCAGGTTTGTTCTTTTGGTCCCTCCACCCAACCCCAAATTCAGCACTGTACTGTATCAGCACCCATACAATTAGTACGTGTGGCATGCTGACAATTGTAGTTGTGAAACTAAAATGCAAGCATGCCACCCCACACATGTACTAAATGCGTGTATGCTGATAAGTATATGTGTTTAACATGTGCTGCCGTGGCATGCTGGCACTTGTTGTGCCAACTGCTGTGGAACTATAAGGCCATGTTCACACAGCTTAAAATGGGCCGTATTTCGGTCCGTAAGTACGCGCCGAGTGCGCCAATTACGGGCCGAAAACGGCCCATTCATTACGGTAATTCACAGTTCTCATAGAGAACTATGGATTACGTCTCCTCTCCCTGCTCGGCGAATCCGCCGGGCGGGGAGATAATTGACATGTGAATTACCAGCGGCGTATACGCGCCGCTGGTAATACAAGTCTATGGGCCGGCGAGATAATTGACATGTCACTTTCTAGCGGCGTATACGCGCCGCTAGCAGTGATTGTCTATGGGCCGGCGAAGTGCCACCCCCCCGTTCACTCCCCCGCTCCCGCCTCGCCCCCGTCCAAACGGCGTAATTGCGGGGCGAAATTACGCCCTGCAAATACACCGTGTGAACATAGCCAGCATTCCGCAGCAGCACATGAGAGACAGAAAGTGAGGTGAAATCTTCTAAACAGGAGCACAGACTGCAAAACAAATGTAAGCGGTGTGTTAACCCTTTCCTGCACTTTCCAGAATTAATTATAAAGCTTTTTGGTGGAGTTACATTTAATAAATGTACCTGTTCTGAATTACATACACATTCAACTGAAGAGCAAACCTACAGTCCCTATCCAGTTGGTATCCCGGGGACTGCCTGTGAACTTGAACTTTTTAAAAATTAAAATTAAAAAATTAATTTAAAATAGGATCAACTTGTGGAAAAAAAGTAAAAAAACAGTGATACCTCTCGGCCTGCCGCCACTGTTGATTTAGAGCTCTCCATCGATCTGCTCCTTTTCACTTCCAAGTTCTTGACACAAAGGAAAAGATTGTACTCCACTGTAAGTGTATGAAGCGTGATTTTCCCCTGTGTGTCAGGAAAATAACCTGGAAGTGAAGAGGAATGGATCCCAGGGACTTTTGGAATGGCAGTGGACAGGTATGTAAGTATAGCTTTTTTTCCTTTTTTTTCACAGCCTGACGTCATTTTAAATGGACAACCCCTTTAAGTAGGAAAAATTTCCACAGCACACTACACTGCAGAAGTCTGTCATGGCAAGTAGGGAACATGTTATAAAATGTAGTGGTCCACAACCATGAAAAGTCATCTTGGGGATGGGGGGCCCAAACTGAAGTTTTGCATCAGTGCCCTATATGAGCTATACCCTATAATGTATATATATATACTGTGCACAATTGTCATATTTATGTAGTGTGCTTGCTTCTGGCACATCTTTAGGTACTGTTCTTGATTCTGTTAAATCTTATTAACTTAGTTATTTTTCTGAACATGGTTCTTCTGCTGTATCTTTGTGTTAAGTTTGGTTCTGTAATGTGTGCATATAACTCTACAAACAAGTAATGAGTGAGTGTAATTTAGTAGGTGTCGAAGTTAGATATGTTATATGTAATATGGTGCACATGCACAGCCCACCGTGAACAGGTCTTACTGAATGTCCACCAGCATTTGAATTTATAGGGTCCTCTTTTTAGTTCAGAGCCCCTTGTTAGGTAAGGGCTATATACAATAGGAACCTTTAATCTGCTCTGCTTATTAATGAAACTACAGTTAAATACCCAAGACATTCCCTATCAAAATTAAAAATGATTTAGGGCCACATAAGACGTTCCTTGTTGCCCATAGCAGCCAATCAGAACGCCCCTTTCATTTCATATAGTGCTCTGAAAAAATTAGAGGGGCGCTCTGATTGGTTGCTATGGGCAACAAGGAAAGTCTTAGACCAAGAAAGTTTTCATATATGTCCTCCTTAGTCTCAGAATGTATAGACTCTACATTTTTCAAAATCTACAAATTTAAAGATATTCCATTATTAGAGAGAGTTTTACCTTTGTCAATGAAAAAGTTACTAAGAAAAAATTGGGACTTTCCCTGAGAGTCATGTGGTGCTGCATGCTGTATCTGTTGAGAAACATTTTTATTATATCACTAGCTTTACCTTATCTGAGATCTCTAGCAAAAGTTTTTTGACTTTTCACTTAACTGTTCACGGAATGCTTACAAATATACAAATCTGAACATAACAAATTTCATATTAGATGGAAAACATTACCGCAACTGTTAAAGGAATATTGTTCCCAGAAAGTCACTCCTTTCTATGACCTCATAAAACATTGTCTTCAACAATGTCTTCATGTCTTAAGAATAAAGTTAATGAAAAAGGGCAATTTTAACCAAAATAATTGTTTATCAGGTGAAATTTCAAAACACATGATCATTTTACCAATTGATGACAGATCTTGTTGAAGATGGCTGAAATATTTTGTTCACAATCTTTCCATTAAGGAATGTAATAAACAATCCAAAAACAAAGTCAAAAATATTCTTCGTCTTTCAGTGATATTGATCATTAATGGCCAGCTATATTAACTATAGCAGCCAAAATAGACTAAAATGTGCATTGCTGCATCGGAGAAAAAAATCAGTGAACAGACAATCGTCTAAGCAGCTCATCTCTGTCTAAAGTGTATCGTATGGTCTCCTTTATAGTCAAGTCCATGGAGTACACAGAAACAACTCCATACTTGCCAATCCTCCTGATTAGTGTTGAGCGATTATGTTGGCCATCGACATCGGTCGATGGTCGATAGTCGACCATCATCGACAAGATAGTCGATATAGATATGACGAGACGATTAAGTCTATGGGAGAGCAACTACCCTCATCTTACACCCAAACAGGGGGGAGAAGCTGGAATTAACAGCCACAACAGTCAAATGGATACGTGCTACATCTTAGCAACACACTAGGTTATAAAGCCACAAAAAAAATCACACACCATTCACTATCCCTTGTCTTGTACCACAGCCCTGACCCTTAAACCTGCATCCCCCACAAATTAAAAAGTCCCAGAAGGCAGTATGATTTAACCATCATTTTACTTGAACTGGACATTGAATATCCCGTTCTGGAACGCAGCTTGAGCCCAAACCTTTGCATGACCCCCAGATTTAAAGTCGGAAAAAGGGTCTTTCAACCACCATTTAGTTGAATTGGAATTGACTTACTTTGCCCTGGGCCACAGCTTGACCCCCAAACCTCATGACCCTCAGATTCAAAGTGCGGGAAAAAAGGAGTCTTTCACACCATTTTAGTTTCATTGGACATTGACTATACCGGGTCTGGGCCACAGGCATAAGCCCCCAAACCCTGCTTTTGACCCCACATTTAAAAGTGCGTGAAAAGGAGTCTTTCCCAACCCCCATTTTAGTTGAACTGGACATTGACAAATACCTGTCGTGGACCGCAGTATGACCATTAAACCTGTCTGACCCCAAATTAAAATTTGCCGAAAAAGATTCTTTGAACCACCAAATTTTAGTTAAACTGGACATTAACTTTATCTGTCCTGACCGCAGAATGACATTAAACCTGTCTGACCCACAGATTAAAAAAGTGCCGGGGAAAAGGGTCTTTCAACCACCATTTTATTTGAACTGGACTTTGGGACTATACTGTCCTGTACCGCAAATGACATAAACTGTCTGACGCCACAGTTTAAAAAGTGCCGGAAATAGGAGTCTTTCAACCACCATTTTAAGTTTAAACTGGACATATCTGCCCTTCCTGGGTAGCGCTTGCCCCCCCGTATGAGTGCGGACCAATTGAGCTTCACTTGGAATACTGGGGGTTAAGGGCTCCTGTTCCACCCAGGTGCCCTTTTTCTTGGCATTCTTTTTCTCATTTACCAACGTGTTGGAGGAAATTGTCTCTGTACTTTGTTCTCTGTCCGTGCTCCAAAACTCCATGTCCTTGAATAACCTACATCTGGTCAAGTTTTCCTGTACCTCCCTTGTACAATTCAGGGGAAATTTTTTTTTAACCAGCTATTTTGTACATGCAAGTTTTTATTTAGTTTAAATTCTAGAAAAACACATTTTTTAAAATTGGATGGAATCCCCCATGCCCTTTGTTTCTCTTTTTTTAATTGTATTAAATGGGTTGTCTCAATTACAGGATTGATAGTATGTTAAAGACTTGCAAAAAAAAGATTTTGCATTTGGCCCAAACATTTTATTCGTTTCAGTTTGGCCTCTTCAATTTAACAGTGTTAAAACAACTTTTTTATTGACCTGTTTCTGAAAAAGCAATCCCCCATTCAAACCCTTGAGCCACTTTGCAATTGTGAAAAAAACAAATGTCTTTAGAACAACATTTTTTTTATAATGGAAACCTGTAGTATGCTGCATTTCAAAGCAAAATGCCCCCAAAAATTCAAAGCATGACCCTTGGGGCCATTTGGACAATTGTGAAGAACAAATGTCTGTTAGAAACAAAAATTTTTTTTTATATAGGACCTGTAGTTAATAGCTGCATTTCAAAGCAAAAAATGCCCCCAAAAATTCAAAGCATGACCCTTTGAGCCACTTTGGACAATTGTGAAGAACAAATGTCTGTTAGAAACAACTTTTTTTTTTATAATAGGACCGGTAGTTTTGCTGCATTTAAAAAGCAGCATGACCCAAAAAATTATAAAAATGACTTCTCAGCCCTGTTAAAATTGTGGGGTTTAGAAATGCCACTTAGAAGCCAAATTTCTGTTCCAAAGGACCATGATTATTGCTGTATCCACAGTACATGACCCCAAAAAATTATAAATATGACTTTTTCAGCCATTATTAAAAATTGTGAGGGAGAAATCCCATTAGAAGCCACATTTCTGTTCCAAAGGACCTATTATTGCTGATCTCACAGCTACATGACTCCAAAAAATTATAAATATGACTTCTCAGCCACTATTAAAAATTGTGAGAGAGAAATGCCACTTAAAAGCCACATTTCTGTTCCAAAGGACCATAATTATAGCTGTATCTCACAGCAACATGACCTCAAAACCATTGACAATGCGAAAACTTCTAAAGATAAAGTGAGTAAAAGGAATACGGTGTTGTCATGAAACCTTGCTGTCTTTTACAGTCTCCTCACAGCAAAACCAGCAAAATGAACTGTTGGGAAAAGAGAATAAAAATTGCAGTAGAAATGATCATTTTAAAAACATTTTTCAAGAGGACCATTTTGGTTTGAAGAGGAATGTGAAGTAGACCGGCAACTACTCGGTGACCTCAGCAATTGGGACCACAACATCAGCAGAGATCCTGATTCATCTTGATGAAAGTCAAACGATCCACATTATCTGTGGAAAGCCGGATGCGTTTGTCTGTAAGGGACTCCTCCAGCTGTGCTGAAGGTCCCGCTCAGATTTTGACGCGGGCTGCTGGGCAGGACAACACCTCTATGGCGTGGCGAGCGAGCTGGGCCATTGTCCATTTTGGATACCCAGAAGTCTTTTGGGGTCCAGAACACATACAAAACATCGGTGTTGAGACGCAAGATAGTCGTGCACCATGATCTTAAGCTGGTCTCTATGTGTTGGATGTGTGCCCTGCATTGCTTGCGTTGGTGTGGTGGTACACACAGATTGCAGAGGTCACCCATTAGGCTTCTGCCACCTTGCTGCTGCTCCCCGCTACGGTTTACTTGGCACTCTACTGCGTCACGTCGTGATGTTGTTCCACCGTGACATTTGGGGAACGTGAAGCAAGACGCAACAGAGTCTCCAGTTGATCAATCAGCAAGGTCTCCATTTCCTGCATTTTACTCTCTTATTGGGTGGGTGGAAGGAAAGTGCTGAGTTTTGTTTTGTACCGGGGATCCAGGAAGGTGGCCACCCAGTAACTGTTGTTCATTTTGATGGCCTTAATGCGGGATCATGTTGGAGGAAATGGAGCATCCCAAGCACTCATGTGGGGATGGAGCCTTGATTTCCCAAGCCCCTGGGTCGAGGGGCACTAGCAAACTGATCTTCCTCATCTTCCTCCTCGCCTCAATTCGCGCCAACCTCTTTCCAAGGCAGGGACGTCGGTAACGTCGGTGTCTAGGAATACCTCCTCCTTTCCCCCTCCGCTGCCTCCGGCACAGCTTCAACACAGCCCTGACTTGCCTGAGATGATGCACCTGAGAGCTGATGCGCCACTTGCACTAGCTCTGGACCCGAACACTGCCTAATGAAGACCGATGAAATTGTGAAACTGTCGGGCCTTGTGGATTTGACGGAGAGAAAGGGTCCGGTGTCCGCATCTGTGTCCGTTCCTCCTCCGTTGTGGCGGGACCTGTTGTTTCAGAGTGTCCAACGTCGTTCCGGAACTAAAATCACCACAATGCTCATGCTGACAAGGGCATTGTCCCACTGACCATTTGGTGGGGTTCTTCAAAACTGGGAGGATGGTGCAAAGCTCTTTCACCTGCCTCCACTCTCGGTGGCTCAACACCCCGAGGTCCGCCCCCGCTGCTTGTCAGGCCATGTGTCACTTCGTAAATGCGTAATGGCATTGCGCTGCTGCCACAATACTGGAGATGTGGAGGGGGAATTCCGTGTTTTTGCCACGTCAACTATGAGACGGTTGATGGGGAGGCCGAGCTGACGCTGCAACGCAGCCCGACGGGACGAGGCAGGGTGCGAACGGCGGAAATGCGAACTTATACTTCGAGCCTTCCTCAGCAGGCAGTCCAGACCCCGGGGAGCTCTTTAGGAAATTTCTGGACGACAAGTTTCATGACATGTGCCAGGCAAGGGATGTGCTCCAGCCTACCGATATTAAGGGCGGCCAGCAGATTTCGGCCGTTATCGCACACCACCTTGCCTGGCACAAGGTTCTTGGCACCCAGCCAGCGCTCGGTCTCGTTGCGGAGAGCCGTCCACTGCTCCTGACCTGTGTGGGACGGTCTCCAAGACAGATTAATTTCAACACGGCCTGGTTTCCTGGGCACTGATGCCACCAGAGGACATTGGGGGAAACAACCCTGCACCATCCCTTTCGGTTTTTGAAGGGCGTGCGCCGAGCCTGAGAGCCACCGTCATGACCAGAGACATCCACCAAGCTCACCCAGTGAGCTGTCACAGAGATATAGCGGCCTTGGCCGTGCTTACTAGTCCACGTGTCGGTGGTCAGATGGACTTTCCCGTTTCAGATGCAGACAACGCGCTTGAAATTTTAGGGTGACACGTGGCTGGCCAGGGCAGGGGCGGCTTTTCTGGCAAAGAAATGCATGCTCGGCATTGGGATTGGGGGCAGGCAAGGGCCATGACGTGGCGGAACCCATCTGTGTCCACCAGAGGAAAGGCAACATTTCCAAGGCCCAAAAGCCCGGCAATGCCGACAATCATGCTTTTGGCTTTGGGATGGTTTGGGTTAAAGTGTTTCTTCTGCTCCCAAAAACCCGGAAGACAGAAGGGGTGGCTGCTAGACTGGCCGCTGTACGGCTGCAGGTCGTCAAACTGGCGGAGGAGAAGGGGTAGGATGGTCTCTGGTGGTGCTGGTGGTATCGGGCGACGGTGGAGGCTGAAGCGGAGGCTGATCCCTGATCTGGGCTCTGAGAGACATGGGCAGTGAGGAACGCTTGGTGGTGGCGGAGGAGGAGGAGGGGGAGACAGAGGGTGTGAAGTGGTTGGAGGCCCGGGGTCGGTCTGGCCTTTTTTTTGGCCAAGTTTGCCTCCCCTTTAACTCAAGCATTCGTGCATGTGACTAGACATGTGGTGGGGTTTTAACCCCCTAAAGGGTTTTTGCCTCTATTATGCGTTTACGGCAAAGGCGCATATGACATCGCTGGGTGAATCAGAGGCTTGCTCAAAGAAGGCCCAGGCTTGAGAGGTCCTGGACCTTTTTGACGGCGATAAGCGAGTAGCGGGGTTTGCGGGTGACCGTGGCTGGCGGAATCATATCAGCAGACTTCTGCGACCCCCTCTCCTTTTTGAGGCGGGGGCCTAAATGACACCACCCATCGTCTTCTTCCTGTCCCGCGATGAAGCGCTCGTAAGCAAATTCTGCGGAAAAGACCACGATGGATCCGCAATGTTGTCATCATCATCATCAACACAGGTGGGCTTCGTCGTCCTGACATTCTGCACCAGGACTGCGGGCTACAAGCAAGGGGCACTGCAAGGCGCTGCCGACCCCCCCGGGATTTTTGCCGATTGACCGGCTTCCTTTCCTCCTCTGATGGCATCAGTAACTGGGCGTCAGAGCAGACAAATATCTTTTGATCTTTTAACATGCCTTCTGACCCCAACCGCATTTTGTCATCAATGAGGTCTTCAGAAAATGGATTATCCCCAGTGGTGGGTACACGAGTTGACATTTGGGCTGCTTCTTTTTGGACGAATGCTGATGATGCTGATGACGACATTTGTGGCCGTGATGGGAGGCGAGGAGGTAAGACTGCTGAATGCAGGTTTTCATTAACCACTGAAGGACAATTGGCGACGCTGTTCGTTACTGAGATTTACAGGGCCTGACCCAGCGATGACAGGCCCGACGGTCCTGCAAATGACGATCCGCTGGCATCGTTTTTGTCGCCAGCATGGAAGGAGCACTTTCTCTCGTACCTCTACCTCCATGTGCTACCCCCCTCTTTGCTCGCTTACCACCTGAATTTCGCTCCATGTTCAGAAATATATAAATTTGAGAAGGTATGGAATAGTTTTGGAAAGTCTCTTATTAAAAGACGGCAAATCACAGCTATTCTCAAATCCCTCTAATCAAAAAAAAAATTGCTGGATTCAAAATTTTAAATGCAAGGTGTCTATCAACAAATCTGGACTGGGCAAAAGTGCAAAAAACACGTATCTGTTATGTATTCGTATAATACATGGTATTTTTGGCACCTTCCAATTCACCTGTGGTGACTATAAAATTGCTGGATTCAAATTTAAGTGCAAGCTGCCTCAATGAACAAAGCTGTAGTGCGCCAAAGGTAAAAAACACGTATCTGTTTGTTTTTCGTATAATCAAGATATTTTTGGACCTTTTAATTCACCTGTTTGGGGACTATAAAATTGCGGGGTTCAAATTTAAGTGTAAGCTGCCTTAATGACAAAGCTGTAGTGCGCCAAAATCAAAAAAAACGTATCTGTTATGTATTCGTATAATATACAAGATTTTTTGGCACCTTTCAAGTCACCTGTGGTGACTATAAAATTGCTGGATTCAAATTTAAGTGCAAGGTGTCTATCAACAAATCTGGACTGGGCAAAAGTGCAAAAAACACGTATCTGTTATGTATTCGTATAATACAAGATATCTTTGGCACCTTTCAATTCACCTGTGGTGACTATAAAATTGCTGGATTCAAATTTAAGTGCAAGGTGGATATGATTTGCTGGCCGCAAAAATGACAGGAAGCGCCGAAAATAGCGCGATATTAATAGATGATGCACAGATTTTAACCTAAATTATCGCATGATCTAAAAAATCCGATCACCATAAAAACTGTGCCGATTTCAACTTTGTCGATAATAATTGCTCAACACTACTCCTGATTCTTCAGTAATTCTCCAAAAATTTGGTCACTGAATGGTTATGGTTTATGAAAACCCAAGGGTTTAAATGTCCCAGATTCGTCTTCTGAAAAGTTACCAAGTATGGAGAGCTCATTGGTGGAAACATTTAAGTTGTGTTAAGTTCCAAGGCTCAATCTGTTCCAAGCATCCCTGGATGAACAACACTTACATCAAGAGTAGCCTAAGTAATTTTATGTGTGTGCATTCTTTATATCTGCATGTTTATATCTGAATAGACTGTATGTGTACATGTACTGTAGATGCCGATACCCCGGTAGACAGTTTTGAGCTGTTTTAGTGACAACTGACCAACCAAACTTTTGAGAAGTAGAGACTGGGTCATGAATAAGAGTGCGTGCCACGTGGTTCCCACCCAGACAGGCCACCTCTAAAGAGTGATGTGGCAAAGCATGCAGTGAGAGTAAAAAGTAGAGAAGTACGTTCTCAAGTCACAGCTGTAAGCCATGTAACGGCAGAAGTAGTGGATGCTCTGGACCACCGCAAGCGATGGTAAAGGCCACGCCAGGTAACGGAGTCTAAGTAGGTCCTGGTATTCACCAGAGCCCGCCGCAAGGCAGGATGGGCTTGCTGCGGCGGGAATCCTACCAGGTCGCTACCCCTGGAGCGACTAGCTTGCAATGGCAGCCGAGGTTCAGCGAGGTACCGAATCGTAACACCAAACTCGTAGTCAGGGACAGGCAGGTTAGGGCAGGCGGCGAAGTTTCGTGGTCAAGAAACATGACAAAGGGTCGGAAACACAAACGAAACTGGAACGCACTTCAGAACAGTTTTCTCTAAGGCACGAGCCGCAATAGATCTGGTGAGGAAGTACCAGAGGTGACACGGTATATATAGGGTCAGCGGCCAGCAATTAATCGATTACCGTCACGCTGACCCTTTAAATCTAAGAGAGCCGGCGCCCAAAGAATTCGGGATCCGCATAGTTGGTGGAAGCCGGAGCTTATAGGCCACCGGATTGATCTGCTCCAATACCTCGAATGACCCCAGGAACCGTGGACCTAGTTTATAGCTGGGTATCTTGAGCGGGATGTACTTGGTAGACAGCCACACCTTATCTTCAGGAGCAAAGGTTGGAGAAGGTCTCCTCTTCCTGTCCACCTGGGCCTTCATGCGAACTGCCACTTGCTGCAGGGACCGGCGAGTCTACTCCCAAATGGTTGTCATATCCCAGACCATGGCACCCACTGCAGGAACCTCGGAAGAAGAAGGCAGAGGGAGCGGTGGGTGGGGATGCTGTCCATAGACCACATAGAAAGGCGAAACGCCAGTAGACTCCGAGTCCAAAGAGTTGTAAAAGAATTCCGCCCAAGGCAATAAACTGGACCAGTCATCCTGTTGGGCCGAGCCGAAATGGCGCAAATAAGTGCCGAGGATCTGATTAATCCTCTCCACCTGACCGTTAGACTGAGGGTGATAAGACGAGGAAAAATCCAATTTTACTTGTAATTGGGAGCAGAGAGCACTCCAGAACCTGGAGACGAACTGGACCCCACAGTCTGAGACGATGTGTCTTGGGAGGCCATGCAAAAGGTAGACCCGGCAACGGAACAAAGTGTGCCATTTTTGAAAATCGGTCTGTGACCACCCAGATCGCAGTATTACCGGAGGAATAAGGTAGATCGGTGATGAAGTCCATCGACACCTGGGACCATGGAGAATCAGGCGTTTGCAAGGGTTGCAGCGGACCAGATGGATTTGTCCCAGGCACAGGTGGTACAGGATTCCACAAATTCTCTTGTGTCTTTGGCAAGAGCTGGCTGGCAGTAGAAGCGGGAGATCAACTGATACGTCCTCCGAGCACCGGGGTGCCCAGCCACCAGAAAGCAGTGTCCCCATTTTAGAATCCTCCTCCAGAGAGCCGGGTGTACATGTGTCTTACCTGGAGGAACCCGTTGGGGCGGCATGGAACAAACGTTCTGGGGGTATGATGTGCTGAGGGCCAGGTTCTTCTCCGGTGGTATCCAAGGCGCGGGAGAGAGCATCAGCCTTGACATTCTTTTCTACTGGATGGGAGTGAATCCGAAAGTCAAAGCGTGAGAAGAAATGCGACCACCTGGCTTGGTGGGGATTAAGACGTTGAACCGTCTGGAGATACTGGAGGTTGTTGTGGTCCGTGTTAACATCAATTGGATGATGAGCCCCTTACAGGAGATGGCACCATTCCTTCAGGACCAGCTTGATGGCTAACAACTCTCGATCCCCGGTAGAGTATTTTTTCTCCGCCGGCGAGAAAGTCTTAGAGGACCGCCCCCGCTCCCATTGAAGAGGCATCCACTTCCAAAGAAAATGGCTTCTCCGGGTCCGGGCGAGACAAGATGGGTGTAGAGGCGAAAGCCATCTTTAGCTCCATGAATGCCCTTTCGGCCGCCAGTGACCAGAGTCTTGGGTTGGCATTCTTCTTAGTGAGTACCACAATCGGTGCCACCAGTGTAGGAAAATGGCGAATGAATTGCGAACAATTAGCGAACCCCAAGAAGCGCTGAATAGCCCAAACACCGATTGGCCGAGGCTGCGCAGGACGGCCGACAGCTTACCTGGATCCATCTGCAGGCCCTTATCCGAGATGATGTAGCCAGGAAATGGAAGACTTGTCTGGTGAAATAGGCACTTCTCCAACTTGGCGCACAAATGGTTACTGCAGAGACGTCTCAGTACCTGGCGTACCTGCAAGCGATGGGTCTGCAGGTCAGGCGAAAATATCAGGATGTCGTCCAGGTAGACAATGACACAGGTGTAGAGGAGGTCTCTAATGATGTCATTAACGAATTTGTGAAAGACAGCTGGGGCGTTGCACAGACCAAAAGGCATCACCAAGTATTCAAAGTGCCCATCACGAATGTTGAAGGCCGTCTTCCATTTGTCACCCTCTCGAATCCTGATGAGATTTTACGCTCCCCGCAAGTCTAATTTAGAAAATATTTTGGCTCGCTGGAGCCAGTCGAAGAGCTCCGAGATTAGCGGAAAAGGATAACAGTTCTTCACGGTGATCTTATTAAGGCCTCGGTAATCAATGCAGGGACGTAGAGAACCACCGGCAGGCGATATTGAGATACCAGGGAGGCATGGATGAAATTCCCGGCAGAACCTGAGTCCAGGAAAGCAGGAATCTGGAACAAGAGTCCAGAGTCGATCGTGACATCTACTGGCATCGTCAGTTGTGGAGAGGGAGAAGTAGCACCTAGGGATGCCTCTTCCACGTACCCTAGGTGCGAGTGTTTCCTGGACACTGGGGACGTTGCTGACAGACTCTGAGAAAATGGTCTGGGCTGGCACAGTAGAGGAATTAGTTCTCCGCTCAACGACAGGACAGCTCTTGCTCCATCAAGTGGGCCCAGTACACCTGCATGGGTTCCTCACCGGAGGGCTGTTGAAGCGACAATGGAGAGCTCTGGAACATGGGCGCCAGTTGAGGCAATCGGCGGGTCGTACTGAGTCTTGTTCTTCATGGAGCTCCTCCTGTCTCTCGGCGAAGCGCACGTCAATGCGGGTGGCCAGGTGGATCAGTTCACTCAGAGAAGACGGAGGGTTTCTAGCTGCTAGCGTTTCCTTTACCCTGCTGGAAAGGCACTTCTTGAATGTGGCGCAGAGAGCAGCGTCGTTCCAGGATAGCTCCAGAGTACGGAACTGGACTGCATAGTCTCCAACAGAGGAATTGCCCTGGCTAAAGTTCAGGAGCACCGTCTCAGCAGATGATGCACATGCCGGTTCCTCAAAGACGCTGCGGAACTCTTTGAGGAAGACCTGCAGATCAGCTATCAATGGGTCGTTGATATCCCAGAGAGGTGTTGCCCAAACCAGGACCTTTCCGGACAACAGGCTAACCACGAACGCCATCTTCTATCGCTCTGTGGGGAATTGGTCCGCCATCAGCTCCACGTGCAAGGAGCACTGGGTAATGAAACCCCTGCAGAGCTTCAGGTCCCCGTCGAACTTTGATGGTAACGATAGTCGGAGCTTGGGACCCACGGTCGCCGACGGGACAGCAGGCATAGACGTAACCACGGATGGGGATTGTGACTGCTACTGAGACACAAGGAGCTGCTGCATCATGGCGGTCAACTGGTTCAATTGCTGAGCTTGTTGCGCAATCTGCTGCGACTTGGCAGAGGCACCTTGGCGGGATCCATGGCCGGATCTAACTGTAACAACAGGAGTAGTGGATCCTCTGGACCACTGCAAGCCGTGGTAATGGCCACACCAGGGAGCGGAGTTTAAGTAGGTCCCGGTATTCTACCAAGTTGCTATCCCTGGCGCGACTTGCTTGCGATGGCAGCCGAGGTGCAGCGAGGTATCGAATCATAACACCAAACTCGTAGTCAGGGACAGGCAGGCAGGTCAGGGCAGGCGGCGAAGTTTCTTGGTCGGAAACACAAACGAGACTGGAACTCACTTCAGAATAGCTTTCTCTAAGGCACATGGCTCAATAGATCCGACGAAGAAGTACTAAAGGTGACACAGTATATATAGGCAAAACATTATATAAGCACTATTATTTGAATTGCTGTGTTATTAGTGGCATCTGAGGGTCCCTCCTCGTGTATATATCCGAAATATCAAAGTAATGCCACCAGACATATAAATCACAAACGAATGTCTTTAAATCTTCTTAAAACATCAATATTTAATTCACTTTCCTTTTAAAAGTTCTCCAAAGAACACAGCAGACATCAGATATGGCAATAATTAAAAACAATCTTACTTGCTATCTTCATAGGAGCAGGATTACATTTGTAACACTCTGGCTTGTAGAGCTTGTTAGTTAGTAGCTGCCGACGTCTTGTCTCAGTAGCATGTCCGATACGTTTCGAGGGTAAACGCCCTCTTTGTCAAGCATCATTGCCTTGGTGCAAAAAGTTAAATTGGGCTCCTGCCACTTACCATGTGCCACAACCTCAAACAGTCACAATTCAAACTCCACTATGGTGAAGACCAAAGAGCTGTTGAAGGACACCAGAAATAAAATTGTAGCCTTGCACCAGGCTGGGAAGATGGAATCTGCAATAGGCAAGCAGCTTGGTGGGAAGAAATCCGACGAAGAAGTACTAAAGGTGACACAGTATATATAGGCAAAACATTATATAAGCACTATTATTTGAATTGCTGTGTTATTAGTGGCATCTGAGGGTCCCTCCTTGTATATATATCCGAAATATCAAAGTAACGCCACCAGACATATAAATCACAAACGAATGTCTTTAAATCTTCTTAAAACATCAATATTTAATTCACTTTCCTTTTAAAAGTTCTCCAAAGAACACAGCAGACATCAGATATGGCAATAATTAAAAACAATCTTACTTGCTATCTTCATAGGAGCAGGATTACATTTGTAACACTCTGGCTTGTAGAGCTTGTTAGTTAGTAGCTGCTGACATCTTGTCTCAGTAGCATGTCCGATACGTTTCGAGGGTAAACGCTCTCTTTGTCAAGCATCATTGCCTTGGTGCAAAAAGTTAAATTGGGCTCCTGCCACTTACCATGTGCCACAACCTCAAACAGTCACACTCCAAACTCCACTATGGTGAAGACCAAAGAGCTTTTGAAGGACACCAGAAATAAAATTGTAGCCCTGCGCCAGGCTGGGAAGATGGAATCTGCAATAGGCAAGCAGCTTGGTGGGAAGAAATCAACTGTGGGAGCAATAATTAGAACATAGAAGACATACAAGACCACTGATAATCTCCCTCCATCTGGGGCTCCACGTAATATCTCACCACGTTGGGTTAAAATAATCACAAGAATGGTGAGCAAATATCCCAGTACCACACAGGGGGACCTAATGAATGACCTGCAGAGAGCTGGGACCAATGTTAAAAAGGCTACCATCAGTAACACACTACACCGCCAGGGACTCAGATCCTGAAGTGCCAGACGTGTCCCCCTGCTTACACCAGTACATCTCCGGGCCCGTCTGAAGTTGTCTAGAGAGCATTTGGATGATCCAGAAGAGTAATGGGAGAATGTCATATGGTCAGTATGAACCAAAGTACAACTGTTTGGTAAAAGCAGAAATAGATTTCATTCTATAGGACATTTACTACTGTCTTCGACAGTAGCATTACCCCCAATCCAGCAAAAATGACCTTTTGGACACTCAGAATAAAATTTGCAAGAAGAAATGAGTATTTGAAATAAGATTTTTTTGAATAGGACATTTACTAACGGTGTCTTTTACAGTGGACTGACCCTAAAACCAGCAAAAATGACCTATTGGACACTCAGAATAACATTTGCAAAAAGAAATGAGTATTTGAAATAAGATTTTTTTTTTAATAGGACATTTACTATTGGTGTATTTTACAGTAGCATGACCTCAAAACCAGCAAAAATGAGCTTTATTGACACTCAATCAAATTTTAAAGACGAAATTAGAATTTGAAATAAGATTTCTTCCAAGAAGGATATATGGACCGGCGACAAAACATTGAACATGCACAATCTTCCGTCCGGTTTCCGGACGGAACATGTGCATCTCAATGGGAGGGGGGGGGGCTGTTCTCCGCTCATCGCGGAGAAAAGCCCCCCCCACCCCCTCCCACCCGCGGCCGTGGGGACGGCCGCAAAACCGAACCAATACCTATTTGTCCACTGCCGTGTAAACGGCCCCTTATTAATTAGTCAAACAGTGCAAATAAATAAAAAAAAAGAAACCTCAATGAGGTATGTGCATTGATAAAGAGAAAAAAAAATCCACAGGTTTGGTTCCTGCTGGGATTTGAACCTAGGACCCTTGTGCTGTGAGGTAAATGTGATGTGAGCTATTTTTTTTGACTAGAGAGAGGAAAGGCATGGTGATGTTATCCTGCTGGGTCACATGCTATGCAATTCAAACAAATCACACACAGCCCCTTCTGAGCACACAGAGCTGAAGATCTGGATACAGGAGGTATGAAATGAGATCGTGGCAAAACCTCTTTAATAGATGACTGATGGAATGTGTATTTAACATTGTCAAGAAGACGTGCTACAGTTTTCTAGTCGGTGACATCGGCAACCGGGGCAACAAAATCGTCAAAGATCCAGGATTGATTAATTTTGATAAATGTCAAACGATCCACATTCTCAAGGGAAAGACAGATTAGTTTGTCATTTATCACCCCGCCAGCTGTGCTGAATGTGTGTTCCGAGATAACTGGCTGCTGGGCAGGAAAAACTTCTATGAAGTGCTGAGCAAGCTCAGGCCATTCATCCAGTTTGGACATCCAGAAGTCAAATGGGTCCAGCCCAAGTCCAAAAACATCAGAGTTGAGCCGCAGGTAGTCATGGACCATGGTCTTAAGGCGGTCTCTGTGTGTCTGAATGCTGCCCTGCCTTGCAGGCATTGGTGAAGTGGTAAAAAACTATTGCCACATGTCACCCAGTAGGCTTCTGCCACACTGCCTGCTGCTGATGCTGCTGCTGTGGATACTTGCCATTCTACTGCTGACACATTGCTGACATTGTTTCACAGTGACATTAGAATGTGAAGAAGATGCAACAGATGTCTTGAGTTGGTCAATGAGCACTGTCTCAAATTCCTGCATTCTACTGTCAATTTGTGTTGGTGGAAGGAAATTGCTGACTTTTGATTTGTAAAGTGGATCAATGAGGGTGGCTACCCAGTAACCATTGTTCATTTTGATTGCTTTGATGCGTGGATCATATTGCAGGTAATGTAGCATCCAAGCACTCATGTGTGAGATGCTGCTGGGATTTCTCAAGCCTCGGCGTCGAGGGTCACTAAATAGATTTTCCTCCTCCTCCTGAAATCTGTGCCAACCTCTTACCACTGAAGGGAAATCGGTACCGTCAGTGTCCACCTCTGCCTCATCATCCTCCTCCACTTCCTCATCCTGAGCGTCACCAGAACCCTGGCTAGCCTCATGCACTCTACTCTGTGAGCTGAAGTGCCATCTTGCACCAGCCCTGGACCTTGAACCACCACCTAAAGAAGACCAATACATTTGGGAAACAGTCAGGCCTTCTACATCCCCTGGCAAGTATGGCTCTGTGTCCGCATCTGTGTCTGCTTCCTCCTCCATCACTGCTGGGACCTGCTGCCGCAGAGTATCTAACACTTGTCCCAGCAAAAATATGACCACAATGGTCATGCTGACAATGCCATCGTTCTGACTAGTGGCCTCTTCAAAACTGTCAAGGATGATGCAGAGATCCTTCACCTGGCTCCACTCTCTATGGCTCAACACCCCGAGGTCCGCACCACTGCTCATCAGGCCATGCGACACTTCATACTGCATAATCGCATTATGCTGCTGCCACAATCGCTGGAGCATGTGGATGGTGGAATTCAAGCGTGTTGCCTCGTCAACAATAATAATGGTTGACAGGGAGGCCCAGATGATGCTTAAACGCTCCCAGTCGTGCCGAAGAAGGGTGCGAATGCCAGAAGTGTGAGCTAAGACCTTAAGCCTTCCTCAGCAGACAGTCAAGACCCGGGTAGCAGTTGAGAAATTTCGGCACAACCAGATTCATGACATGTGCCAGGCGAGGGATGTGCGTAAGTCTACCACTCTAAAAGGCAGCAAGGAGATTTTTCCCATTGTAGCACACCACATAGCCTGGTGCCAGGTTCTTAGCACCCAGCCACTGGTTGGTCTGAGTGCGCAGAGCCATCCACAGCTCCTGACCCGTGTGTTTACAGTCTCCAAGACACATTAATTTTAGAATGGCCTGGTTTCTCTTGGCACATGATGCTACCCATCGAGGTTGGTGAACTGGACTCTGTACCATCCCAGCAGTGTGAAAGAATGTCCGTCGAGCCTGAGACCCATCATCACCAGAGGCACTGTCATCCACCCAACTCACCCAGTGAGCAGTCAGTGAGATGTAACGCCCTTGACTGTGTTTACTAGTCCATGTGTCTGTAGTGAGATGGACTTTGGTGGACACAGATGCAGCCAATGTGCTGGAGATCTTTTCTGGCAAAGAAATGCCTGCTCGGTATCTGATATTGGGGGCATGCCAGGGCTATGACGTGGCAAAACCCATCTGTGTCCACCATGCGAAAGGCAACATTTCAAACCCCAACAGTCTGGCAATGCCAACATTCAGGATTTTGCCTTTGGGATGGTTGGGGGGGAAGCGTTTCTTATGCTCCCACACCTGGTACACAGAAGGCTGGCTGCCGGACTGGCTGCTGTAGGTCACACTGGTGGAAGGCGTAGTCTGTGTTGCTGGTGGAAATTGTCCGACAGTATCTGGTACTGGGGATGGTGCTTGCTTATGCTGCACCGACACAACGGCAGCAGAGGACCGCTTGGGCTTCGAAGTGGCAGAGGAGGAGGAAGATGATGTCACATTGGTTGAAAGCCCAGGACCTGTATGGCCTTTTTTCTCCAAGTGACTCCTCCACAGCAATTCATGCTTTACAAACATGTGCATGTTCATGTTCGTGGTGCTTAAACTTTTTAGAGTCTTTCCTCTACTGATGCGTTGACGGCAAATCCGGCATATGACATCGGTCAGCGAATCTGAGGCTTGACTGAAAAAGGCTTCACAGGTCCTGGACCTCTTCGACAGTGAAAACCTAGTAGCGGTGTTCCCGCTACTGCCACTGACCATGGCTGGTGGTGTAATGTCAGCGGACTTGTGCGACCGCCCTCTCCCTTTCTGCAGCCGGACCTGCACTGACACTACCACTGATGATGAGCTCGTCTGCTGCTGCTGAATAGACCACGTTGGATCCGCAATGTCATCATCATCACAGGTGACTTTCTCTTCCTGACAGTCTACATCCTCAAGCTGTGGGCTAAAAGCCACAGGCACTGTGAGGCATTGCTGACTACTCGAGATTTCTGCTGACCAGCTTCCTTCTCCTCCTCTGAGGGCATCAGCGACTGGGCATCAGAGCAGACAAAATCATCCTCTTTGGCCTCTTGATCTTTTGAAATGCATTCTGACCCCAACCTCATTGTGGCATCAAAGAGCTCTTTGGAATATGGATTATCTGGAGCGGTCTGTGTATGTCCCACCAGTAGCACTACCATTGTGGATTTCTGCCCCCTGTAAACTGGTAGGACAAATGAAACGTTTAAGGGGGGTTAATTTTTTCCAGTTCATTAAGCTCACTATAGCTAAAACAGTCTTTATAGACTTTATTAAATTTATATGTATGTTAGATTGTGTATTTTCACATTACTTCTTTGGCCATGTGATGTGTTTTTCCTATCCTATACAGAAAAAGGTCAGATGGTGCACTAGTGTGCTGCTTATGTTGCTAGATTTAAATCTATGTACCTGCTGCTGCAGCTGCTATTATGTGCTATTATATAATGAAATCTTCTTTCCCTCTAAGCAGCCCAGGTTATCTATCTACAGGAAGGTCCAGGCACAAAGGGTACAACTTCCCTTTGGTTCCCGTGTCTTTCAGGATTAATATTGTGGTTACGCAAAGGTTTGCCTTATAACTTGAGTCCAATTTACATTTCTTAAGCTGGACATAGTGTTGCTCTTTGATTGAGCACAGCCTACGTGTGGTATGCCTATGTGTTTAATACTCATGGCATATTACAAATTTGTTGTATTTTATAACCAAGATGGTTATTTGTTTTCTAGCAAACAAAGTCTAATTCATTTTTTTTATTAGATGTTTCCTGCAGGTTTAAGAAACCGCAGTCCTGATGGAATAAAAATAACCTCCGGTTGAAAGTCCTCACAGATGTAACAAAACTATCTTCTCAATGGTTTTCAATGGTTTTGCTTGCAGATAACAGCAGATACACAGAATCTGGGATATCATGGTCAAGCTAGACTCCGCTACATCTGTAGTTGCAGGGGTTGGGAATCCCCAGCAGAACAGTCATGAAGTGCCAAGATTGTCACCTGACTGCTGACCTATCTAAAATCTGTGGGGCAGGTTGCACAATAGTTAACCTTTCTGCTCAAGAACACAAAGGTTATGGGTTCAGACCCTGCCAGATAAATGTTGTTCTCTACATTCAAGTGAACTGTATGAACAGTACCTAATTTAAAAGAATGTATTGGATATGGAAGACAAAGCCTAATTTCCTACAAAAAAAAACTCAGAGGCTTTTGAAGCAGGTAGCATCCACAATCCACCTCTTGTAGCTGACAGCCTTCAGAGTGGATGAGGCACAGTTAACATCCATACGGTCTGCTGGTCAGGAAATTGATGGGGAGACTCTGAGGTGTGCCTACAGGAGGCCCACAGCTCTCTATGCAGACTATGCCTAAAAGAAGGTAATGACGGCTGAAGAGAAGCTCTCAGAGAAAGGTCTATTCTATCTAGAATTTTTTATGGTTCAGGCGATCACTATAGTTTGGGTGGAGCTAAACCATCCCAATAGACACCCCTGCCCTCAGAAGCAGGAAAAATGTACTAGCCAATGGAGTCTTCCACCCAGAAGACCTATCGTTGTGCCATGGTCTAAAATACTGACAGCCTGGAGGTTGACTAGCTCTACTAAGGATTAGAAAGCTTCCCGATGGGGGTCAAGAGTACGGTCACTGTCAAGGTCTTAGATCACTAGGAAAGATCTTTTCAACCAAATTAAAGGCTGTCTTATTTATTATAGCTTATTAGGTCCCCAGTACAAGACCTAGAACTCTGCCAAGGTCTAAAAGTGTCAGCTTGGAGGTTGACTAGCCCCATTATGAATTAGAGGGCTTCTTGACACAGTCAAGGTCTGAGACTGATGGTAAAGACTTATATAACCAGGCCATAGTAATGGTAATCTTACCCTTATGGCTTATGAGGCCCCCAATACAAGGCATAGAACTTTGTACTGGTTTCTCTGTAGTAGCAACCATACCAATCTATTTGTAGAGACTGTCCCTTATTAAAAGGATTCATGATCAGTAGAGAGTATTCCTTCAACCTTGAAATCATAAATTAGGTACTTCACTGTAAATTATCCTACCCTGAGTTATTTTCTGAATTGAATTGAGATTGTGCTCTCCTTACATTTCTAGATGCTGAAAGGGGCGGCTCTTGGTGGTTCGTTCAAAACTCCATCAGGCATGAGGAACCTTCCTAGGCATTTCTGCTTGCTAAATCCCCAGTGGTTGTACTGCTGGTAGGACATAAGGGAAGAGTTGATTTCTAGACAAAAGTCTGTTTTCCTTTGGTCATAAAAGTACACAAGTATCCCAACCTAGTCTTTCTTATTTATTTTATAATAAAAACACAGCATGATGGTTATCCAGCTCATTAAAGAAGCAGCACCTAGTTAATAAAACATTTTTGAGGTTTTCAGTTCACATTTTTGATCAAAACTGCTTAAGCCACATCCGAACTTCAGCTGGACCTCAAGGCAGGTGGTCCTACACGATTGTTACACTATTATTACCTCTCATGGATTCTGTTCAGACTTCCATATCTCAGGGAGTGAAGGCACCGACTTTTGAACACACTGCACTGATTTAAAAACCTGTCAAGGTAGGTGGAGTGCAAAAAAACAAAATGGAGGCAGCCATACCTCTATACTCAAACTAGAAACATATACGGTTATGCACATCCAAAAAACATTTTTGAAAAAAATTAACATAGGTGCAACACTGGTGCGGCTGTAGTATACATACATATTCCAATAACAGTGGCACACTATAAACTGGAGCACTATCAAAGGGGACATAGGAATTTTGAAAAAAGTCGCCTTTCACGGCGGCTGCAGGCGCCGCTGCCCCTGCGGCCGTTCCCCTGCCTGCCGGGGGTCCGGCACGGGCATCGCGGGCAGCCGCGACCACCCCCGTGCCCTCTGTCCCTGCGCCGGCTCGCTTACCTGGCCCCCCCTCCTGTGCACGCCGCTCCCGTCCGTTCCGGCTGCCGCACTTTTTGCCCGTCCCTTACGCGCGGCCGCCGACAGCGGGTCTAGTTTAAAAAGGGGACCAGTGTCCCGTTAATTGGTCCTTCCCCGGACGCTGGTCCTATATAAGAGTTACGCCCCCAGCACTCGCTGCCAGATCGTTGGTGTGTGTTTAGTGAGCTAATAGAGTGTCTAGTGTCTGTATTGATTACCCGTGTACCAGTCCGTTCCGCTACGTTTCCTGACCTTGCCTGTTAGCCGCCTGCCCTGACCGTCTGCCCGTCTCTGACCACGAACCTCTGCCGCCTGCCCCGACCTTCTGCCTGTCCCCGACTACGCCTTTGGATTACGATTCTGTACCACGCAGTACCCCGGCCGCCACCGCAAGCAAGCCACGCCAGGGATAACGACCTGGTAGCCTGACGCTGCAGCAAGTCCATCTCGTTGCGGCGGCTCTGGTGAAAAACCTTTGGGCTACTTAGATTCCGTTCCCTGGCGTGGCTTAACTATCATCGCTTGCGGTGGTCCAGCGAATCCACCGAACCCTTACAGTACGATCTGGCCATGGATTCCGCCAGAGTACCTCTGCCTGAACTCCGGGACGTTACGACGGCCGTCGCCCAGCAGAACCAGCGTATCGACCAGCTCGCGGCCATGATGCAGAACCTTGCAGCCTGCCTACCTCCGCCTGCAGCTGCTGCCATCACGCCTGCACCAGTTGCTTCGGCAGCCTCAGCTCTACCTGCTCCTGTACCGGGACCTTCTCTGCATCTGCCGCTCCCTTCTCGCTATGATGGAGACCCCAAGAAGTGCAGAGGCTTCATCAGTCAATGCTCCATCCACATCGAGATGCTGTCACATCAATTTCCTATGAGCGGGCTAAAGTGGCTGCATAATTAGCCTCTTACGGGCGAAGCTCTGGCTGGGCCACTGCGCTGTGGACCGAGGAGATCCGCTGACGGCTAATCTGCAAGCCTTCCTCCAGGGTTCCGAACTGTCTTTGAGGAACCTAGTCGCACCTCCTCTGCTGCTGCAGCCCTGCTTCGTCTCCGTCTGCACTGTGAGACAGTACTCTGTGCAGTTCCGCACCTTAGCCTCGGACTTGGACTGGAACAATGAGGCTTTGGTGGCGACCTTCTGGCCAGGCCTCTCGGGACGTATTAAAGATGAGCTCGCGGGTCGGGACCTGCCTTCCTCACTGGACGAATTGATTCGGTTGGCCACCCGGATCGATATTCGCTTCGCTGAAAGGCAACAAGAGCTCCGCCTCCAACGCGAGCTTACTCGTCCCACGCCGGCTACCTCGCTTAGCTCCTGTCTTTAAACGCCCCTCCACTTCCTCCGCCAAGCTTCATGAGGACGAACCCATGCAGGTTGAAAGGGCTCATTTGACCAAGGAGGAACGCTCACAGCGACGTCTGCGGCAGTTATGTTTTCACTGTGGCGGTTCCGACCACTTCATTGGGGACTGTCCGGTGCGCCCGGGAAACTCCCGCACCTAGGGCTCGTAGGAGAGGCAACCCTAGGTGTCAGTGCAGCCTCTCCCTGTCTGACCATTCCTGTTCTATGTGGAATTTCGTCGGACAGCACCTTTCAGGCCACCGCCTTCCTGGACTCGGGGTCCGCCAGTAACTTTATCAGCCACGCGTGGTGTCCCAGTACCGCTTCCAGTGACCCCCTGCAGAAACCCATGTTTGTCTCCTCTGTCAGGGGCGAATGCCTCAAGGATGCCATTCAGTTCTGCACTAGCCCCTCACCTTGCAGATTGGGCGTTACATCAGGAAACAGTGAAACTCCTCGTACTGCCTCGTTCCTTTCTGAGATCCTTCTGGCCTTCCCGGGTTTTACAAGAGCATGCTCCGACCCTAGACTGGAACACAGGCGAGATTCTTCGTTGGGGCCCGGCATGTCGCTCACGATGCCTTCTAGCTCTCCGTCCTGCTCCACGGTTTGCCTCTGCGAAGCCTATGAAGTCTCTACCAGGTCTGCCTGCTCCTTACCAGGACTTTGCTGACGTCTTTTCCGAAAGACAAGCCAAAACTCTGCCCCAGCACCGGCCCTTCGATTGCCCAAATGATTTGCAACCCGTTATTTACTCCTCCCCGAAGCAGAGTTTTACCCTCTCTCTGTCCCTGGGGACAAAGGCATGTCCGACTATATTCAAGAAAATCTCCGCAAAGGCTTTATACGCAAGTCGTCCTCGCCTGCGGGAGCCGGATTCTTCTTTGTCGAAAAGAAAGATGGAACCCTCCGGCCCTGTATCGATTATCGTGACCTGAATAAAATAACCGTAAAGAATCGATACCCCCTGCCTTTGATCTCAGATCTATTTGACAGCCTACATGGCGCAAAATTTTTTTCTAAGTTGGATCTTCGCGGTGCTTACAACCTGATTCAGATCCGGAAAGGTGACGAGTGGAAAACAGCTTTTAACACCCGTGATGGCCACTTCGAATATCTGTCATGCCATTTGGTTCTGCAACGCTCCGGCTGTCCTTTCAAAACTTCGTTAATTGAGATCTTCCGGGTTTCTTCTATACGCCCTGCGTCATAGTTTATCGGGACAATATTCTAATCTATTCTCCAGACCTACAGACCTCACCGCCACCACGTCCCCCAGGTGCTCAGCGCCCCCGGGAACCACCAACTTTATCCCAAGCTGGAGAAGTGCCTTTTCGAGCGCACCTCCCTGCCCTTCTTAGGGTACATCGTGTCGGATCAAGGTCTTCAGATGGACCTCGCCAAGCTCTCAGCAGTCCTGCAGTGGCCCGTCCGGTGGGCCCTTTGGGCCATCCAGCTCTTTTTTAGGCTTTGCCAATTATTACAGGCAATTTATCCACACTTCTCCTCTCTGGTGGCTCCCATGGTAGCCCTCACCAAAAAGGGTGCCGATCCCAAATCATGGCCTCCCGAGGCCCAAGAGGCCTTCAAACGTCTTAAAACTGCATTTGCTTCCGCTCCTGTTCTCTCTCGTCCGGACCCCCAGCCTGTTTGTCTTAGAGGTCACGCCTCCTCAGTTGGTGCCGGCGCCATTCTTCTTCAGAAGGCCTCCTCTGGGAGATTGCGGACATGTGGATTCTTCTAGAGCTAACTTTCACTCCGGCTGAACGTAATTACACAATCGGGGATCGGGAACTTCTAGCCATAAAGTTAGCTCTAGAAGAATGGCGTCACTTGCTGGAGGGGGCTCACCATCCCATAGAGATCTACACTGATCATAAGAATCTTTATATCTAAATCTGCTCAGCGATTGAATCCGCGTCAAGCAGGTGGTCGCTTTTCTTCGCCCGTTTTAAATTTTCTCCTACACTCCGACCGGCCGAAAAAAAAAGTCAGGGCGGACGCTCTCTCTAGATCCTCTGACACGGTGGGCTTGGAGCCGCCCCTTTCAGCGGCATTATCCCCCCGAACGGCTTCTTTCGGCGCTCCTGTGGACCTTCAACAGTTACCTCCGGGGAAGACCTATGTCCTTCCTGCTTTACGGCCTCGAATCCTTAAATGGGGACATTCTTCTCGAACAGCTGGTCATCCTGGGATTCACAAATCCGTACAACTAATCTCCCGATACTATTGATGGCCCACTCTCTCGCAGGACGTTAGGAACTTTGTTTTAGCCTGCACCTCCTGTGCCCATAACAAAGTTCCTCGCCCTAGACCCGCGGGTCTGCTTCAGCCTCTCCCGGTGCCAGAGAGACCTTGGTCCCATATTGCTATGGATTTTGTTACTTATCCGGACACACAGTCATCTGTGTGGTGGTTGACAGATTTTCTAAAATGGCTCATTTTGTGCCCCTGCCCGGGTTACCCGCGGCACCCCAGCTAGCCCAGCTCTTCTTCCACCACATCTTTCGATTACAAGGCTCCCTTTTTCAAAATTTATCTCGGATAGGGGAGTCCAGTTTGTATCTAAATTCTGGGGCTCTCTGTGCTCAGTTACGGGTTGCAGCTGGGCTTCTCATCCGCATACCACCCCCAGACCCAAAGGGCAGATGGAGAGGTTTAACCAAGTCTTAGGCTCTTATCTGCGACATTTTGTGTCTACCGTCAGGGTAACTGGTCTGACCTTTCTCCCTGGGCGGAATTCTCATATAAAATTCCTAACCCTTTTTTTTTGTGTTTGGGTTACATCACCGCCCGCCTCCCCCTAGCCGTTTCGTGTCACGTTCCTGCCGTGGATGCCCAAGTACGGGACATAAAGTCACTCTGGCAGGTCACTCGTCAGGCTCTTCTTCGGGCTTCCACTCGTACTAAAGTTCAGGCCGATAGGTACCAGAGACCTCCCCCTGTAATTTAAGCCAGGTGTAGGGTTTGGCTATCGGGCCCAAAATTTATTCCGTTTCAAGGTACCCAGCTACAAATTGGGCCCTAAATATTTGGGCCCTTTTGTTGGTACTTAGTCAGCCCTTTACCTGGGGCTCCTACAAGCTCCGCTTGCCTCCCACTCTGCGTGTCCCAACGCCTTCCATGTCTCGGTCCTCAAGCCTGTGGTGCTGAATCGCTTCTCCCGTGGATCTGTCTCGCCTTCCCCCTGTGGCCAACTCTGTAACATCTTTGAGGTCAAGGAGGTGCTGGCGCAGAAGTCAGTGAGGGGGAAGCAGTTCTTTCTCATTGACTGGAAGGGGTTCGGTCCAGAGCAGCGTTCGTGGGAACCTGACGGCAACCTGTCACCTGATCTCCTTGCTGGGGGTCCGGCGCGGGCATCGCGGGCACCCGCGACCACCCCCGTGCCCTCTGTCCCTGCGCCGGCTCGCTTACCTGGCCCCGCTCTTGTGCACGCCGCTCCCGTCCGTTCCGGCTGCCGTGCTCATGCCCGTCCCTTAGCGCGCGCGTACGACAGCTGGTCTAGATTTAAAGGGCCAGTTTCCCGTTAATTGGTCCTTTGCCGGACGCTGGTCCTATATAAGGGTTACGCCCCCAGAACTCGCTGCCAGATCGTTGGTGTCCGTTTTGTGAGCTAAGAGAGTGTCTAGTGTTCGTATTGATTACCCGTGTACCAGTCCGTTCCGCTACGTTTCCTGACCTTGCCCGTTTGCCGCCTGCCCTGACCGTCTGCCCGTCTCTGACCACGAACCTCTGCCGCCTGCCCTGACCTTCTGCCTGTCCCCGACTACGCCTTTGGATTATGATTCTGTACCATGCAGTACCCCAGCCGCCACCGCAAGCAAGTCACGTCAGGGTAAAAGACCTGGGTAGCCTCACGCCGCAGCAAGTCCCTCCCGCTTTTCGGCGGGCTCCCGGTGAAAACCGGGGGCTACTTAGATTCTGTTCCCTGGCGTGGCTTAACTATCATCGCTTGCGGTGGTCCAGCGAATCCACCGAACCCTTACACCGCCCCAGTATTGCACCTATGTTCATTTTTTTCAAAAATGTTTTTTTGAATGTGCATAACCATATATTGTTTCTAGTTTGATTAAATGTTCTGTCTGTCCTACCAGTTCACAAAAATACCCAGTGGTTGTGCTGCGGTTGGGAACAAGGGAAGAGATTTTGGGCTACAAATCTATACTTTCACTTTTTTGGAAGGGGAATATTTACACTGTATCTTCTCCATGTGCTGTAAAATTTTATGTGCATGTGGCCTCCTCAGACCTGAACTTGCTGCTCTGATGCAGCAACACATTAGTAACTACTAAGCTACCACGTTGGTCAAGGAAATGACAAATATGGAAAGGTCGCAGTAACATAACAATATAAGCAGGGGCGTCGCTTCTGCTCCTGTCCTGCCTGCGCGGCAATAACTCCGGAGCAGTGACCGCAGAGTGCAGCATTCCCCCCTCCCATCCGTCTCCTCCCCCGCCGGGGATGCAAGAGCTCAGACTTCTTAACTCCCTCCTCCCCCTCATCAGGTCTCCAGCTCCCCCCTCCCAGCGGTCTCCCTCCCGGTCACCTCGCGGTGTCCACCAGTCAGCGAGGTCCATGAAGCTGCTGTTTTCGTCTGGGTCCCGGCTCAGCACCTCTGATAAAGGTACAGGGACTCTATGGGGCAGTGACAGGGTCAGGATGGCTGACCACAACTATATCATATAACAACCTTGTGTGGTCAGCCATCCTGTGCCCCCAGGCCATGAAGCAGTCTGTAGAACTTATGAGTGGTGCTGCATGGCCTGGGGGCACAGGATGGCTGACCACATAAAGTTGTTATGTTACAGCATGCAGTCAATCCTAATCACAGATTGGGACTTTAAAAAAGTAAATAACAAATAAAATAAAAAAAATCTGCACAACACCTCTATTTCCCCAATAAAAACACTTTATTTAGTAAAGAAAAATGAAGTTAACCCTTTAGGCTATGTTCACATGGCTTATTTGCAGGGCGTAATTGCGCCCCGCAATTACGCCATGTGGACGGGGGCAGGAGCGGGTGGCCGGCACCTCGCCGGCCCATAGACTTTAATCACCAGCGGCGTATACACGCCGCTGGTAATTCACATGTCACTTATCTCCCTGCTCGAGGAGAGGAGACATATTCCATATTTCTCTATGAGAACTGTGGATTACCGTAATGACTGGGACGTATTTCAGCCCGTAATTTGCGCACTCTAAAAAGAAGGAAAAAAACATAAAGTGTACAAAAAAAAAAAAAGTAAAAAAAATTGTTGTGCATACATTACATAAAAAAGTACAAATATTCGGTATCTACATGACCGAAAATAACCTTTAGAATTAATTCTAGCAGGTTATTTGGTGTAAAATGTGAATGGTGTAAAAAATAATAAAAAAAAAAATGCTGAAAAACACTTTTTCTGTTCATGCTGAAATTGTTTTTTAAAAAAAATATGCGTAGTTAACATGTAAACCAAACACTCCCCCAAAAATACAAGTTCTCCCGCATAATACAGGTCCTCAAACAGCTGCATCATTGATTTTAGGGGTTAAGCATAATGGGCTCCATTCATCAAAATTGTATAATAGTCTGTTTTTGTTGCCAATAGCAACCAATCCGAACTCATAGCAGCCAATCAGCTTTACTGCAATTGTGGCGCGCATTTCGGCTGTATTAAAGTGCAAATCGCCGCAAAATGCACCCCGCAATTACACCGTGTGAACATACCTTTAGATAATATTAATAAATGTTGGTTAGGGGGCCCAGTGAACAGCTCTGCCCAGGGGCCCATGATGCTGATAAGACGGCCCTGGCGGGCGGAGCCCGCCGATCTCTCTGACTGCACGGCCGTTTCACAGCGGCTGCGCAGTCAGAGTCGGGGAGGAGGCAGGACGGATCGTTCCCGTCCTGTCTTCTCCCCTGTATGTACGGCGCTTGGTAAGCGCTGTACATACACATCGGCATCGCAGGGAGCGAGACGCGCCGCTTTCATCACCCCCCTGCGACGCTGGGATCCTCTAAGCCGGCAGCTCTGCCGGCCGAGGAGGTCCCGTGCCCTGCGAGACGGCGTAAGCAGCGTAATAACATCACTCTGCTGACACCATTCTCAAGCTACAGGACCTGGATGAGCGGACCGGGCAGAGGTAAGTAGGTTTTTTTATTTTATTTTTATTAGGTAAGGGGCATATCACTGGCTACAGGGGAGCATATCACTGGCTACAGGGGGGGGATATCACTGGCTACAGTGGGGCATATCACTGGCTACAGAGGGGCATATCACTGGCTACAGGGGGCATATCACTGGCTACAGAGAGGGATATCACTGGCTACAGAGAGGGATATCACTGGCTACAGAGGGCATATCACTGGCTACAGAGGGACATATCACTGGCTACAAGGGGGGCATATGTGGCTAAGGGGGCATATCACTGGCTACAGGGGGGCATATCACTGGCTACAGAGGGGCATATCACTGGCTACAGAGGGGCATATTATGTGGCTATGGGGGCATATTACTGGCTAAGGGGGCAGTAACCTGGCTACAGGGGCTAATAACCTGACTACAAGGAGCATATTACGGGCTACAGGGGGATATTACTGCCTAAATGGGGCAGTAACCTAGCTACAGAGGGCAGTAACCTGGCTAGAGGGGCTAATAACCTGGCTAGAGGGGGGCAGCAACCTGGCTAGAGGGGCAACTACCTGGCTAGAGGGGGAAAATATTTACCTATAAGGGGGTAATTATTACCATTTGGGGCACTATAGATGGGGATTTTGTACAGAGATAGGAAATTGTAGAGAAATGCTGATAAATTGAGGATTCTAAGATGTTTGTTTTGTAAATTTTTCAGTGAAGAGTTGTGGACGGGAGAAGTCATCATGGCGTCTGGGACAGATGGAGAAGAAGAGAAAGAGAACAACTCTTCAGAGGCATCTCCTGTAAGTCACTAAATGTAACTGCAGTGTAATCACTTATATTTCTCCTGAGCCTACATACAAAGGTTTTTCTCTGTAAAAATACATCCGCAGTTCACAATGAGACACAAAAAATTCCGTGTGCACCCAGCCCTACTCAGAAAAACTTAAGGGCCCGAGCCCCGGATGTTTTGGGACCCTAGCAACGCCCCTGAATATAAGTGAGATATAGACAGAGGAAACACACACTTGTGAATGATAATCTGACAAAGACCATGCTGATAAAAATAGAATGATGTTAAGAGAAAGTGTGAAATTTTAGATTGTTAAACTGAATGTGAATCATAACTTAAATTCTTTAGTGTTTATTTTATTATTACCTATCTTTAAAGACTATGGGTGACATGTATGAATCTCGCCGCGTCGGAGCGCACCTTTCCGCCAGTTTTCCGGCGAAATCTGCGCCTGATTTATATCGGCGCCAGGGCGCACTCATACATACCATGTAAAGTCCGCCGCGCCTCGCCAGTGTGTGAGGCGCAGTGCGGGACTTAGGCGCAGTGCGGGACTGCGCCTAAGATTCGCCGCCCGAGGTAGTGCGATCATACATGCGGGGAAAAGTTCACCGCGCCTCGCCAGTGTGTGGGGCGCAGTGCGGGACTTAGGCGCAGTGCGGGGATGCGCCGAACATGTATTCCGATTCGAGACAGGCTGGAAAACAGCGAGAAATCATTAAACATGTCCGTGCGGAGTATGAATCAAAAAATCGCCTTTATAAAGGCGTCAAACATTCTCTGAAAAAGAGCTGAAACCTACTAAAAAAAATACATAAATAAAATCACTTTCCAAAAATCTAGAACGGCGCTACATCGGGAATTTGGATATTGGAAATTGCCGGGAAATACAGTAATTCAAATTCTGTAAGCTATTCTCATTGGTCGGCAGAAGCCAGCCAATCAGAATAGGAGCGACAGTGAACCATTATAGCCTATGGAGAACTATTGACCAATCAAAATCAAAGGCGGGACAGTTCAAAATACAGTAAAAAGGCAGAAAAGAGCTGATTGGTTGAGCTAGCGGGGGCTTGGCAATCCTGGCCAATCAGAATAGGAGCGACAGGGACCCATTATAACCTATGGAGAAGTTAGAACCAATCAAAATCAAAGGCGGGACAGTTCAAAATACAGTAAAAATGCAGAAAAGAGCTGATTGGTTGAACTAGCGGGGGCTTGGCTATTCCGGCCAATCAGAGCGCGAGCTACTTGTCCCATTGTAGTCTATGGAGAGATCGGGGCAATGAAATCTCGGCTCTCAGCGCCGTGCGGCATGGAGTATGATTAAAATAATCATTTTTATTAAGTGTAAAATATTATCTGAAAAAGAGCTTAAACCTTCTAAAAACCTAAATCAATTAAATCCCAAACAACGCATTTGTCGCCAAGACCGGCGCTACATAAGGAATTGGGTTATAGAGAATTGCCGGGAAATACAGTAATTCAAATTGTTTAAGCTCTTCTCATTGGTCGGCATAAACTAGCCAATCAGAATAGGAGCGACAGTGGCCCATTCTAACCTATGGAGGAGTATTGACCAATCAGAATAGGAGCGACAGGGACCCATTATAACCTATGGAGAAATATTGACCAATCATATTCAAAGGCGGGACAGTTCAAAATACAGTAAAAATGCAGAAAAGAGCTGATTGGTAAAGCTAGCGGGGGCTTGGCTATCCCGGCTAATCAGAGCGCAAGCTACTTTCTCATATAGTTCTATGGGGAAAAGAAATGCAGAGCGAGCTTTGTTTGTGATTGGCTAAGTTAAAAGAGGCACGGTTATTTGGACCAATGGGAGATCGAGCGACGCTCTTATGGGTTTTCTAATGCAATCTGGAATAAAACTGTACATGGCCGAAAGCAAATGATAAGACTCCAGAAGTTGTCCCAATTTGTATATAAAATGATCAATAATATGGGGGTAAAGAAAAAAAAATATTAATTCAATAAATTCATTTTTATGTCTTTATTTTCGTTAGCCAAGGATCAATAGTATGGGTGTAACAAAAATAAAGAAATAAAAATGATTTTATTGAATTAATATTTTTTTTTCGGGCCGGTGAGGCGTAGGTTACACCAGAAAACAGGCGAAAAGCCCGTTCATACATGTCGCCCTATGTGCGACTGGTACCATTAGGGCTGCGCCATTTTTTTTGTGTATTTTGCTTCAGAAAACTCTTGAGTCCCTATTTTCTATATAAATGAACTTTAGAGCTCCAAAACTAGGCACATTATGTGCCAGGCACGATACATTTGAATGTGCCTAAAGTAGGTGCATCAAACATCCATGTAAGGAAATGCTATGCGCCTAAGTTATGCTATGCACCTAGATAAGTTGCATCATTTATACCATGCAAGGTATACCACACACCAGCTTTTTGACAGGTTCATTAATTCAGGTACACTATACACTTATTTAATGTGCCTTAAACTTGCGTAAAGGCACCTCTTTTCTGACATGTCGCCCTATAACTCAATTCACACATAGCATAATGATGAAAAAGCTAAGGCAGATGTTCATTTTTATGTATACAATACCTTTTTTGTCTTATTTTTTCTTGTGATGACTTTCCAATTTATTTAGAGTTGGGAGTCGCTCCTTTCAGGGCTTTGATGGGAAAATCCTTTTGATTAAATTAAATTTTTGGAGGGAAGCCCCCTTTTTTTAAAAATTGTCAGATGTAGTTTAAAAAATTTCAAACCCCTTTAAGGCTTCCCCAAAATGCATTTTTAAAGTCTATGAAAAACTTTAAAAAATCCTATAAAACCCCAAATCAAAATGCTTTGGGACTATAGCTATAAAAATAAAATTTAGCCCAAAAAATTTTGGTTTTTAAAAAACAGCATTTTTAAAAAATTTTTTAGTTTATAAATTTTAAACCACAGCAAAAAAAACCCCCCCCCAAAAGTTTTTTAACATGCAGACACCAAAGTAACACGTTTAATATTTAAAAAACCTCTGTACAGTTAAAACCCCTTTTACATAGGATCTCCAAAAAAAGAGTCCCCCTCAGATTTTTTTAAATGTTGTATTATATTTTTTTTTGGGGAAACAAAGAAAATTTGACAAAGATAAAAGTAAAAAAATCAGTGTACATTTTCTGAGTCCCCCAAAATAACTTCCCAAAACTTTTGCCCTTTAATTTTCCAACCCCTGGCAACAAAAATAATACAACCCCCAAATGAAAATGGTTTCCTTAATCAATTAGTATTACAATTTTTAGGGGTAATTGGGAAACATTTTTTTACTTTTGGGGTTTTCTCTCTCATACTGGTCCCCTGGGGAAATTCAATAAGGATCCCCATGGCAAAGAACTGTCCCGGGATCTGAAAAAAATAATATTTTCCTTTTACTGTTTGATGGCCCCGGTTTTAAAAGGGGTTTTTTTCCCCTAAAACTAAGCTGCCGCACATCAGAAAACCATACATGATCTAACAAACGGGTTTCCACCAAAAATGCCACGCCATGGTCTCCCAAGAATTGAGTGCACAGCTCACATCTTTTAAATGCTCAAAAATTATCTTTTCAAAAATATCCATATGTGTACTATCAGCATTGCTACCAGAGATAAAAAGAGTGGGGGGGTCAGTCTGTCAGTGCTCATACCATACATTTCATACTGCATCAAATTGGTCTGCATGGCTGTTGTCCCAGAAGGAAACCTCTTCTAAGATCATGCACAAAAAAGCCAGCAAATAGTTTGCTGAAAACAAGCAGATTAAGGGCAAGATTTACTGGACTCATGCCCTATGGTCTGATGAGATAAATATAAACTTATTTGATTCAGATGGTGCCAAGTGTGTGTTTGCGGCAACTAGGTGGAATACAAAACAAGGTGTTTGCCTACGTCAACTGGTAGGGGGACTGTCGGGTTTGGGGCTGCTGATGCTGCCGGCTGGGGGGGAGTACAATTCATTGGGGGAACACAAACCCATGAAGCCAACTGTACTGTGACCACAAAAAATATGACTTTTTGGGGGCACATTTAAAACCTTTTTCTTTTAGGGGTGTAACTCCTTTTGTTGCCAGGGGTTTTCAGTATGACTGTGTGTTGAGTTATTTTTAGCAAATACACTACGTGGAAATCCCAAAGAAGCATTTTTGCATCTATCAAAAATGAAAAAAAATTTTAGCCCGGTTCACAATTTTGTCAAAAGATTTTAATGCCCCCCTTTACGTGACTCAAATGGGCAGTCCATCCTATCTTTACCTTCAATCGAGCCAATCAGCCTCTTTTGGGGTCAACCCACCTCCATTATTCAGAGAGAAAAAATAAAAAACACCCAACCTGCAAAGCTGCCCTTCTTATGACAGCCTGTGAGAGTGGGCGGGGACAGAAACCCAAAATGGAAGCACCCCTTCCTTCCCATATAGGTTAAAATCAATGTACACCAAGTATAACGTATGTTTCTGCACACAAAAACATTTCTGAAAAAACGTATGCAAACCTGGGTGCCACTGGCAGGGCTGCGGCACACATGTAATTATACATGTACACACACAGACCGCCGCCAGCGGCACATTTCTGCAAAAAGGGCAATACACTACGTGGAAATCCCTAAAGAAGCATTTATGCTATCTATCATACATGAAAAAACTTTGAGACTCTCGGTTCACATATTTTGATCAAAAGATGTTTAAGCTGCCCACGACTTTCAACGTGATCTCAAAATTGGGCAGTCCTATCCTATCTTTACCTCTCAATCGAGCCAATCAGGCCTCTCGCTGGGTCAACCGACCTCCATTATTCAGAGAGAAAAAATAAAAAACACCAAACCTGCAAGCTGCCCTTCTTATGACAGCCTGTGAGAGTGGGCAGGGACAGAAACCCAAAATGGAAGCACCCCTTCCTTCCCATATAGGTTAAAATCAATGTACACCAAGTAGAACGCATGTTTCTGCACACAACAACCTTTCTGCAATTACTTATTCAAACCGGGGTGCCACTGGCAGGGCTGCGGCACACATGTAATTATACATGTACACACACAGACCGCCCCAGCGGCACATTTCTGCAAAAAGGGCAATACACTACGTGGAAATCCCTAAAGAAGCATTTATGCTATCATACATGAAAAAACTTTGAGACTCTCGGTTCACATATTTTGATCAAAAGATGTTTAAGCTGCACACGACTTTCAACGTGATCTCAAAATCGGGCAGTCCTATCATATCTTTACCTCTCAATCGAGCCAATCAGGCCTCTCGCTGGGTCAACCGACCTCCATTATTCAGAGAGAAAAAATAAAAAACACCCAACCTGCAAAGCTGCCCTTCTTATGACAGCCTGTGAGAGTGGGCGGGGACAGAAACCCAAAATGGAAGCACCCCTTCCTTCCCATATAGGTTAAAATCAATGTACACCAAGTATAACGTATGTTTCTGCACACAAAAACATTTCTGAAAAAACGTATGCAAACCTGTTATATAGTAAGGGATCAGCTCGGTGGTATGGTAAGACAGGACCAGTCTTTAAATCTGTTTAGGCAAACAGGCGTTTATTTCAGCCTCAAACACATACGGCAACATAAACGTGGGCTTAACTTCAGCCAAAACGAGGGGAAACAAAACAGTCTTACACAGTCCGTGTGGGACACCTACAGTCGTGTGTCCAGATCAGCCTCCAGGCTTCCTTGTCTCCCGCTGAGACTGGCGTGTAGTCTGTTCCTGGGATCTTCTGTGTTGCACACCAGCACTCTCCCAGCTTCACAGACAATCAATCACCACCCTCCCACCTGATCTCCAGACTTACATACAGCCGCCAAACTCTGGCCTGGACCTGAGGATGTGAGAGCAGTCACCCACCCAACTCTATGACTGCTCCTGTGAAAACCGGATCCAGACTATTTTCTCTGCAAGCATACTAACAGAAAATGTATGTCCGCAACCTACCGCTGCTGATACCTGAAATTACAGGTTTTCACCTCACCAATGCCAGTGTCCTTGGTGACACATATCTCTGGTCCACCACAATCCCTTTTGTCCTCTTACAATATATAATATATATATATATATATATATATATATATATATATATATATATATGTGTGTATATATATATATATAATGTGTGTAGATATAGGGAAGAAAAAGGAGAAAGCGCACAATAGTGAAGTATGTACACACTTTCGGTGTATTAGTATGCAAATTGGTTGTGCTCACCTCTGGAAGTTGTGCAGATAAATGAGGCACAACTCTCAAACACGTATGATATCTCCTTAATAACCTCCTCGTCTCAGGCAGCCAGGTATCCGTGTGCCCGTGTGCAGCGTATGTTCACGGTAAAAATTAGAAATAAAAGCAAAAATACAGAGTTTCAGCGCTCCTTGAGGAGAGGAGGCTAAAAAGCACTGTTCCTTTTCAGGGGGTTGATTTTTTAAAAGAGAAAGATTACTCACATAAAAACAATGTACAGAGGACTTGACCGTTTCTCCTGGTATACCCAGGCTCATCAGAAGTAACAGCCTGAGTCACCATTCTGGCAGCTTTTATAATGATCTCATCTGCTAATTAATTGATGTATTGTCCACCCAATCCCCATGATGATTTTCACATTTAAAACGTGTCAGACAGACAATGCATATCAAAACAGTTATACACAAACCATTAAAAAAATTTTTAGTGATGTCCTGACAAACAACTTTCCTAATTTACATATTGTGTCTAACAAGGAGTCCACACTAATCCCATGACTCTTTTGACACATTCACAAGCTGCTCACAGTAGCTCCCTTTGTTATTCACTCTCTAATGCTGAATACAAGATGGATTGGTGAAACCCCCCCAGATACTTTGTAACCTGGAGTACAACTGCTACAATTGTATACATTTCTCAAACATATGCTAAACTCCCAGTGCTCAGGAGCCTGTTCATAGACCTGTTGTTTACTTTGTGTCAGATAAACAGCTGATCTGCTAAGTGGGATGGTCCCTTGATATTTAACCCTGCAAAGGACTGGAATGTTTTTTAATCATTCAGGGCCAGGTAATTTTTCCTGGCTGATATCATAGGACCAATTTTTATAGATTGTCATTATCAGTTAGCAATTATTTATTTAATCTGTCTTATCCAATGTTCCCTGTGTCGGACAGAAACATATAGACATCAAATCTAGATTACAGTTGTATGTCACTGACCAACCAGTAAGTTTATAAGGTGAGTGTTATAAAATATTGGTATAAAACGTATATCAAGAATATTAAAAGAATATTTGATAAAAATATCTAAAAAAAAAAAAGGAGGGTCGACTTAATGATCAAAAAATCTGTACACAAATAAAATATATATCAATTAACAAACTTATCACATCTAAAATTAAAGTTAAAAAAATATACACAAGTGTGCAATTGAAACACTACCTGTATATATCCATAAAAAAATATATTATTTACTGGGGATCAATATTAGGTCTGTTGTGCATATATCGTGAAAAGTACACCACATATATAACATATACACCCCATCCACAACAAAATATAATATATATATTATATATATATATATTTTATATATATATATAATATATATAATATAAAATTTATATATACATACACAAACTGACAACATAGTATATATCCTCATGTAGATATAGCTAATGAAGGAATAATATTGCATCTGTTATATACATCAATATACTAGGATGGAGTCTATTGTTGAAAGGAATACTGACTAACCAGTTAGTGGATTTAAATATGTAATTTAAATACCAATGCATGCGAATATATCGTTACAATGGAATCCTTTCTTTTATTGATAATAGAAAATTTTGAAGGACAGGGTTCACGTGTGATAATATATTAATAGGCTAATTACGAATTAATTCTACTATTTGTTTAATCCTGGGGTTAAATGGTTTTTCAATGTGTACATCCAAAATATTTCCCCTTTTTCTGAAGTTGTTGGAATCTATTAGGATGTTCTTCTGATACTCTGTCAATGGGTGTAATTTTAAGATCTCCAAAGTTCTGGAAATGTACCTCTTTGAAGTGATTCCCCTACACCTTGCTTAGTATCCCCTTTTTTTATACTGCATCTATGTCCGTTTAGACGTACTCTCAAGGACATATTTGTACGCCCTACATACTGGATCCCACATGTGCATGAATCACATATATAACGTAAATTTGACTTGCAGGATAAGGCTTGTTTGATCTGAAATTTTCTTTTGTTATGGCAGATTCAATATTTTTTGGAGGTAGTGATACTACGGCAACATAAGCACCCTGGAGCTTTGCATTGGACACTACCTAAATCTATGGTGACTTCACCTGTATTTGATACATCTTTTTTTCAAAACCTGCTAGGTGCCAGGATCCCTTTCAAATTGGGAGCCCCCTTTTTTATACAAAAAAGGTTTTTTTTTAGGAATGAATCTATTCAAGATAGGGTCTTGTTGAATAACATGCCAATGTTTATATAGAACTCCCTTGATCTTTTTATAGGAAGTATTATATTGCGTAATTAAAGCACAATCTGTTTGATCTGAGCTTTCTGTGATGGTGTGTGGGGATTTGTCCCGACATTGTTTCTGTGATAAAGATTTCCCGTTTTTTCATAGGCATCATTTAATAGCTGTTTGGGATAATTTTTACTAATAAACCGTTTTTTTCCCAAAATTTTAGCCTGTTCTACAAACATACATCCTCTTTTGCAATTTCTTCTAACCCTTTTCAATTGGCCATAAGGAATATTGGTTAGCCAGGGTTTATAGTGCGCACTAGAGAACTCAATAAAACTGTTGGTATCTACCATTTTAAAGTAGTTTGATGTAATAAATCGGCCGCCCGCCTGGGAGATTTTCAAATCAAGGAATTCAATCTCCAAGTGGTTATGGTGGGATGTGAAAGAAATGCCAAATTCATTATTATTTAAATGCGTAATAAATTGAGGTATTAGTTCATGTGGGCCTTGCCAGACAATAAAAAGATCATCAATGAATCTTTTATAGACAGAAACGTGCTGATAGTCATGATATGTGTAAATGTATTCCATCTCAAAACAACCCATGAATAGGTTAGCATACGAGGGCGCAAGTTTCGACCCCATTGCAGTACCCCTTAACTGCCAATAGGTGGCGCCATTGTATTGAAAATAATTATTTTCCAAGACATATTTCAGACCCTTCAATAGAAATACTCTAAAGGATTCAGTAAGAGTTTCATCACCTTTCAAAAAATGTTCAACACATTTTATGCCTAAATCGTGCTGGATATTAGAATATAGCGACGATACATCAAGAGTTAAAAAACTACAGGTTTCTTTAATTTCTAGATCAGATAGGATTTCAATCAAGTGGCCAGAGTCCCTGAGGTGACTATCAAGCTCCTTTACATATTTTTGTAAATGTAAATCGATGAAATGAGATAAGTTACTTGTGGGCGAATTTATGCCCGATATTATGGGCCTCCCTGGTGGTGACAAAAGACATTTGTGTAATTTAGGCAGATAATAGAAAAATGGTATACTCGGCTCTTTGTTGTACAAAAATTGTTTCAACTTGTTGTCTATTATACCATCCTTTAGGGCCTCTTGAAAAAGAACATTCAATTCCTTTTGTATGTCAGCAAAAGGATCATGGGAGCACAAACTGTAATATGTTTCATCTGAAAGAATTTTCAATGATTCCTTATGATAGTCATCATAATTGAGAAGAACCACTCCTCCCCCTTTGTCAGCCGGACGAATGATAATATCCCTGTTTGATTGGAGGCTCCTTAAGGCCTTAGATTGTTCTTTTGTTAGATTGGATCTGGTAATAAACCCCGGGTTTCCCAAATTTTTTAAGTCAGATAATACCAATTCCGGAAAGTTTTCAAATAGTGACCCTGAGAGTGAACAGGGTAAAAAAATTTGGGTTTGGGCTTCAAGTTAAATTTATTTAGGGCAGATGAATTAGTATCTGTTTCCTGGTTTGTCGCAGGGTTAGTGATAAAGTGACGTTTCAAAGTTAATTTACGTATATATTTGTGAATATCAAGAAAAAGTGAAAATTGGTCTAGTTTGTTATTAGTGGGACAAAAGTACAATCCCTTACTAAGTAATCCCATTTCTCCGTGTGTGAGGATATGACAAGATAAATTAAATATACCATTATCCCCTAGTTTATACGTTACCAGGCTGTTGTTTAATCTTTGTGTCGTAAGCAATCTTTTTTTCCTAAGGGTTCCTCCCCTGCTGCCTCTATGGAACCTTTTCTTTTTACCCGAATGCTTTTCTTTGGTGAAAGATTTATTGTTGTGTTCTGGGGAATCTCGTCTAAAAAAGACGGTGCTAAATTGATCAAATTAGATTGTGATCCGTCCAACGAAACAATAGACGTATCATGTGTTGTTATTTGTGATATAGGAAGGGGTGAATGCGATAGACTAGGACAGAAACTGTCTGATTTTGAACGATTATGTTCTTTTTTAATTTGCTCAAATCTACTTAAAATTAACAGGGCCTGCTGTGAAAGTTCTCTTATTTTAGATGGTGGTTCCACCTCAACTGATAGAGAAGGTGAGAAATTCGAAGGACCCTCCAGTGGGTCCTCAGAATTGCTGACTATAGAGTCTGGCTGTATAGAATCCGTAGAGATGAACCTAGTGTAATTTTTCTCAAAGTCTGACATAGACATATATATACATATGGACTGTGCAGAGATTTTAGGCAGTTTTGCAAATAATACTGCAAACATGCCTATATAACAAGAAAACATATATTCATATATTCAGACGCCCATCACTCATGTTGCAAAGCATGTGTATTGAGCCTACACTGTGAATAAAGCTCTTTTTTCAAATCATTTTAAAATTTTCTATTCCGTGTGCTGTGGATTCTCTACTTTATACTTTATAATCAGGAAAGCAAGGACAATGACCCCAAACTATCTTTATTGTAGACATGGAGTTCTGGAAGTGATGATGTTGCCCCCAAAAGATCTGATCTCAACGTCATTGAGTTTATCTGGGATTACATGAAGAGACAGAAGGATATAAGCAAACCTACATCCACAGAAACTTTGTGGTCACTTCTCTAAGATGTTTGGAACAACTTCCCTGCCAAATTCCTTAAAAAACTGTGTGCAGTTACCTAAAAGAATTGATGCTGTTATGAAGGCAAAGGGTGGTCACACCAAATTTTGAATTTAAATTGATCTTTTGATCATTGACTTTTCATTTTGTTAATTAATAAAAATAAACTATTAAAATGTTTGCATAGTACTGTATATATACGGTGTAAATTTCCCTGGTCAGAATAATACGTGCATATGACTAAAATTACAATTTACTACAGAAAAGTGGGCACAAGGTTTCAGCTGAATAAGGTATTTCCCCTTTTGCAGTGTAGTGAATGATGCGCTAGAAACAAAGACATTCTTATGTTTTCCAGAGAGATAAAAGATCTAATTCCCACACAAAACTAAGAGTCAAAGATTCAATATGCATTTAGGAATCATGGGAGGGCTTATGCAAATAAGATAGTAGAGTGAATTTAAAGCCGTTCTTACCATGACAAGGAGCTATCACTTGAAGAGATCTTCAAAGTAAAGATGCTAGCATACGTGTTACTGGTTTCTGCGCTTTTTGTTTTACAAGGGGAATGCGTCCCCAAATGTAAAGTGGCCGAATCCCAAAAATACAGCAGCATGGCAAGGGAACTGGTGATAAAGGTATAGTGTTTACTTTATATGTGTTTATATTTTGCTCATTTTAAAAAGATTTTAAGAAAATTGTTAGTTTAAATTTTTCAAGTTTCATTTCTTAAACAGTTTTTTTTTTCTCCTTTTAGAATGAAATTAAATGTCCATGTAGTGAAACATCTGGGTTCTCTGTAAGTATATCTCAAAACAATAGATTTTTTCTCTTTCTATCAAGCTGCTATAATTTTTTAGATAATGGGTTCTAAGCAGCCATATAAAAAGCAATAGTAGAAAAAGCAAGAATTGTTGGCTAACATCCTGTGAGCTTTTTTCACATTGATGTTACTTGTTATTGATAATAGACTACTTTATGGATAGTGTTTGACAGCTTTCAGAAAGTACACTTTAACATGTGCCTTTTTAGCATTATTTCATAAATATAATGCACTAATTATGTTATAAGATATATATGTTTTTAAAAAAGTGTGGATATATGTAAAACACAAAATGCACGACTTGGGTAATGTAGAGAGATCCACAGCACTCAGATTTTGCATAAGGTGATTTGTGTTGCATAAAAAGTTCATATACATTAATATACAGAACTTGCATTCAATAGATTGTTACATTCAGTGTAGATGAGATGGTGACACAAGCAAAACTTTTCAGTTATCAAGTAACCTTAATCTTGCAGGTCACATGAAGGTACAAAAAGCAGTCATATAGCATCTCCCTACATGTATTTCTATATATTTGCTCTTTGTAACTTCACGTGACCTGCAAGATTAAGGTTACTTGACTACTGAAACCTTGTGCACAGTGTCACCATCTCATCTACACTGAATGTAACAATCTACTTAATGCATGTCCTGAGAAAAATTGCTTTTGTATGAAATTTGTAACTCAATACAAATCATATTATGCAAAATCTGAGTGCTGCAGATCTCTCTATATATGGTCTACTGGGATTGCATATCCTCTCCATGTGCACCACAGTATTTGACCGGAGTGCTGGACAACTTCCACATATTGAGTCTTCATACTATCTTTATATTAGGCAAACTGTCCATTATTGCTCTTGCTAACCAACACATAAAATTTGCTTGTATAGTCTCTAGTTAAATAGGGACACTTGGAGCCCATTAGCAGGATGGGTCCCATAATGTGAACTCATATTTTTATGTTTTATCAAGGGAACATACCTTTAAGTAATGATATTGCATAAAATTCAGTAGCATATAAATTTTCAGTCTAACATTGTATTCCAGTTAAAGGGGTTTTGCCACGATCTCATCTCATACCTCCTGCATCCAGCTCTTCAGCTGTGTGTGCTCAGAAGGGGGTGTGTGTGATTTGTTTGAATTGCATATCATATGACCCTGCAGGATGACATCACCAGACCTTTCCTCTCTCTAGTCAAAGAAAGGTCTGTTTTATGTAAAGCATTGTGAGTAGCTGAGAGGTAAGGTTCTTGCTTCACAGCATAAGGGTCCTAGGTTCAAATCCCTGCAGGAACCAAACCTGTGGGTTTTTTCCTCTTTATCAATGCATAGACCATATTGAGGTTTCTTTTTTATTTATTTGCACTGTTAGACTAATTACTAAGGAGCACAGAGGACGGGAGTAGAGTGACAGCACCCGGGGTTTGAACACTCAGTAGCTGCCTGAGAGGAGAGGTGATGTCTGAGCATGTGCGACCAGGGCTGAGAAGCTCTCATCCCTGGTCGTATCCCCTAGAGATGAGCTGTAAACAATGGATCACTAGAGGAGCAGCTAAGACAAAAACGGTGCATAATTTTTAATAATAATGAATGGTGAAAATGTTTGTTACTTCATTAGCAAGCTTCCCACGTTAATTTTACTTCGTGGCAAAACCCCTTTAATTTCTTAATATACCTTCAAAGGGATTGAAACTCCATTTTTCCTGACACAAAACACCAAATCACCTGTTTCTTTTCATGCTCCTATGGTGTTAAATGATAAAATTCTAGGTGACTGTAGGAGTTTAGATGCTTACTGTATTCTGTGGAATTATTCACTTCAATGCATAAGTATTATGCACTAAGCTCATAAATTATCCATAATGATAGTAGAATTTTCCCTCTACTGTTGTATAGTTGTTTTTTGTTCCCTTTTTTCTTTTAGGTTTATAATTCCCATATAAAGGCCTGTCATGAAATTAATCAGGACAATATTTGTATTAATGTATTTTTAAAATGTTAATGGATGGACATTCACTTAAAGGGGTTGCCCCAAGTTAGACACCTATCCAGGCCCAGACTGGCCCAATGGGGAGTAAGGGAAACCACCAGCATGATGGATCCCTGGGCTTCTCAGACATGGGGCTTCTTTTCAGGGAGCGATCCAGAGAAATAGAGACAGAAAGTGAAAGCCATGTGCAGTAAATGCAGTCATGAACAGTACAGCTGTAGGGTGAGCCCAAGAATCAATTCCATTGGTGGGCCCCAAGAATCAACTCCACTGGTGGGCCCAATAATTAACTCCACTTGTGGGCCTTAAGACGCCAGTCCGGCACTGTACATCACCTGTTCAATGACACAAGTAGCAAAGTGCTGTATTTGGCTAAAGTCCAATAGAGATTCGTGCAGAATTGCACTCACTTTGTTCAATTTAGAGCAGGAAACATACCGGTACCCAATTTTTGTGATTATTGAGGCAGTGATCAGACACTGTTGTGAATAGATGAAAAGTTTGTGACTTGGAACTACCATTTTCATCTCCCTTATAATACCTTCAAAAAAATCCAGTCAAATAAACGCAACTAGCTGCTAAAATGTTTATTACATAATTGGTTTCATACTGCTATTACTGTTATACAATGTATATAGTGTATAACATTATGGAGCTCTTAGACAATTATCTGAATCAGTTTTAAGATTCAGTTGACTTGAGTTTTAAGATTTTCAAATGCTTGTGATATAAGGAATGGTTCACAACAGAATCGAAGGTTCCATTCTGAACGTCTGTTGTAAATTCCATTAAGAATGATGGAAAAAAAATGAAAGATGAAGCCTATTAGGGTATGTTCACACTGTGTAATTTGGCGCGCATTTCGCTGCATATTGTGCGTTATATGCGGTGAAATGCATGCCGCAATTACAGTAATTCATAGCTCTCATTGAAAACTATGGATTACGCCTCATCCCCCCATGCGTACAATACGATCATATTAATACGCGCAGGGGGAGAATTGACGTCAATGATCTGCGTCGATTACGCGCAGCGAGTAATGCATGTCAATGGGGCCGGCAGGCTGTCGCCCCTCCCCCCCTCCCGATCAGGGCGAATGCCAAAACACCCGCTAAATTGCAGCGCATACTGTATGTGCCGCAATTACGCCATGTGAACATACCCTTATAAGCAATGGGGTCAGGTGCCATTGGTGTCTATTGTAAAATGAGTCCAGTTCCCATTCTGGAATAGAGGTTCCAAATGGTTGAGTACAGGTTGCCTGTACTCAATTGTCACAGAGAACAAGACGTATAACAATATTACAATATCATTACAATATTATTTAAAGTCAATATAATTTCTACTAGGGTATGCAAATACGATTCTAGCATTGGTAACATACAGCACTCATTGAGTGCTGTGTAAAATCATCATCGTCCTTCAGACAACAATGATTTTACAATCGAATGTTTGACTTGTCAGTTCTTTGCAGCGCTTATGCTTTGAGAGATAAAGAGGTATACAAGGCAGAAATCTGCATATTGGAACTGCGTACTTTCAACGGCGCAAACGCATTTATGGCGTGCAAAAGTGCACGCCATAAATACATCATGTCAGCTCACCCGTAAAGACATTTCCATAACAGGCAATAGAAAATAGAAAAACACTATAGCAGTGTACAGCAAGGCAGCAAGCAATGTCCTTAGAAGGCAAGGCTATGTATATGCACATGATAGTAAGTGAAGGTGGCCAGCATAATGAAAGGAACTACATCATCCAAGGCCAAGCAGAAGAACATCAACATTTAAAAGTGTACAACAAAGAATGAAAGGCCTTGTTCTCTGTTATCAGCTGTTCGTGGCTGCACTCTCAGTGTGATCAGTAACAGGGAGTTTCTTTTGTGTAGGAAGGTATCTTCTCAGACAATGATATTTATCCTGAATAATCTACAGTTACTACAAGTTATTGTATTAAAGCAACTCATGTAAAAATATCTTCTCAGCCGTAATACATTTAAGGCCTGTATGTCTTTGGAAGACATGCAGATGATGGCTACTTATTTTAGAAGAAATAGCAATAGGTTTTCTACAGACTTTTATTTATCAAGAAGAGGAAAATACCTTTAGTATATGTTTTTGTCAGGAACTTGTTAAAATCGCATTGATATCGCATATCAATATGTTCACAATTTTCTGTTGCTTTATTTCTTAGTATATCTTAAACTCCTTCCTGCCGCAGGGATTTTTCTTTATGTCATGTTTATTCCTTTCCCGTCATGTTTATTTCTCTCCACCTCCCAACAGTCATAACATTTTTCATTTTCCCATCTACATAGATGCATGGGAGCTTCTTTTTTTTGCAGGACTAGATGTATTTTTTAATGCTTCCATTGACTGTACCATATAATGTACTGGGAACCAAATTTCTATGGGGTATAATGTAAAAAAAAAATGCTATTGTGCCATTTTTGTAGCAGATGAATTTTTATGGAGTTCACCGTGCAGTATAAATGGCATGTTATCTTTATTCTGCAGTTTGTAACCAGAGGGTTTTTTATTATGCATCAGTACTTTTAAATAACTAAAAATGTTTTATTTTTTAAATTTACGTTACAATACCAAGTCCTGGAACTGGTAACTTTTTTAGTTTTTCCATCTGTAACCTGTGTGGGGGCTTGTTCTTTGCAGGATGAAGTCTAGGGTTTTTTTTTTAACCATTTTGAGATACATGCAACTTTTTAATCACTTTTTTTCCAATTTTCTAGCGATGCAAAATAACCAGAAAAAAAAGTTATTTTGATGTTAGGTAATTTTATGTGATGGCGTTCACTATATGGGATAAATCATGCTATAGTTTTATACATTGGATTTTATGGAAGCAGTGATACCAATTATAGTAAACATTTTAGTTTTTTTTTATCATTTACTATGATAAATGGCATAAGAATGGTATTTTGAACTTTTAAAATTGTTTTTATTTTTTATATTCTTAAAAAAAATTAAATCCTTTTTATTCTTTTTATCATATTTGACCACTAGGGGGCTTGTATACTGTTCTGCAATAGTAATTTATTACAGAACAGTAATGGCTCTCCTACACCCTGCTTGTGTCTACTCCATACCCCCTTAGCACCGCAATGTTGTAAATATATGGCAGATGTCAGTAAAGAATTAAAAAGAAACCGGCTGAATTAAGTTGTCTAGAACACTGGCAAAATGAAAAAGCCACAGGCTTTTGTTGCGGATATCTGGTGGAAAAAATATACCAATGAATATCACAGCGGAGCTGTAGGAGCCATAAAGAATATATATAGCAAACAGCCCAAATAGTCAAAGCTTGTTCTATAGTTAGTTAGTTAGTAAGCTAACCTAAGCTGGTCACAAAAAGCACATCACTGCAATGAGGAAGCCTTTGTCTATTTCATGCTGTCTGTGGTTTTGGCATGGCAGCTTCCCTTTAAACGGGTTAGAGATTTGTTTTGCTGATAACCAGCTTCTTATTTTCTGTATAGTGTTATAGCTAAAGAACAAAGTTCTGGCTGTCTGCATCCACCACTAGAGGGAACTTAAGAGCTGACAGAAAACTGTATTATTGAGTCCAGTGCATAACGGAATCCAGGAAGCTCCCATGCCACTAATGGTGACTGCAGACGGATAGAATAATATCTTTTATATCGAGTCTTTGTAGATTTCTAGATCTATATCAGAAAACAAATCAGAAAACTAAACTAAAGGCATACTAAGAAAAAGAAACACAGAATTTTGAACATTTTGACATAAAATATAAATGATTGCTGGGAATCCTGTTACAAATATTGCATCGTTGCCTAGAAGGTTAATATTATGTTTTAGAGAAGAAAAAAATAAAAACTTTCTTGGTGACTTTATTTCCTCCCTGGTTAACGGTTCTGTTTCTTTCTACTAGGCTGACTACGATTCAAATGAATGCAATTGTTTTCAAGTTTCTAAAAATGTAAGTATTGTTTGAACACCAATAATATTATATAGATAAGCAATACAAATTTAAATAGAATTTGCAATTTTATTTTATATGGGGCACCAATTTTTGCACCCTGCTGTGGTGGGCAATACTAGACAATGTTAGATCCCTATGAAAATTTCAGTGATTAACACAGTAACTTGTCCCATGCAAGAACATCATGTAAGTCCTTTGCTCTTCGGAGATTGCAGAAGTTTTAACTGTTCATGACTACCCATTTGCTGTAAACGAACTTCTCATAGTGGTTTCATTTTGCTAGAATTTCCTGAAGGACACATGCAGTAATCTACTTTGAACTGCTCCAACTGGTAAAGGGAGCTATTTCAGTGGTAACATTTAAATAGGGAATTTCTGATTATGCAATTTCCCTTATTAAGCTCTTGTATGACTTCAAAGCTAGAGCTTTTTTCATACTCCTCAGTGATTGAATCCTAGACTTTGGGATGAAAAACAAAAACTGAAAGCAGATGAGAAAAAGATAAAGACTTACTTTATTTCTTTATTAAGAAATGAATAGGCGCCTAGTTTACGACCAACAACTTTATAGGTATTTTTCTCATAAGAACTATCGCACATAGGTCACCATTTTGAATTGTCAGTTGAAGTGTGGATTGAGCAATCATCAATTTCAATTGATGAAAAATAAAAGTGTTATAATTTCTAACTCAAAGATAAGCACAAGCGCCTCCTACACACTATATCTAGACCGCTGAGTATATGGAAATTCCTGCAGTCAAGACAATATTGTTATAATTTCTGTTGAACTCTTTTGATTAGACTAGGTAGTATCAGCATAGTCCCTCAGAAATGAACAAATGAACAAAGTGCTTATCCTGCATGTCTGGTTCCTTGTCCCTCAAAACACTTTATAATACAGCCTCTATATATCTCTCAAATGCCGTATTAGGATAGGACTACTCGAAAATCTCTTCAGCTTCAACTATTAAGTAAATACTGAAGTTCAGTTTTCCTATAGAGGGCAGATATGATTAAAAATATGCAGTCTGCAGTCACTTTTTTGCGTAGTGATCACTTCGTCACAATATAAGGACTATAGTAGCAAAATAAAGATTAATTTATTATTTAGAAATACCATATTTTTGGCAAATATTGGATCCACCTTACCTCCATTTGAGTTGTAGCTCCTGCCAGCTCAGACCGCCATCCACCTACCTACCCATTGCTTATGTAGCTTTCTGCTTCAGTACATTGTCACTACTACCACTGTGACCTATATGGTTATACACTGAAACGTCACGATAAAGTCACATATCCAACATGCCTATATGTGTTACTTATAATAAGTTGTGCAAAATCTCTTCATTACATACATTTTCCACTTGAGATTTCCATTCAGACTAAATTGTGGAAAAAAATATTTAGTTTGATTTTCACAAGCTACATTTCGGGGTCGTTGATTCCTTGGCTCTGAGGCCATTAGAAAATGTTTAGCTCAGCAGGATAAAAATATATATATTTTTTAAATCAAATAGCTTCATGTAGAACACATAAATAAATGTACTTTTTATAAATGGAAAAAGTGAGTTGCACAGACTCATTATTACAATACTCTTGTCAGGGTTAGGCGGCGCCCAGTCTGCAGGGAGCAATGTTCTGCTGCAGCTGATTAGCGACCCCACCCTGATAGTCATTCTGCTGGAAGCTGTGTGAGTGACAGAGGTCCAGCCACTCCGGACAGGGGGCGTGTCGCACCAGCCAATGGAAGGACCCGGAGGCCGCACCAATCAGCTGCAGGGGCGGTATCCGGGAATCACATTTAAACTCTCTGCTCGCTGAGTGCAGCGCCTGTGATATTATCCTGGCTGCCTTGTATTCCTTGTGCTATTGCGTTATTTGCTCATCCGTGTACCTGACCTCGGCTTGTTTCCTGACCCTGTCTTGCTCTCCGTTTTTGTACCTTGCTCCCGTTCGTGTTTGACCTCGGCTTGTTTACATTTATCCCTCTGGTTCTGATTTGTGGATTGGCGTTTCTGACTTGGTATTGACCCGGACTGTCTGACTATTCTTCCTCCTGACGGCCCCAGCACTTTAGCAGTGCAGGGACTGTCGCCCAGTTGCCGTCTGCCGCCTAGAGCAGTGCGTCAAGTAGGCAGGGACAGTGGGATGGGTTCCAGTCAGGGCTCACTGCACCCCCCCCTTGACGTGACAACTCTGTATCAAAATAATGCACAAATCCAGACATATCAAAATCCCTATTGTCATTTAAAAGCAGGACAGAATGAACAACCTTCCCCTTAGAATTCTTAATCCCAGCCTCTTGAAGAGACACAGAACGCCTCCACAAATGAAACCACAATGACCTGCTTGCTCTTGCTCTGCATGGTCAGTGCATGGCCACAGGTTACCCCTACCACCACTGGTAAATCATACCACTATGTTGTGAGGAACCAGTCAGGCACATCATGAGTAAACACCAATTGAGTGAGGCCCTGACGCTGTTCCCAACCCACTGTCCCTGCCTTTTGGGGGTGTCCGACTCTTTATCAGGTCGGGCCCAACCGAAGACTACGAGACACACTGAGTCGGTGAATACACAAGACACAAACAAAACAAACACTGAACACAATAACGGAAGGTCAAACTAGCCAGGTTAGCCACAGTTGGGAGAAGCAGGACAGAATCACTTAAGTAGAGGAATAGTAGGTAAGTATAGCCAAGGTCAGGTAATTGGTAAATCCAGAAAGAGTAACAGGCTAACTTACAGACACAAAAGGTAACCAGTATAGCAGGCAAGGAGAAATGGCACAGGAACCCTTTTTATAACAGACCAGAGAACAAAGAACAGGTGATAGGTGGAAGTAGCAAAAGACCGGGTTGGAATAAAAGGCTGTCAATCAAAATACTTGCAAGAAAATAAGTTAACTAGCTGATTGTGGGGAGGGCAATGACTATGGGCGTTGGCCAGGAATCAATTAACAGAGAGAGTATGACAGTATTCACACTGGTGAAAACAAATATAAAGAAATGACCAGAGATCAAAGGTGGGGATCTGTCAGGCACAATCATGACATATGTATTATTATCTGAGATCCCCAAAGGATAAAAAAAAAATATTTTAATAATGAAAAGTAGCACTGTGACTCTGAAATCAGTCTCTAGAGTTATGATAAAATCTTTTTTTCTGTTTTGCAGCAAAGTAACTGCAATCTGTCCTGCTTTGAACATGGGGTCAATAAATATAAAGGAAGCACTAATCCTGAACTGAAAAAGTTTGTTGATTCCTTCAAGAAACAAGTTCGACGTTGTAAGGTGAGTCATTCTTTTCCTAATAGCTGTAACTTCCTACACTGCAAAAAATACATAATTACTACAAATGTAGATGAGTATATCTATTTATCTACCTAAGACAAGTGGGCAAGGGAAAATCTAACTCAAGTAAGTTCATTAAATTCCAAAGGATTGTATTTATAGCTTCCAATAAATATCCAAATATGACTGTCCAAATACAAAGCGTGACACAAATCTCTGCTCAAATATTTCAGGGTGACCTAAAGCACATATGTGTCAAACTCAAGTCCTGTGGACCCACCATGTTATCTTATGTGCTCTGGTCTAGACACAGAAGGCATGGCTCTCCAATTTACTTGGAGGATGCAGCCAGTATTTGGCAGAGATGGCAGTGCCAGCTCAGAGAGCAGGCGTCATCTTGCATTCAAAGCTCACACCTCCACACTGCTCTGTTCAGCAACTCACAGGTGGTGGCAAATCTCTACAGAGGCTACTTAGCTCCAGTTCAGGGCCCCTTTAATGGCCCTTTGATGGCAATTATAATGTTGATGTGAGCCTCTGTTGATGTGACTTCTGCTATATCATAAATATAACAGAATTCAGCTTTGGATGTTGCTGGTCTACAAATTAGATTTCCCTTTCAATTCTATGATGTTTTATGTTTATTATACTACTTTGTGGGCCTTTTCTGTCTGATCAATAAAGGTTTATTGATTATTGGCTTAATTTACATAATTTTACCATTAAAAACTGTAGCCCAGATTTATGAAAAGTTTTGCCATCTAAACTGTCATATGCAGTGCTACAACAGTGTAGGCTGCAAGCCAGTGTGGCACTCTATGCAAAGTATATACAGGCAGTCCCTGAATGATAACGTTCCGACTTATATCTGTCTCCTGGTTACAAACGGGGACTGATGGGGTGTGGCTGACATCACACACTGACTCACATCCCATAATAACATAAGGACGTCACAAGTCTTCCTCTTTCCACTGCGTCTTCTGGACGACAAAGCACCTTCCCACCTACCCACCTTGTGCTGGGAACCTCCGTCTTCAGTACAGTTTACAAACCTCCAGCAGTCATGTCACTTTATCAGGATCATCTAAGACAGGGGTGTCAAACTCGTTGTCGCCGGGGGCCACATCGGCCTCACGGCGTACCTTAAAGGGCCGACCTAATTTTAGAACTGTGTAAATGTAATTTCTCCTTAACAGTTAAGAGAGCTATTAAGGAGCAGTTTCATTTGTACAGTATTCCTGTTACAATCAGCCCTTTGATGGTAATCAGGAAGAAGGTGAGGCCCAGAGTGGGAGGCAGGCCAGCTGGTGGAGGCCCAGAGGGGGAGGCATGCCAGATGGTGGATGCCCACAGAGGGAGGCAGGCCAGACGGTGGAGGCCCACAGAGGGAGGCAGGCCAGATGGTGGAGGCCGACAGGGGAGGCAGGCCAGATGGTGGAGGCCCACAGAGGGAGGCAGGCCAGATGGTGGAGGCCCACAGAGGGAGGCAGGCCAGATGGTGGAGGCCAAGAGGGGGAGGCAGGCCAGCTGGGGGAGGCCCACAGAGGGAGGCAGGCCAGATGGTGGAGGCCCAGAGGGGAGGCAGGCCAGATGGTGGAGGCCCTGAGGGGGAGGCAGGCCAGACGGTGGAGGCCCAGAGGGGGAGGCAGGCCAGACGGTGGAGGCCCAGAGGGGGAGGCAGGCCAGATGGTGGAGGCCCAGGGAGGGGGAGGCAGGCCAGATGGTGGAGGCCCAGAGAGGGAGGCAGGCCAGATGGTGGAGGCCCACAGAGGGAGGCAGGCCAGATGGTGGAGGCCCAGGGGGGAGGCAGGCCAGATGGTGGAGGCCCAGAGGGGGAGGCAGGCCAGATGGTGGAGGCCCAGGGACGGAGGCAGGCCAGATGGTGGAGGCCCAGAGGGGGAGGCAGGCCAGATGGTAGAGGCCCAGAGGGGGAGGCAGGCCAGATGGGGGAGGCCCACAGGGGGAGGCAGGCCAGATGGTGGAGGCCCAGGGGGGAGGCAAGCCAGATGGTGGAGGCCCAGGTCTGGAGGCAGGCCAGATGGTGGAGGCCCAGAGGGGGAGGCAGGCCAGATGGTGGAGGCCCAGAGGGGGAGGCAGGCCAGATGGTGGAGGCCCCAGAGGGGGAGGCAGGCCAGATGGTGGAGGCCCAGAGGGGGAGGCAGGCCAGATGGTGGAGGCCCACAGAGGGAGGCAGGCCAGATGGTGGAGGCCCACATATGGAGGCAGCCCAGATGGTGGAGGCCCACAGAGGGAGGCAGGCCAGATGGTGGAGGCCCACAGGGGAGGCAGGCCAGATGGTGGAGGCCCAGGGAGGAGGCAGGCCAGATGGTGGAGGCCCAGAAGGGGAGGCAGGCCAGATGGTGGAGGCCAAGAGGGGGAGGCAGGCCAAATGGGGGAGGCCCACAGAGGGAGGCAGGCCAGATGGTGGAGGCCCAGACGGGGAGGCAGGCCAGATGGTGGAGGCCCAGAGGGGGAGGCAGGCCAGACGGTGGAGGCCCCAAGGGGGCGGCAGGCCAGAGTGTGGAGGCCCAGGGAGGGGGAGGCAGGCCAGATGGTGGAGGCCCAGAGAGGGAGATAGGGGGCTAGATGGTGGAGGCCCAGGGAGGGGGAGGCAGGCCAGATGGTGGAGGCACAGAGGGGGAGATAGGGGGCTAGATGGTGGAGGCCATGGTAGGGGGAGGCAGGCTACCGAGTAAGCCCTGGGGTGGGGGTTAGAGGACTAGCTGGTAAGGCCCCAGTAGTGAAGCCTGTGGGAAGCTGAGGTCACTTCTGGAGTTTGTAGCCGTTCTGCCTTCATCTGGGACACTTCCGACCGAAGTTCTCTCAACTCTGTCCGCAAAGCCTGGACCACATCTGTTAAAGACCCTGAGTCTCCCGCTCCTCTGCTTGCTTGGGCACTACTGACGGTGTTTACCATTATGGGTATGGGTTCTTCTTCCCTCTCCACAGCGGCTAAGTAAACACTATAAAACGTCAGGTCAGCTGTCATTCGGGTCATCTCTTGCAATTTGTCCCGTAAGGATTTATTGTACAGTCCCACAATGAACTGATCTCTTAGTAACTTATCCACTTCCTGAAAAGCCCCCATGGCCACTGGGTCTCGCCGCCTTATTTCATTCAACATTTCCTGTAGGGCATTAGAGTACTGCATGAGGGTCTCACCCTCTCTTTGCGGCCGGTTGAAGAAGTGGCTTCGCAGGTGCACCACCTTGGCACGCCCCCCTTGGGCTCCTTCCAGCAGGGAGAATATTTTGTCCAGTGTGTCCCTCTCGGACTCGGGCCGTACCATCACTGTCCGTCTAACGTCCCCCTCTAAGGCCCCCAAGGCTATCTCCGCCCCTAGTTCTGGACCTAGGTTACATATTTTAACTGCACTACGCACCCTTTCTGTCCAGTCCTGCAGTGCCATGTTTTTTCCATCAAATTTGGGGAGGGATTGTAAAAGTGACCCTACAGGAACATAACTCACTTGGGCGGGCATTATGGGGACACCCTGAACTTGGCTCTGGGCCGGCACCAGTGACGCCGGGGGAAGACCTCCCGTCGCATCCCCGTCCATAACGGTCGCTGTATCCTGCCTGCTACGCCAAGTTGTAAGCCGAGCACCGAGGTAGGATTCCCGGAATACAGCGAAGTTACGGACAAAGAAAACGACTCCAACACCAGTTCAACAACCCATAGTTTACTGAACTTTTCAGAAAAGCATTGTGAACAAATCCCCAAACACACATGTACAAAGTAGTGACCAAGGCCCCTGTGCCGCACAGCGCGCTGCCGAGAGTGTGTCCTCTGGATGCACAATCAGTTTACCTACTCCTGGGGTTCAGAAAGGCCGAACACCCGCTACCTTTTAATACCATACAAGGACAGGAACAATCGTGTGTGGTGCAGTTCAAAAGCGTGCGGCGGTGGGGCACAGACGCTTACAATGTAGCAGCTCTACCCGCTATCCCCAGACATATACACATAAAACAGATCCTCTCACATGCGAACCGGTTGCATAAATAACAGCGCTATACCTAGCCCCCTCCACTGTGCCGAATCTGGGGGGGTTGTTGGATAAACACCTATGGCCTGAAACCAAATCTGTCCTAACTAGACTAACAGGCCTGCACACAGTCCTAGTTTTGTTGGCGTGCACGCTTTCTTTGACCCGGGTATACCTTTTCGATGGCCGGCAGTTGCTGCTCTGAGGTGATGTTCCCTGCTGTCCAAGATGTAGTCGCTCCTCTCAGTCTTTGCAGAGGGTCCTTTCCTTTGTGGGTCTTTCTTTGACAACAGCTTCAATGCGCACAGTTACACTCCTCTCTCTCTGGGGGTTCTCACACTTTTGAGCCCGAAGGGAGCAGTCAATCTTCAGCCAGCATCTGTTCCCTCCTGCCTTCTCTTTGTGTTTTTCCCCTTCCCAACTAAAATGGCCGCTACCTCATGTCTCTAGTCACATGTCTCTAGTCACATGTCTCTAGTCACATGTCTATCATTTGCATGCAACAGTTTCCAGAGACAGTGGCATCTTGTGGCCAAACACCAGAATGCAACAGAATGCTTTACAATAATAAGTCACACATATGATTTTACTGAGTAAATACAATGCGGCTGTTCCACTATCCCACAAGCCACTTACCAGCCTCAGTGAACGGTCCTCCGCAGGAGCAGGAATCTTCTGGTCAGGTAGGAAGCTCCTCTGCTCAGCGTCCTGCCAGGCCTGCAGGGGGGCGGGGCCGGAGCACTGAGCAGGTGGAGCCAGGCAGTCTGTGCTCTTCTACTGTGCATGGAGCTGCCGGCCCTGCCCCCTGAGCTCACTGAGCTGTGCTGCCCGTGCTGCTCCTGTCTCACTGAGAGAAGCAGCCGCTGCGGAGCACAGCTCAGCAACAAGTGCCGGGCCGGGTAACACAAGGCAACGGGCCGGATTCGGCCCGCGGGCCTTGTGTTTGACACCTGTGATCTAAGAGTAGCAGAGCTGATATGCCAATTACTGCTATAGCCTAACCAGGAAGTGTTAGCCTAAAGTTGCCTGTGGCTCTGTAAGACGACCCCTTTAAAAATAGCTATTGGGAAAATAATGTATTACTAAAATGTATAGCACATGTAATATCATTTGTATTTCTTTTTTTCCTCTTAGGATAAAAATATCAAATGCATTCATCCCTGTAATGAAACTGAAAATGTGACGGCAGCCATGTTTTGGAAAAGACTTGATGACGTCTTTAAAAACATTTTTCCCAGTAAAACCAAAGGGCCCTTAAAAAATTTTAAAATTGGCCCAATTTGAAAATCCATGTTATTTTTAATTATAAATTTTTTTTTAATTTATTTTACATTTTTTTAAATTTTTTTTTCTAGGAAAAATTGTTTAAATTTTTTTAAAAATTTAAATTTTTTTAAACCCTTAATGTAAAAAAAGTCTTTGGGGTACTTTCAAAAAGCAAAATTTATCAGGTGTTTTTTTCTCCCTTAAATCTGACAACGGAAATTAAAAAGAAAAAAAAGACTCTTTAATATTTTAGGTTGGAGTGGGGATTTCTGAAAAAAAAGCGGGTAAAAACGGCATGGACCCGGGGGCCAGTGTAAGTATGTTTAAAAAGGGCCTAAAAGAAAGGGGTTGAAAAATTTTCCCCTGCACCCTCATGTATACACGAAAAACTTTAAAAAATTTTAAAATTTTCACCCAGAAATTGGACCCGAGTTGAGACACTTCTTATAACTGCTCAGGGACACCTAAAACACTTTTTGTTTTTTAGATTTAACACTTTTGAGAATTTTATTTTACAAAGCACATGACGGGAAAGTGAAAATTAAGAGTGGGAAATTCTATTCGACCTTATAAAATCCCAAAGTACATATTTTAGAGAACCTGTATACAGCGTGCTGAAAAAAAAAATTGGGACAGGCGAAAACCGGGCATAATACGGTAAAGGGGAAACCCCTTTTAAACCAAATTTTAATTGTACAAAATTTGGTCCCAACCATTTAAAAGGCATTTAAAAGGGTAAAAGCGAGCTGCCTGGTTCCATAAGCGTCTCAGGGAATCCTCCGCAAGTAGGCTGGTTCACTGGGAATATAGGATACTCCTTGGATCCCAAAGAAAATGAGGTTTTCGGAAATGGACCTTTTAAAAGATTTTTTTATATCCTTTTTATTAAAATATTTTAAATTGTTATTTTTTAAAACGACAATAAATCTGACATAATTTAATTTGGGACATCTTGTAGTTCCTAATTTGTCAGGTTTTCAAAATTTCAAATTTTTAAAAAACACTTGCCATGTATGCCTTTGTGGCGAAAATTTATAGGTCCATGCCTGATACCTCATTTTCTTTGGGAGCAAAAAAAAAGGGGTTTTTTTGAGAGCCTGGAATACCCCAAATGACCATTAAAAAAGCCCTGGTTTTTAAATTTATTCCCTTTTTAAACATTTTTGGGAAAGATTTAGCAAAAATTACACTAAATATAATCCAAATCATTGCAAGATCTGGCTCAAAAATTTTTAAAAGTGGTTTCCTTTTTTGTAAAACAGGGGATTATCTTTTACTTCCCTGGAAAAAAATTCACATTTTTTTTTATTTATGAAAAAACATTTTGAAATGATCAGAGAACATCTTTGTACATCTTTGCAGATGGGATCTTTGGTGGTAGAGTTACAGGGCCAAAACTGAAATACTCTAGTCAATGCAGAAGTTTATAGGAAATCCTTAGCATGCTCCCTTTATCCAAAATAAGGACAGGACCTGTTTGTAAAATTGGTTCATTTTTATTTAAGGAAAACTTTTTCAAAAAAACACAAAAAACAGACCAAAGTAAAAGCAACCCAAAAAAGGGGTAGGAAGTCTTTCAGGGTTTCCAAGAGGGAAAACTTTTTTTTGGTTTCTGGGAAATGAACTTATTTAAAATTTCCAAATTTAAAATATAAAGTGAATAATTCAATGGGTTTATGGTTTCAAATTAAAGGCGAATTTCTCAAAAATTTTGATTCGGTGCTTGCCCGAATTTTCCGAAAAAATTTTTGGGCCAATTGTTCGGGATGAAACCCCGTTTAAAAAACAGCTATTTCCCGGGTGCCCGAGCCTGTAAAAGGGGTTGTAGAAAAAGTTGGGGGCCATGCTTAAAAAAGCCCGAGGGGCTTGGTTTGGTCTTCATACAAAAGTTTATTTTTTTATGACACCATAGACTGCCGCCGCTCTTAAATCCTTCACTATAAAATTCCCTGGGGGACTTTTAAAAGGGCAAAAAATGACCAAAAAACTGAACCCGGGAAAGTTTTCCTGAAAAAGTCAGGCCCCGACCGCTGAAAAAAAAACAACTGAGGGTCAGGTGGCCCAAAATCAGGACAGAGTGTGGAGGGGACGGGGGGCAGCCACAGCAGCATGAGTCAGAGAGGGGGCCAATGACATTCTGGGGGTGGCGAAACAGGGAAAAAGGCCCCAGAGGGAACAATGAAAAAGTTTGGGGGGCCCCGCAGCAAACCACACACAGCCTTTGGTCCCGAAAAGTGGGACAATGACGAGTGTGGGAGGTCAAAGCCGCAGCCACCAAACAGCAGAGGTCAGAGAGTGGCACAATGAAAATTCCCGGGGGTTTTGGGAAAAACAGGAGTAAAGGGCCCCAAAGTGGCACAATTTACCGGGGTGTGGAGGTCACGGGAGCAGCCAAAAGCAGCACATTTAGGTTTAGAAGGGAAAAATGACATTTGGAGGGGGCCCAAAAAAAGGGGGTAAAGGGCCCCGAAAGGGGCCCAAAAGACAGAGTGAAAAAGGGGCACGGAGCAGCCCAACAGCACAAATGGGTTTAAAAAAGGGCCCATGACATTTCCAGAGGGGAAAAAAACAGGGGTGGCCACAGGTGGCACAAAAAAACAGGGTGTAGGGCAAACCAGCAGCCCAAAAGCCAGCATGAAAGGGCGAAAGTGGGACAATGACAGACTGTGTAAGTCACGACAGCACCCACACAGAAGCATAAGTTCAGACAGTGGCACAATGACATTCTGGAGGTGGCAAAAACAGGAGTAGGCCACAGAGTGGCAAAATGACACAGTGTGGAGGGCACGGTAGCAGCCAAAGCCGCAGCAGAATGAGGTCAGAGAGTGGCACAATGCCCACATGTGGATGTCATGGCACCAGCAACAGCAGCAGAAAGAGGTCATAGAGTGGCACAATGACGAGTGTGGAGGTGGGTGGCAATACCAGCCCTGGTAGAGATGGTTGGTGGCAGATGGAGAAACTGTCAACAGATGTGTGGCATCAGACGGGTGGCGGCATCAGAATAGTGGCTGAAGCAGGTAGTGAGAACCCAGACTCATTTCTCAAAGTTTGGGTGAGGCATCATGGCTGATGTAATCTGACACCTAAAAGGGAATGTGTAGTGTGGAAATCCTGGCCGATCCACGTCTGATTCATCTTGACAAAGGTCAGTCGTTCCACATTTCCCGTGGACAAGCGGGTTCTCCTTGGGGTAACGATGGGCCCCCCCCACTGAACACCCGCTTGATGCCACACTACTGGCCGAGTAGAAAGCTTCTCCACTGCAAACTCAGCAAGTTGGGGGCCACACACCCAGTTTGGCTGCCCAGTAGTCCAGAGGATCTTCTAACTGGGTGGCAGAGTGCTGTCCAAGAAAGGCCACCACCTTTTGGGTTCAGGGACTGCTCCAGGTCCTGCAGCTGCTGCTGGCAATCCCCTCCTCACTAGGGGGGTGAAGAAGCTGCTCATCAGTGACTCCAGACTTAGGTTGCTGCTGATGGAGTTGGTACTGCTCCTACCCCCCCCATCTTCCCCCAGCACCCGCAGCTGTAGTACGTGAGCGCTGAAAAACCCCCGGTCAGACCTGTCAGAGGAGGGATGATGCCGCACATAGGCAGCGGCCAATGACTCGGAGGATTTCTCTATAGTATTTGAGTTTGTCCTCCCTCTCAGCAGCGGGGAAAAAAGGGCCCTCCCATTTTGGACCGGTAGCGAGGTCCATAGGGGGGGCGAGCCAAAAGTCATCCCTCTGCCGGATGGTGACTTTTTGGCTGTCACTAGCCGGGCAAATCAGCATGCTGCAGGCCATCTGCAAAAATGACTCTGCCTCCACTCCACGTATACTGCCAAGGTGCTTGCGGGTCATCTGCCTCGTCTTCCTCATCTCCATCTACCTCTCCAGCTGCTCCTGCTCTCCTCTCTTGTCACCTGGGTAGAAAATCCACCCATTTACAAACCCAATGCTTCTGCCCCAAAATGTCCTCCTCCTCCTCCAGTTCAGTCCCCACCGGACTCATGTGGCTGCGAGATGTAGTCGCAACGTCTTCAGTCCCCTAACCAGACAGATTTTTCAGCATCTGTTCAGGGACATGAAGCAGTGGAATGACGTTATTCATCCCGTAGTCCTGGCGACTGACAAATTTTTGTCGCCTCCTCAAATGGCCTCAGCAAACGGCAGGTGTCACGCATGAGCTGCCACTGTCTGACATCAAAGTTACACAGGGGAGTACTCCTGTCCGCCTGGATCATGAAAAAATCGTTAATGGCCTTTCTCTGTTCATATAGTCGGTCCAACATGTGCAGGCTGGAATTCCAACGGGTAGAAACATCGCATATCAGAGTGTGTTGGGGGAGGCCATTCTGCCGCTGCAACTCGAGGAGGGTGTTCCTGGCTTTGTAGGAATGGATGAAGCGCATGCACAGTTTCCTGGCCATTTTTAGAATCTTCTGAAGATCGGTGGAAGACTTCAGGGACCTTTTCACAACCAGATTGAACACTGCGCCATGCAGGCACAGGTCCATCCCTCCTCGGTGCAGCGTGACACCATGTTCCTCCCCTTGTCCGTCACCCTGGTTCCGATTTGCAGTTGGCCCGGAGAAAGCCAACAATTGATTTCTTGCTGCATGACGCGAGCAAATTCCTCCCCTGTGTGACTTTCGTTCACCGAGGCAAGCCAGGTGTAGAACTGCATGGGCACCGCTGTGCCCTTTCACATGTGCTATGATGGAGCAGGAAATTTTGGAGGCTGAGATGGTGGTGGTGGAGGAGGGGGAGGCAGACATTGGCGCAGGGGCAGCAGTTTGACAAGTGGGGGAGAAAGCGGCCCTCTCCTGTCCCCAAATTGTTTTGGGGTGCCTGGGCAGGGAAAACACATTCACCCAGTGGGCCGTAAAGGAACATGTACTGGCCCTGACAGTAGTTACAGTCCAGACGTCCGCACTGCCGTGCACCTTGGATCAAACCGATAAGCTCAAGGACTGGCCCACCTTCTGTTCTACATATTTAGGAATGTGCTGGTACTGCCTTTTGGAAAAGAAATTACGGCTTGGAACTCTCCATTTTCCGGCTTGAAACAAGCCTTTAAGTTCTCTGAAGGGTTTTCCAATCCACCATTTTGGGTAAAAAGGGGGAAGGGACCCCCCAATTTCCCCCAAAACCAACCCCCTTGGGACAGAAGCAGGGGTTCACTTCTCCCCCCTTAGGGGAATTGGGGGGCCCCCCGCATACTGTTCCCCCCCTCTTTGAAAAAACCCCCGCCCCCCCCGCTAAATGACTGCGGCCCCCCCATGAGTAGCGAGGAGAAAGGAGAAAATCTGGACCGGGAAAAATGAGGGCAAAGAGAAACAGTTTCCCTTCTTCAGAGGTGGTGAGCTTGACGGGGCTGCAAGGGCCCTGGGGTACCACGGGGCGCTGCTGCGCTTTTTGCTGTGGCGGCATAAGGGAAACCCCACATCTAAACCCCACGTTTTTTTCCCAGGCCCCCGGGATGGTGAACCCTGCATGTGTTAAACGCAGGGCCATGGGCCCAATGTTAGCCCCTTTTGGCCCATGCTACATTTTCCCTGCCCCCCAGATTCAACATATCCCCCAATTCGGCTCCCCCGGGTGTCTAGCAAAGAACTGCTACCCCGCCGAGTAGCGGGTTTTTTACCGCCAACGCTCCGCCTAAATGACAACTGCCGCTGCTGCCTCGCTGGGGCCCCCTTTTGCCGCCACTTTCTTGGCCCTGCGAAGGGGGTTTAAACTACCCCTTTGCTGCTGGCTCCCTGACCTCAAAACTGCTGCTAAACCCCGTGCGACACCACGGCCACACAACCCACTTGCGGGCTGCCCCCCGCTCCCTGATGCGAAAACTGAACGCCCTCTTCTCCTGACGATGAAAAGCCTTGTTTCACCCGCCCCCCAAGGGGGGGGGGGGGGGGGCGGCCCGGCTACATCACATTGATTTGGGGTTTCATCGTCCCCTGCTGCCCCCTCATCACCGGTTTTTGGTATGCAAAAGGCTGACCCCCTCACAACATAAACCTCCCGGGCCACTCTCCCCATCATACTTTTGCCGTCTACTGCAAGAAGCGGGGAAATTTTGGGCCCCCAAATTTCTTCGCTCCCAAGTAGCGCGACTGTCCCCCCAAAAATTGTTCATCCCTCGCTATATATGGCCTGAGCCCAGACCACATAGAAATCTCTGGCTGGGGGAAACCCCGGAGGGGACAGAGGGGGGTTGAGGACAGGTAAAGGGCTGCTGACCCCCCCCTTTGGCCAGGGCCCAACAAGGGGTTTTGTGTCTGACGTTCCCCCCAACTCTTGCGGGGGTTGCAGATGTTATCTGGGAGGAAGGGGATGACCTAGTAAAACCAATCAAAAACCCCTTTGGTTTTGCGGGAACAACAAAAACGGCCGCTAGTTTGACAGCACCATTCCCGGCCAAAAACCGAGTAAACCCCTGCTGTAGGCCCCCTTATTGTGCTTGACCGGGGCCTGCCCCCGGGAATTTTTGTGCCCCCTGCCACTCCGCCGGGTTAAAAGAACCGCCCCCCTTCTCTGTCTACATACTTTTTTGTTCTAAAATGTACAGACCCCCGTTTGATGAAATATCTGTTTTGAAAAATACAAAACCCGAAATTTGGGCCTCAAATTTAACCCTTTAAAAAGCTTCGGTAACCCTTGGGGTATAAATTGCGCTCCACAAAAAGGGGAGGAAAAATTTACTTGTAGGGACGTTTAAAAACACTGTGTAAATTTTTCTGAATATAAAAACACAAACATGCTTAATTTTAAACCCTTTGATATGAATTATGCTACAGGGAAAATTTCTTCTTTTGGGTGAAAAAAAACATTTATTTTTTAAAGAATACAATGCAAAAAAAATACTTAGTTTTAAACCCCTTTTTTAATTAAAATTGACAAAAGAAAAAGTGCTCCAACAAATTTCCAACTTTGGGAGTGTTTTTAAAAAGGCAAAAAAATTTTTCGGAACACAAGAAAACCCGAAAAAAATTGTAATTAACCCCTTTGGAAAATGAAAATTAATGCTACAGCCAAAAAATTTTTTCTTTTTCCGGGGAAAAAGAAAAGTTTCTTTTTCTATGTACAACGCAGAAAAAAAACTTATTTAACCCCTTGGGGGTAAATTGCGCAAAAGAAATGTGTTTCCCCAAAAATTACCAGCGTTTTCAAATGTTAAAACGGGGTGTATTTTAAAAGCAACACAACAAAAGAAAAAATTTTAATTAACCCTTTTTTATGAATTATGTGCAGGCCCAAAATTTTTTTCTTTACGGGGAAAAAGAACGTTTCTTTTTCTAAGGGACAACGCAGAAAAAAAACTTAGTTTTAACCCCTGGATGTAAATTGCGCAAAAGAAATGTGCTGTCAACAATTTCCACTTTTTACGTGTTAAAAAAGGCGGGGGAAAATTTTTCGGAACACAACAAAAAAAAATTTTAATTAACCTTCGGATAAAGAATTAGCCAAAAGGCAAAAAATTTTTTCTTTGGCGGTGAAAAAAAAAAGTTTATTTTCAGAATAAAAAAATGCCCGAAAAAAACTTAGAAAACCCTTTTGGGTGTAAAAAAATTTCGCAAAAAGGGGGAAAAATTTTCTGCCAACAATTACCTGCTTTGTAGCGTTTTTAAAACGGCGTGTATTTTACGAAAAACAACAACAAAAAACTTGTAATTAACCCTTTGGATATGAATTATTCTACAGCCAAAATTTCTTCTTTGGCCGGGGGAAAAAAAACTTTCTTTTTTCTAAGTAAAACTGCCGAAAAAAACTTAGTTAACCCCTTTGATTAAATTGAGCAAAAAAAATGTGCTGCCAACAAATTTCCACTTTGCAGCTTTTTTAAAACGGCCGTGTAAATTTTTCGGGAAAACAACAAAAAAAACTTGTAATTACCTTCGGATATGAAAATTATGCTAAGCCAAAAATTTTTTCTTTGGCGGTTTAAAAAAAACGTTTTTTTTTACTAAATACAACTGCAGAAAAAAAACTTAGTTAACCCTTTGGGTGTAAATTGCCAAAAGAAATTTTGGGTGCCAAAAAAAATACCAACTTTGTAGCATGTTAAAATGGCATGTATTTTTAAAAAGAAACAACAACAAAAAACTTGTAATTAACCTTCGGTTTTTGAATTTTGCTACAGCCCCAAAAATTATTTTTTTGGCGGGTTAAAAATACGTTTCTTTTTGTGACTAAAAACAGCAGAACAACACTTTAAATTTAAACCCCCGGAAACAAATAGCCAAAATAAATGAGCAACCAAAAATTAAGTGGTTTTTTTGATTTTAAAAAAACTGGGTTTTTTTAACTGAATACCCAAAAGGAACAGGCCCTTTGATAACCCTTGGAAATTCAATGTGCTCAAGAACTGAGGGAGATAGCCTTAAAATGATATTTCAGCTGCAAATTTATGCACACGGACTTCAGTTCCAATTTCCCCACAAAATCAGAATTAGAACGAAAAAAAAAGCATCTCTGAACAACCCGTGACACCCCCCCAAAAAACCCTGTAAAAAATTGAGTTTTTTAGTAGAGAAACATAAGCACACGGCGGCAGCCCCCTTTCCCCCACACACAAAAGTGAAAAGATTGGAGGAGAAAGCATGGTGCCGGGCTTTTATAAATGGGGGTGGGCGTCACCCGACTCCCGCCCGGGCCCTAATTGGGCTTCAACTCGCACATGTTTATGCAGGGTATGCCTTTTTTCCTCCCAAGTTTTTTTTCCCCCTGTAACGCCCAATTTTGCTCACAGCAATTTTTTCAAACAAAAACACACTTTGTTCCAAACGAATCACCCCAAACTTCACTTTTTTCAGGGAAACGAAGTTTTTTTGAAATTCTAAAAAGAATTTCCAAATTTTTAGAATCAATTCGCCCAATTTTCCTAGTTACAAATTCTCCAAAATGAGGTACGAAAGCATAATTATTTCATTCACACTAAATGGCACTGTTGCAATAAGTCTCCCACAAAGACTCCATCCAGTAGGCTATGTTTAATTAAGGGGACAATTAGTATTTGCATAGAGGAAAAAGTCAGTGAACCAGTGGGCGCTGCTGAAACAGATAGTGATTTGTTAATAATGCAAAGTTATTTCTATTGCCAAAACAAATAACCTCAATAAAAATAACTGAACTGTGTCATTTACAAGTCATCTGTTCCAGAAGCACCCACAAGTTCCTTGCTTTTTCCTCTGTGCAAATATTTTCCAAAACAGCTATGTTTGTGCATAGCCAATCCGAGGAGAATCATCAACTGAAATAATAGCTATAGTACAACATACATTTAGTGAAAGTCTTTGTACAGACTTGTACCTGTTAGATGTACATGAGCAGTTCTAGAAGCTTCTACACTACACTATGAAGCAGTCTGTTTTCTTTCGATTTACTGAAACAATTAGACTACTTTCAATTTCTATCTCAGGATTCCCTCTCCTACACGGATGGTAGTCTCAGACACCCCACTTCACCACCCACACTACAGTCCACTGTTGTCAAGACTCTCCCAACTAGTCAACCCTATAGCCCTCTCTATCTGGTCTATTCTTAGTGCCTACCTATCCAGAACATATTTCAGGCCTAAATATCCAGGCCAGATCACAGGCCTCCAGAACAACCACATCTCACTGCAGCTTACAACCAACCCACTAGTATAGGAATTTTCCTAAAGGCAACCTTCCTCAGGTTTGGGTACAAAACTGCTTTCCCCTTTTTGGTTCTACCAATTAGGCTGACTCCCCAAAGCTAACCTGTCTCAGGCTGACAATACGCTTGGCCTATACAGCTTCAGTAGTGGCCAACAGAACATTATAACTAATGTTCCTCCATTATTCATGTGTGTAAGGAGGGTAAAAACAGGGTATAATGTGAACTGAGCAAAAACTTGTGCAAACTGTATAATACCCTTCATCCATACCATCATGCAACATTAGACTGTACAAAATGTGCAGATAGGATGTGTTTACAGGATTAACCATAAGTTCTTTTGAAGGAAATCCTGAAGCACTATTATTCCTGGTGAAAGTGCATTGCCCATTTTTTAATTCTGCTGGATTTGGTTCTAGACCTCTGCTGGAAATAAGAATGTTGTTTCCAGGGGGCGTGGCCTAGCATGTAATGGCGCCGGACGCCTGATCCCTGAGCTCCGTGGCAGATCTACATAAGCGGCACACCTAAACCCTCAGATCGCGGTAAAATACCTGTTGGCCGAGCACTAAAGACCCCAGGAAGCGGAGGAGAGTCCGTTAGACCGGGTCATCCTGATAGGACACGGAGGATCCACGGCAGCTTTGGAAGGCCTGGGGAGGTGCGGGCGGAGAAAGCCCGCGCTCCTGCAATCGCGCAACAGCCGGATACAGGAGATCCCTGGACGCAGCTGCTGAACCAGATAGAGACAGGCCAGTATACTGAACGCGCCCCGCGACCATCTCTGGCGCAGCCTCCACAACCGCAGACGCAGCGAGAGCCTTGCCAGGCTCGTTAACAGCAGGACTGATCTCAGGCGCTGTGAGTACAAAGACAGGCGCCATTTCTGCCCAACGTGCTGGACTCCTTGTTCAGTGGCAGAAAAACCATCGGGCACTGAGTAGCCCTGTGGCGGGGATTCATTAGTCTCCATGGCAGCAAAGGGGACTCATTAGACTCAGCAGCAGTGGGGGAACATCCAGAGCATATCCCAACATATAAGGGCTGCACTTTTTGTCTCAAGCCTCACAACACCGGCCGCCATCTTAAAGACCGGCTCAGAGTGCAGCTGCGGTTCACTGACATATCTATTGGGCCACTATACGCTGGCTCTGTCCGGCCTGCCTGCGGTGGACTTATTGGGTCTTACAAGCCCGGGCCTCACTAACCTGCTGCCTGAGCAACCCCCTGGTCTTCTGGAGGTCTCTTAAAGATTTTACAGGGCCATCTTAATCTTTTCTGCCTCCTGTAATACATACCCAGAGACTCTAGGTCCTAGCCTTCATTGGGGTGTTTTGGACTGCCCTACTATTCTCTCCCTGGGGTCAGTGGCTGAAACCTCAAAACCGGCTCTTAAGAGACCCTGGCACTCTCCTGAGATACACCTGCAACAACTCTGTGCCTTTCATTTAGCCGCCTTCTCCCATTGTAATCACTCTTGGGGGCTAAGCTCACAGTTTCTATCTGGGCTCCTTTGCTGACATACAGCTATAGCCTTTTCCCATGCCATTTAGGCGGATCGGCTATCACATTACCTACTGGCAACTCTAAAGGTCATCTCATTGCAGCACCACAACCATACACACCAGCATTGTATCATAGGCTACAATCTTTCTGTCTTCTACCCATTTTCACTGACTACCAGTTACAGATATTGACTCTAGCTCTCTTTCGGTGCCTGTGAAACCAGACCTCTGGTCGAGATCTGAAGCACAACCTATAAAAGTAGGAAAGGAGAAAGCAAGACAGAAGGGGGATAGAGGGGAAAAAACAAAGTTTAATAAGGAAGAAATTCTACGCCAGTCCATGTCCTCTCTTATCAAGAGGAAAAAAATGAGAGGCTCAGCAAAAAAAAAAAAAACTGAATTAAACCTGCAAAGCTCACAGAGTTCTTTCAGCCCTCCTCACCAACTACTCAGAACCTGGAATCTTCCAACCCTTTCTCTCATCTAGCTGCTTCTCCTCCACGATCAGAATCACTAGATATGAACCCACAAGAGGAGATTGCACAAACCTCACTAATGGAGAAAACCATGTCGAAGCTCTTCTCTTCCTTTCGGGAAAGTTTACAGAGCGATCTCAAACAAATGATTACGGAATTTAAGGCAGACATCCAAACATTGGTTTCAAGGGCAGACCATGTCGAAAAAAAGATGGCAGAGCTTACAACTTCCCATAATCTGTTGATTGATGCCAATGTTGATTTGGAGGAAGAAGTCCAAAAATTGTCTGCTAAGTTATTGGACTTGGAAGACAGGCCAAGACGGAACAACATCCGCATAAGAGGAGTCCCAGAATCAGTTACCAGCGATGGTCTAGTTCCTTTTCTGACCGACCTACTTGCTATAGTCCTTCCAGACGCCTCCCAAGCGGACTTGGAAATCGATCGCATACACCGTTTACCGAAACCCAAGCACCTGCCTCCCTCTACTCCACGGGATGTGATAGCCAGGATCCATTTTTTCAGAACCAAAGACAATTTCTTGAGAGCACTTCGGGGCAAAACAACCCTCCCGGAGAGATTCGCCAACATTTCAATCTTCCCTGACTTGTCAGCTGGAACAATGTTGAAACGAAAAGAATTATCATCTTACACCAAAATACTACGAGACCACAATATTAATTATCACTGGGGCTTTCCGGTGAAGTTGATCGTCATTATAGATAACACTACGACTTCCTGTTCCATCTCCGTCCATGGTTAATGACTTGCTACTTTCTTGGAATCTAATCTCCTCGCCCATTTCAACCCCTCTGAAGAGACAAAAATCAAGACCGGAAGCTATCACCTCTCTCTGGTCTGAGAAGCATACCAGGTCCAAATCTCGTGCCAACGACTGACTAAACATTCATTTTTACATTTTATGATCTCCACTGCTCTTGATATGCAGTCTCTATAGAGTAAGGACAGTTGTTCCTTTTCACACGTTTTTCCTCAGTGTTTTCACACAGCAATAGGCATTGACTTGCCCTTTCTTGATTCTTCTAGCGGAATCCCCAGGTCATGGAAACATTCCATGCCAGAACGGTTATACTGTTTTTGGTTTGCACTGTTTTACATGTTGAAGTTACAGTTCTTAATGGTCATGACTTGCTTAACTCTAACTTTCTTACAGGCTCTTTCGGCTTTTATAACACCAGCGACATGTATGTAATAATTATGGTATTTCCTGTACAATGGGGGTGAAATTCATGTCCTTAAACGCCAACAGCCTTAACTCCCCGTTTAAGAGGCCACTATTTTGGAAGGAGGTCGCGATGTCTAGGGTGGATGTGGTATGTGTACAGGAGACACACCTGTGTAGGAAGGATACCTTTCGCCTTTAGCATAAAAACTACTCCCATGTATATCACTCCACAACAGACGTCAAGAAGGCAGGTCTTTTGTTCTTCATGAAAAACTCTGTCTCTTTTTCCCTCACTCATTCAGTTGTAGATGCTAATGGACATTATATAATTTTGAATTGCCTGTTAAACTCAGTAACTTTCACCCTAGTTGGAGTTTATGCTCCCAATCAACATCAGATAACTTTTCTTACTAAGGTACTTACGAAGGCCAAGCAAGTAGCCAGAGGCAACTTAGTAATATGTGGTGACTTCAATGTTGTGATTGACAAAAGCGTAGACAGATCAAACAGTGGATCTAGATCAACCCCCAAACTTAATAAGCTGCTTAGGGAAGAAAATCTCCACGACCCTTGGAGATATGCTCACCCAACAGAAAAAGACTTCACTTTTTATTCTGCAGCAAGGGATACCCATTCCAGAATTGATTTTTTTCTAGTTAACAGAGCTTCCCTATTACTAGTTGCATGTTCCAAGATAGGGTTCAGGTCTTGGTCGGACCAAGCACCAATCTATCTGACTTTGCGAACGGGCTCCACTCCTGTCTTCCACTCTTTGTGGAGACTGAATAACTTTATTTTGAAGTCAAGCAAAGTGGTAAAAGAAGTTACAACGGCCGTGACTAACTATTTTGAACTCAATTCTCCCTCGGCTCCCTCAGCAGAGATATTATGGTGCGCCCATAAAGTGTACATGAGAGGGGTTTTTATAAAGATAGCCACCAGAGAAAAAAAATCTAGAGAAAAACTACTTCATAGAACCCTAAATGAAATACAACAATTGGAGCTCCAACTCAAGACAAATAGTTCACAATCTGTCAAAGATAAATTAGCCTCACTTAAAGCCAAATTAAATCATATTCATTTACAACAATATGATACACACCTTAACAGGCTCCGGTGGAACTTTTATCTCCAGGGAGACAGACCGGGTAAAATATTAGCCCGAGGAGTCAAGGTATTACACGCAAAAACCCGAATTCCTTGTCTCTCCCTGACCCCTAACAGCCAGATTACTGACCCACAGCAAATCTCAAATTCCTTTGCAAACTACTACAGTAAACTATATAATATTAAATCTGATGACACAGTACCCAAAGCCTTAGATGAAGAGATTGATAAATTCCTAAGCGAGGTCTCCCTCCCCTCATTATCCCAGGAACAATTAGACATACTGAATAAACAGTGTTCGGGAAAATACTTTGGGAAAGTATTTTAAATACAAAATACAAAATACTTATGACTGAAGTGTTTTAAATACAAATACTAAATACTTTCATCCCGAAGTATTTTAAATACAAATACTAAATACTACTTCAAAAGTATTTTCCAAATACCAAAATACTTGTAAAATTTAAACAAAAAATTTAATAAAACCAAAAATTGGAACAATTGAACATAGGCTAAATGGAAAAAGAACTTTAAGTGCATTTCTAAAACTCGAAAAGTTATTATACATTATTTAAGTTATGTGCTTGTTTGCATTAAGAAGAACAAGGTTTTCAAATGTTTTGTCCGACAGGCGGTTTCTTCTCGGTGAGAGAATTATTCCCGCTTGAGAAAATAAGTGTTCGACTGGAGCTGAAGAGGGTAACGCACTGTTTAGTTGGATGAATGCATATTTGACGCTAGGTGATTTGTTCAGAACGTGAATTTGACTGCTTGTTTTCTCCTCTAAATATCTGAGGCACTTGTGGTTTGCGATTGGCCCAAGTTCTTGTGGTCCACTGTCAGAGGAGTTTCCATCATCCGAATCACTGAAGTCGAAGAACGATGATGAATTGATGTTTGTGCGTTGTTTTTTCTTCGGATTTCCATAATTGTCCCGTTCCTCACATTGTTTTTTCCATTTTTCTTCGTTTCTTTCGGCCTCCAATCGTTGCACGTCTGCAATAAAGCAGTCCCTCGCCCAGTCCCAGTGCTCTTCTGGAATCCATTTCAATTTGAAGGATGGGTGAGATGCGGCCGAAACGACGAACGGACGACTGTCATCGTTGAACATAAGAAATTGCGAGAAGCGCATGTTCAAATTCAAAAGTAGTGCTTCGACTAGAAATTCGCTTTGAGTTTGTTTTGCTTTTTGTGTGAGCAATTTCTTCTGAATTTGCAAGATGGTTGGCATGAGCATCCCCAGGAACAACTCCTTTTTTTATTGTAATAGGTCCAAACCCCTTGCAACTGGCTCCATAATGGATTTATACTGGTGTAGCAACTCCAAATCACCGGGCTTTCATTATTTCGTGTAATTTGGGCTCCACATTTTCAGAAATCAAACGACAGACCGCGTCATACGTTGAGTTCCATCTCGTCTCACCGGGCGGTTTTAGGGAAAATCCAGTGACGGAGTGTATGAAGTCTGAGGTTTTGGTACTGCGAGATTCCAAATTCCAGAGTTTTGTGCGTTTGGCAAAAGTTGCCCGGTACAGTTTTTTGTACTGACCCAATCCTGTAGTGCTTGTAAAAGCGTTCTTGACGTCGGTTGTGGCAAGCAAGTTCAAGGTGTGGCTCTGGCACCTTAAGTGCTGAGGCAGGATAATGGCGTCACCTAAGTCACCTTCATCCAGGGCATCATTGGTGCTGTCATTGTCCGTTTCTTCATGCTGAAGAATTTCATTAATGTCCAGCCTTTGTAAGTCGTCATCCTCGATACGGCCACTATCTTCATCTTCCGAATCGACGTCTTCAGAGGCACAGAAGTCAGAACACCATGGATTTTCTTCACCAAATTCGTTGAACGCCTTAACGAAATTGCTGCCGTTGTCAGTGACGGTGTATGAAATTTTATCGACGCTTAAACCAAACTTCTCATACATGTGGTATAAAGCTGCAGCAACTTCTTTGTAAGAATGTTCCCTGTCGAGCCTTTTGCAGGAAATGGCGATTGATTTTCGTTCCAAATCATTGGAGATCCAATAAGCAGTGAGAATGAGAAGTAACTTTTCCGGTTACTCGACCATAAATCGGCTGTAGTGCAAACGCTGTCAGCACTTTTCAACATGCTCTGCATCGTGCTTATCAGCTCGGTGTATTTTCTTTCGATCTGGTCTTTCAATGTTTTGGTGCTAATCATGTGTTTTCATTGTGCTAAGCCTTCAACTAAGTTCTTTAAAGTCTGCTTCTCCACTGTGTAAAGAGGAAGTCCTTAGGAAACAATAAAGTTCATTACAAGATCGTCCACTTCTTTCTGGGTTATTGCGTGATGTATCTTTCGTTCTTTCATCAAAGTCAATGTTGTATGGACTTTAGCCGAGTTCAAATCGTCATGTGCTTGATGCTGTTGGGTCTGGTCCCCTTTGCGCTATCTGCCTTTCAATTCCTTATACTTTTCGTACTTCTGAACGTGGCTTGGATGGACATTCTTGAAAAGAAAAAACATTAAAGTCGTGCTAACTATTGCAAAATCGCTAATTGTTTTAAATATATTTAATGAAACAAAACTTCACAAGGGTTTTTTAAGTGTAGTCTATGGTAATTTTTGCATTTTTGCATTTACGGTCCATTTATAGATTTCATCCGCATATTTTATTTTTAGTTTTTTTTATGGTAATATAATGTAAAATAATTTTACCAAAAAGCGGAATATATATGTTTTAAAAATTTGCTTTGGGGTTGGGGATTGTAAAAAAAAAACCAAAACATGATGTAATTAAATAAAATTTAATGTTGAGTTTATTTGACCCGTGATTAACTTGTTTGGACAGGCCTTGCAGTAAGCAGACACTTTTTGTCCTGCCCCTGCCGCTTCGGATTTAGTCTTGTTAATTTTGAAAAAAGTTCCATCCAAAATTGCAGGGAGATGTGGGTCTTCGAGATCTGAATCATTGTTGGTTGCGTCCCCTTCACTGGTGTTACGGTTTTCCTCCATTTTTGGGGTATAAGCCAACTTTTTCAGCACATTTTTCATGCTATAAAAGCCCCCCTCGGCTTATACACGAGTCAGGGTCCACGGAGCACAGAAAACTGGAAGGGGTAGCTCCACCCACACGAGAGTATGATCACATGGTTATGACGTCATCAGAGGTCCTTTAGCCCACTAGGATTAGCATCTACCCTGCAGATAAGTCAGTGGCCAGGATTCATTGTGCCCGACTCCTATAGAAGATGTCTGTCACATGGAGGAGAGGATGCTACAGTAAAGAGAAACATACAGGTACCTTCCTTTAGTTACTATGCCTATTAATGTCAGTCATTTGGGGATATTAATTTAGTTTCAGTAACTCCTAGTGCTTCACATTAATAGCAGTTAATCCCATCATGTCCCTCATATTAACCCGTGTGCCCTATATAAGGGTTACTAATATGTGAGACACATGGGGGTACTAATAAAGGACCTTAATTATGAAGATACCTAATTATTACCTCCATGTCTCTCACATACTGTATCAGTAATTCTTATTTAAGGCACACAGGGGGTTAATATGAGGGACATGATGGGGTTAACTGCTATTACTATGAGGCACATGGAGTTACTAAGCCGTAATGCACATGACCAGACTTTTTATCTGCAACGGTGGATTTCCACCCCTCGGCCTATACTCGAGACAATACGTTTTCCCAGTTTTTTGTGGTAAAATTAGGGGCCTCGGCTTATATCCGGGTCAGTTTATACTCGAGAATATATGGTAATTTTACGGAATGGATTACGCGATCGGGATGATTAAAAACTAAAAATAAATCACGATAAACTACAAGGCGGACTTGAGTTGCTGGAGCGCGCTGGAATTTTCCCTCCTCTCGTCGCACCTCGCACGAGATACGAGAACCGAGAGTGATGAAGTGACTCGCGCTGTTGTTTTTTTTTAAGTGCGGTAAGGCGGGTTATTTAAAATACAACATTTGTTTTGAATTTAGAAAGTAATTAAAATACTTAAAATACTTCCTAAAAGTATTTTAATTACAAATACAAAATACTGAACAAAAAAGTATTTTGATTACAAAATACAAATACCTGACAAGTATTTTAAATACTATTTTAATTACTTGTATTTAAAATACTCCTGAACACTGTGAAAAAACCTATTACCCCACAGGAAGTTGGGAAAACTATTTCTCAGCTTAAATGCAACAAATCTCCTGGGCCAGATGGGCTAACCAATGAATATTTTAGGTTATGGGCTTCTGCACTGTCTCCACACTTGTCGAGGCTTTTCAATGCTATTATAGAGAAGGGATCCCCCCCCCCTGATGAGATGCTCTGCGCTCATATCTCCACCATTCATAAATCAGGTAAACCAGAGGATCAAGTAGTCAATTACAGACCAATATCCCTGTTAAATTCAGACATAAAAATATTCTCAAAAATCCTAGCTAACAGAATCAATGAGATTCTCCCCAACTTAATTAATTATGATCAGGTGGGATTTGTTAGGGGGAGGCAAGCGAGAGATGGCATAAGAAGGGTTCTGAATGTTATACAGCTTGCTCAGATGCAAAAATCCCCGTTCGCTTTCCTCTCACTAGATGGCGAGAAAGCGTTCGATAGAATTAACTGGACTTATATGAAGAAAGTACTGCAAAAATTCGGATTTCAAGGAACAATCTTATCAGCGGTTGCCTCCCTATACACATCCCCTTCAGCCAGGGTCTATTGCTCGAGTTTCCTATCAGACAAATTTGATATTACTAATGGAACAAGACAAGGCTGCCCTTTGTCCCCTCTGATATATGACTTGTGTGCGGAACCCCTGGCCGAACATATCCGTAGCTCCTCGAAAATTGCTGGGATAGCTATTAATAATAGTGTACATACAGTAAGCCTCTACGCCAACGACATTTTAATTATGTGTCAGAGACCTGAATCATCTGTCTCGGCCCTTCTCGACATGCTGGAGAGATTTGTATCAGTCTCATATTATAAATTGAACATCTCTAAATCAATTTTATTACCAGTAAATTGCCCTACATCCCTTAAGTCTCATCTGTCTCAGATAAATTTGGTATGGTCAGACTCGTTCATCTCCTATCTTGGTATTAAGATTTATCCTGATGTTAATGTAACCATAGAAAGGAATTTACAGGAATGATCTGCTGCTCTAGTGGAAGACATTAATAGACTCAGTAAATTCCAACTGTCCTGGCTGGCTCGTATCAATCTGACTAAAATGGTTTTGTTACCTAAATTCTTATATATCTCGAGGTCGCTTCCTTTTCTTTTTCCGAAAGAACATTTAACCAAATTACAAAATTTGTTTTTACGATTCATATGGCAATCAAAACGACCTAGGGTGCAGAGGCAACACTTGTACAGGAAAACTAGTCAGGGGGGTCTTTCTGTGCCAAATCTCTTTCAATATAACATAGCCTCAGTATTGGAACCATTATCACAATATTGCCGTGCTCCTGAATCCCAACATTGGTTATCTATTGAGAATTCAACCATGCCTAAGGGTTCCTTTAAAGACTGTCTGATTGCAATGTTACTGGGTTGGAGACCCCCGGAGCTTGGCCTGACAACTCTATCTCATGCAGTAATAGCTTGGCACAAGTATATTGTGCAGACAGAAAAAGTTTCAATAATCAGGTCTAAATGCCCTCTCTCGGTTCTGCATTGCCTAGCTCCGGACGTCCCTATCCATCTTTGGACATCTATGGGGTGAAGTAGGTAGAAGACCTATTTCACTCAGATCACTTTAGTACATTTGAGGAAATACGTACACGTTTTCCCATTCCTCGTAATCAATTTTTCCTATTCTTACAAGTCAGACATGTAATTCAATCTGTTAAATGGCCGTCTGCTTCTACCCTAGTCTCACCGTTCCATGCTTTACTGTGGGGTAGTCCAAGAGCAAAAGCCCTCTCAACGGCGTATCAGACCTTGTTTGAAGATCTGTCTACTAAGCTGGAATATATATTTCGGTAGGAAAGAACCTTAGGCCAACAGTTCTCATTGGAAGCTTGGTCACAGGCGGCCAATATCACAATTAAATACTCTAACTGTGCCAAACACATGGAACTTTCTAGGAAGATACTATTACGGTGGTATCTCACACATACTCGACTAACTCATACGACTCCGGGACAGTCTAGCTTATGCTGGAGGGGCTGCGGAGGTGTGGGTTCTCTCCTTCATATGTGGTGGAGTTGCCCGGTAATCACTCCCCTTTGGAACAAAGTGGAGAAAGTGCTGCAGCATCTTTTTGGACCAGGATTGGTTCTTTCCCCAGGGCTAGCATTACTAGACCTAACATTTCATACTGTCCCCCCTCCATACTGTTTTATCACATGTTTTGATTGCCTCCCGCTTTGTAGTAGCGTCTAACTGGAAATCCACTCATTCCTCGTCCATAACAGAAGTAATAAATAGAGTGAATAGTCAATATTATAATGAGACCATCCTAATTGTCGCTCCCCATAAAGTAGCTAAAATTAAAGACAGTTGGTCCCCCTGGACTAGTTCTATACACTTCTACTAGTGCTGAAGATTAAGACCTTGGTAGCTGGTAGACTTGTTGGCAATTCCAGTTTTAGATTATCTCTTGCTGTTAGAGTGGAGTCTCTGGTACCATCGGATGATGTCATCCGACCTCTTAAAGCGACCCCATCCAATGTCTATGGCTGGCGATACAAATTGTTGATGCTGTTGAACCAATGTCTGTAAGTGTTATTTTGTCACTGTTACAATAATGGTCTTGGACTCATGACCGGTTGTCTGGTTATGGTTTTATGTTATTCTCATGTTGTATATTTGTTAAGATATCACACAGCCTTGGTCTACTTAATGTATTGTATTTTTATATTTCAATAAATACTCCTTTGCTGGGAAAAAAAAAAGAATGTTGTTTCCAATGTATAAAGAATTGCTAAATCATGATGATGATCTACAGATGCGTGTAGAAATGCTAAATTGTGATGATAATCCACAATATAAAGTGTTAATATATTGAGCAAGCCTGAAGCAGAGGTGGTTGCATGGGTAATGCGGGTGTGGTCAGAAGCTATAAAAGGCCCTGTAGTTGAGTCATAGAGTTATCAAAAACCAAGTGGTGCAGCCCTGGACTTATGCCGACTGAGGACCAGAGGGCAGATCCTTTCCTCCTTGCCTAAGATACTACCGTAGAATAAGATAAGTAAAGATCCAAAGACAGGTGAAAACCTGCTAGAGTAAGAGGGGCAGAATGTGAGGTAAGTGGACGGTGTTTCGAAGCCTATGGTCTAGAGTTGTTCCAGTTCGTTTGGGGTTAAAGAGTAGAACACCTTAGCCATGTTTCAACACTCTTGGATTTCTTTAAACTTAGTTTATTGAATGATATAAAAAGCAGTTAATAAACATACAGTAATAACAATTTAGCATAATGAAGTGCTAAATAAGTAGCTTTCACATCACCTAAGCAAAAAGATCCCTTAAGTGCCGAACAAATTCAACAGTAAAACTAACCGAAGATAAAAAATTGTGGATAAAATCGACAAGAATATCCAAGCAGCTGGAAATAAGCACCTTACATACTGTACATGACTGAATCATATGTAAAAGCATAATGAAAGCAGAAACTTAGAAAGAAATCAATGTAGAATGTTTGGATGATAACCATGAGGACCACAGAGCTTTCTTTTTATGACAAGTATATGTTGGATCTATAAATCTCAATTCACATGCACAACTAAAATTTACTCTATTTGTTACCTCTGGGAGGGAGGAACCTTCAGTTCTTTCTAATTTTGCGCAATTGCTGTTGTGGCAGCTATTACGATATGAAAGAAAACTGCCCTAACTAAAGGGGAGTATCTGATAAACTTATATCTAATATGACTTGTTCAGGAGTCAATGGAAACAAGAGTTACTTTGTAAAGCAGCATGAAGACTTAATTCCAAAATGTTTTTAAGATTAGGCAACACCACCAAACATGAGGCATTGTTCCTTGTTGCCCACATCTCTTCCAGCACAGATTAGTGAAGCCAGAAAACATGTGCACAAGTCGTGTGGGTGGTAAATAGCATCATAAGTGTGTTTTGAGCCTCCTTTCTCTGTGGTTCAGACAGTTTAGCAGGAATAGTGTGAGCGTGGTTCCATAGTAGGAAATTTATTACGTCGAGGGTCAGAAATGATCCTTTGGTAAAGTAGAAAAAGGCCTTCATTATAAACTCTTTTCTTAAATAAAAAATGTTGGAAATCTGTACGAGTGGTGGATGTTAGTGACCATGAAATATTCAGCAAAAAATTCCTAAGCTATAAAAATTGGAAAAATGTAAAATTTGGTATGAAGTAGGAAGGAGATAAATCCAAGAACCCTTTATACATGCTGATCATATAATTGGTCAACCGTGAGGAAGTTCGCCATGCTCAAAAAGCGGGTTCCAGCAGTTTAAAGAAGCAAGGGTTATATTTATTTCTAGATGAATCAATTTATTAGAAAATAACATACAATGACCACACCTTAAATAGATCTGATAACAATTTTAGAGGAGAGGATGGAGTAGGGGCTCCTATAAAAGATGACTTAAGATGAGCGCTAACCAGACACGAAGTCAAGGATGTAAGTTCTAGATCAACCCATATAGCTACCACAGAGTGGTGCCAAAAGTATATGGCTTGCTCTAAAATTATGGCTACATTATATGCTAGTAAATTGGGAACTGCTAGGCCTCCTTTCTTGTGGCTGTGAAATAAAAGATTTTTCTTAATTCTTGCTTACTGGCATTTTCATATAAAATTTGAAAATAGGAGTTCAAGTTTATGTATTAGAGATGTGCGAAGAAGGAAAGGGATGGTCCTACAGATATAATTAACTTGGGTAGGATATACTTTTTAGTAAATTTATCCTAGCTCCAGGAAAGATTGAGAGATAACATATATTTTAATTCAAATTTTATTGTTGGTTATTATAGTTTAAATCCAAAGTTAGACTAAGTTTAAAGGAAACTTTAATAACTAAGTAGTCTACTGCATTTTTGGAGAAGAGAAACTAAAATCAGCTAATTAGATTTCTGGGAGCCAAAGTTATTGACAGGAAATAAGGATGTTTTGGGCTTGATTAATCTGTATAAGGCCAATTTGGAATAAAGACCTAGTTATTGTAAAATGGTCGTAATAGAAAAGTAGGGATTGGTGATGATTAACATCATGTCATCTACATAAAGGCTAATTTTGTGATGTTTTCTTAACCAGTGAACCAGAAATAGAGGAGTTAGACCTAATATATTCCGCTAAGGGTTCCATACAAAGCACAAAAATCAAAGGTGAAAGTGGGCCTCCTTGTCTAGTGCCATTGGTAAGATTGAAAGGGGAGGAAAGGAGACCTGATGTTAAAACTTGGGCTGAAGGGCAATTATATAAGGAAATAATAGAATGTAACATGAAGCCAGTTATACCAAAGTTTTCCAGAACTAACGGGATATATTGTCAGTTGCAAAAGCTTTCTCTGCATCAAATGTTAAGAAGGCGACATCTACGGAAGTAGAGCTGGCAATTTGTGCTAAATCTAGCAGACGGCTTGTGGCATCCCTAGCCTGACGGCCCTGTACAAAGCCCACCTGAATTTTATGAATTAATTTCATCAGTACAGTGTTAAGTCGCAAGGTAATGATCTTTGCTAATAGTTTAATATCAATATTCAGTAAAGAAATTGGTCTGTAATTTGATATAAGATTTGGGGATTTATCTGGCTTCGGAATGGTAGTGGTAAGTTCTGGTATCCACATATATAGCAGGAGCAAATATTTAAAACGTATATTTATTAATATATCCTTAAAATATATACAATTTCACATGTGCACATAGTGCTACTTGCATTTATGAAGGTAGATATGCCACGATCGGTAACAGGCAAACAGTCCAACGATCAGAGACTCCAACCCTCCGCTTCTGGAGAGAGATAGTGGAGTACTACACAGACAGGTCAGGCCGAGGTGAGCGTGCACGACGTTTCGGGGAGACTCCTCCCCTTTCTCAAGCACGAGCCCTCACCCATGTAGCTTCCTTTTATACTCAAGCTAAGTAGCAAAACATGACAAAATGTAACAGTTATAAAAACATACAAATAAAACAAAGAGCGTGATTTATAGGAATACCCTAAGATTAAGATCTTCATTAAGGCCAGAGGGAGCTAGTGTGTTCAAGCGAAAAATCCACTTAGCTTCTCTCTGTAATAGCAGTTTCTCAATATTCTCGTCTGCCCTACACCTAACCTCTTCCAGGACGCACCAGCGGAGCTCGGTTACATTGTGTCCGAACTCGCTGAAATGCTTTGCTACTGTACTTTCTCCATATTTCTTTTTGTTCTCTTCATCAATTTGTGATTTAGATTTTTTTATCGTGCTGATGTTTTATAGGTGTTCGTTAATTCTAACTAAACAGTAAAAATATGCTTATGAAATTTAATAAACAGAGTCAATTTGATCCTGACATAAACACTCCAGCCTTGGAAGTTTTTAAACAACTTGTCACATCTCAAATATCTAAAAAATGGGAAGGTAGGCAAAATTTTAAGGAAGGCTAGCATTAGAAGAACTTAAACAGGACAACACTATTGTTGTTAAAAAAGCGGACAAGGGGGGGGGCCATCGTAGTGCAGGACACGAGACAATACAAGCATGAGGCCCTCACACAGCTTAGTGATGAGACTATCTACAAGAAACTAGAACGTGATCCTACTAATGAATATACAATCCTGATAGATGAAGTTTTACTGAGGCAGTCAGATTAGAAATAATCACGGCAAAAGAAAAAAATCTAATGACATGCCCTCATCCACAGACCCCTGTACTCTATTTAGTGCCAAAAGTCCACAAATCAGTTAATAACCCACCTGGGCGCCCGATAGTGTCAGGGATAGGATCTCTCCTTGAGCCATTGGCATTTTATGTAGATTAATTTTTACAACAATTCGTGAAAAAAGATCGACATTCCCTTAGTGATACAGGACAGTTTTTGTTAGCTTTAAAAGATATGCCACATAGTGATGACACCTGGTTTTGCACACTTGATATTAAAATGTTGTATACCAATATCCCTTACGTGGAAGGTACTGTAGCGGTAAGAGAATTTTTAAATGAAGACCCTACCCTCTCCAATGCTCACATTAATTTTTTAATGGATCTATTTGATATAGTACTTTGTAAAAACTATTTCAGATTCGGCAAGGATGTGTACCTACAGCTACAGGGGACCTCTATGGGGTCCCCTGTGGCTCCAAGTTACGCTAACCTCTTTATGTCAATGTTTGAGAGACAGTACATACGATCTAGTGAAGGTTACAAGAATGTCAAAGCATGGCTCAGATACATGGATGATGTCTTCCTATTGTGGACAGGTAGTAAAGAAAAGTTACTTCAGTTCATTGAATACCTTAATGGAATTCATCCACTTATACAATTTACTGCCACAATAGAGAAGGACGTCATCCAATACTTAGATGTTGAGGTCAGAATGGAACCTCAGGGAGTGAGTACCACCCTGTATAGGAAAACAATTGATAAGAATAATATCTTGCATCACAAAAGCCAAAATGCCCCACAATTATTTTATGGTATTCCTAAGGGCCAAGTGATACGGGCAAGGAGAATATGCTCTTCTGAAGAATTGTATCGAGAACAGGAACAAGAGCTCATTAAAAAATTTGAAGCAAGAGGCTATGACAGGGACCTGTTAGAAGAAATAGCCAGTGAGGTTCGGCAACTTGATAGGAGTGATTTGTTAAAAAAAATCAGTAAGAATAATCAAATTCAGCGTATCCTATATACAAGCGTATATGATGCCCATAGTGAGCTAAATAAAAAAAACATAAAAAAGCATTGGCATATTTTGTCTAATGACAATAAATACGGCAGGCTGTTTAAACAGATACCACAATTTGTATACAAAAGAGGACACACCATAGGCAGTATGATTACGAGCGCTGATTTGAGATCGGAGAGAAAAGAACAGGGTACCATCGCCCCCAAGAGAATAGGTAATTATCCTTGTTTGAACTGCGTTAATTGTAACTCCATAATCAAAGGTTCGTTTATTAACCATCCTACACAGGGATCTAGGATTAACCTACAAGGATTCTTTACTTGTAATTCTAAATCTGTCATATATTTTCTAAGGTGTCCCTGCGGTAAGGGATATGTAGGACAGACCATGAGAAGCGTCAAAGTGAGAATTAACGAACACCGATCAAACATCAGAACGATAAAAAAATCTAACTCACAAATCGATGAAGAGAACAAAAAGAAATATGGAGAAAGTACAGTAGCAAAGCATTTCAGCGAGTTCAGACACAATGTAACTGAGCTCCGCTGGTGCGTCCTGGAAGAGGTTAGGTGTAGGGCGGACGAGAATATTGAGAAACTGCTATTGCAGAGAGAAGCTAAGTGGATTTTTCGCTTGAACACACTAGCTCCCTCTGGCCTTAATGAAGATCTTAATATTAGGGTATTCCTATAAATCACGCTCTTTGTTTTATTTGTATGTTATTTTAACTGTTACATTTTGTCATGTTTTGCTACTTAGCTTGAGTATAAAAGGAAGCTACATGGGTGAGGGCTCGTGCTTGAGAAAGGGGAGGAGTCTCCCCGAAACATCGTGCACGCTCACCTCGGCCCGACCTGTCTGTGTAGTACTCCACTATCTCTCTCCAGAAGCGGAGGGTTGGAGTCTCTGATCGTTGGACTGTTTGCCTGTTACCGGTCGTGGCATATCTACCTTCATAAATGCAAGTAGCACTATGTGCACATGTGAAATTATATATATTTTAAGGATATATCAATAAATGGACGTTTTAAATATTTGCTCCTGCTATATATGTGGATACTAGAAACGGAGGAGTCAGGGAAGCCTCCTCATTGCAGGTATTATCTGCTGGCCGGTTTATACATTTTCTAAATTCTACCGAATATTATTGAAAGTGGTAAGTTCTGCCAATAATTCTTTCAGAGGGTGGCGTATGGGCCACATGTATGAAAATTGTGTTGGTCTAAGACTTTCTTTGTTACCCATAGAAACCAATCAGAGTTCCCCTTACATTTCATCTAGTGCTCTGAAAGAATGAAACAGGCGCTCTGATTGGTTGCTATGGGCAACAAAGAAAGACTTAGACCAAGACAGTTTTCATACATGAGGCCCTTAGTCATTACAAAACTGGGTTAGAGGAAGAGAGAGAAGATTTGAGAAAATCTGGTAATATTCATTGGACAACTCACCAGGATCTGGGGACTTGTTATTTTTAAGATAATGTATAGCTTGTTGAATTTCTGTTAAAGAAATTGGTTTATTAACATCAGTTAATTGAGAGGGTCTAAAAGTTGAGAGGGTTATAGAGCTCAAAATGGAGTTAGAGGAGGTTAGAGTAGTATGCCGCAAATGGATTGACAATATCTATTGTATTCACAACCGTGGAACCATTTGGAGAGGTTAGATGAGAAATTCTGGTTTTAGCATGTTGGACTATAAATCAGTTTTCTGGGTTTATCTCCTTGTATGTAGAATTGCCATCTCATCTTAGCTAAACGGAATTTGTATTTCTGAAGGCATAATATTCTCAATTCATACTTTAACTGGGCTAGGGGATCTTTTTTTAACATGAGAAGGAGTAGCCTTAAAGTCTGCATCTGTTATTTTAATCTTTAGTAAGAGGTCTTGTAAAGCCGCCTGTTGTTTTCTTTTGTCCCTACTGGCAAGTTTTATACAGACAACTTGTATAAAGGCCTTATATGCGCACCATAAGGAAATGCCAAAGAGGAATTTAAAGAACAATATTTCTGAAGTTGAGATTTTAAGAAAGCAACATTATTGGCTTTCTTAATGTGATAATTATTCAATCTCCATAAGGTATCATGCTGGGCTCAAAATAAGGATGCAATTACCATATCTACTGGAATGTGATCTGACCACTTAAAGCACCCAATGTCTGATGAGATTAGATGACCTAAATAATTTTATCTATAATAAAGTGATTCTTCACTAAATCTTGTTGCTCTTAATCCACCAAGTCCGCTCTGGATGATGAAGTAGGAGAGGACGACAGAAATTGAAGTTGCCTTTTAGTGGAGAAGTTATTTTTGTGAAGAAGAGAAAAATTAAGTTAATCTTGTTGGTTTAGACTTAGGATTCTTTTTCAATGTTCCTCCCATTATGAAAAGGAAGTTACAGAAGAGTGAAGGCAGTGAACAATAAAGGACGATGTAGTTTTTTCTCTCTTTTTCCTCTTTCCCTTTATCTCCAGCATTTGTTGAGAGAGAAGTGTATCAAGCGAATCTACTTCAACTTGTAACAGTAATTTAAAGGTGAAATATATCAGATAAATCAGAACATCAGGACATCAAATCCAACAGACCAATGCTCCAGTAAAGCAAATCCCAAACTTTATGGAGTTGCAGGTAGAATACCGCATCGTAGCTGCCGCAGCTGGGCATATGTGTCTTCTGGCCACTAAAGGATGTGCCTAATGCTTAATTAGTGTGTAGGGGAATTTTCTATATAAATAGGCAGATGTATTTTTTAAGGCAAGGTCTCTTTTGCGCACATCTAATCAGACCGTAAGGAGAGTCCTGGCGCTCCAGGTTAAGGAACGAGTGGCACATTTCCTAGTTGAATGGAGATGAGTTACTCCTACCTCAGAAGGATGTGCTTCAATTGGATAGATAACGGCCACTGAGACCAGAGGTGAGTCCCATCAGGAAGGTCATCTAAAAAGAGCCCGGATAGAAAGCTTTCAGGACTCTGACTCATGCAGAAGTGGTTGATGTTCTAGGCACCATGTATGATTGAGGGTTGTGGCCTATGTGATGAGGAGCTGCTGTGAGAAGTGAAATGGCAACCCCAGTGTGGTGCTTGGCCAAATGAAAAAGAAAGCTATGAGCTGCCAAAGACAACTGGCCGAAAATTGTTAGGGACAGTTGATTGAGCACAGGGCAGAGGTGCTTCCACACTATTCCCACCAGAAGTAACCCTAAATCAGATGGCCTCTGAGAGACAGTCAGAAAATTGTGGAGGACATTGGGAGAAGGACTAGAGGAGTGTGCTTAAGTAAAAGTGAGAGCAGCTGGAGAGAGACAGCTTCAAGGCCAAGTGAGATGACAGTGAGTAGTTGAGAAAGAGAGTGAGCAGCACTTGGACTGCACCTGAGACTGTGTTTGTGACAACACTGTAACAGAACAACCAGCCAACAACTCTAACTAAGACATGTGTCTCCCTGTAAGAATCTTCACACTTGATGAACTTTGTATATATGTTCTTGTAACCACCAAGTGCCTCTAATGAGTAAAGCATTTTTTTCCGGTCAGAATTTAAACCAGAATTTATTTGTTTAATTCATTTATATTGCATTGTTAAATTCTGCTGTATAGAGATTGTGATTATTCACATTGGTCCCTGTCCCCATTGGGGCTTAGACTTTAAGGACAACATGTGATGAATGGAACTGTGCTAGTTTTTTGGTTTGAGGCCAAAAACCTGTTGTAGCCCTGTTTTATAGATGTATGAACATTTGTATGTCCAAAATCAGTGCAATCTGCGCCAGACATGATACTTTGAATTCGCCAAGTTTGCGGGGGTGGCGCTGGAATCATGGAAAAAAGCGGCAACATTTGACACGAAACATACAAATGATCAAAAGTTTTGTGCATAACGCATAACTGTCATACAAATCCATACCACTTTCAAAGTGATATAGCTGAGACAAATTTAGCTGTAGAATGGGATACATGTCTACAGTGCTCTGAGATACTTTCATACATACTGGCACCTTACACACTCCGCTACAGCGATTTAAAACTGGCATGTCGGCGCCAGGCCTCATACATGTCTCCTTAAGTTTCAGATGAACCTATCTCTATGTTTTTTTAGAATGTGGAATCAGAGTACCCGGAGTAAGCTCATGCAAACACATTAAGAACATACAAACTCCTTGTAGATGTTGTCCTTGGTGGGATTTGAAACCAGGACCGCATTGCTAACTACTGAACAACTGTGCTGGTTAAATTCCTTTTATCCAGCAAAGCAGGCACCACTAGGAGTCTTATCTTGCTATCAAAAACCTGCAGCGTTTACTGCCATAGGGTTCATAACAACACGCTCTTTTGACCCCTCTTTCATGAAGTCAGCCAAATATAATACATATAAAAAGCAAAAGTTAGTCAGTACATCCAGTTCAAATTTAAAAAAATTATTATAGGTGCACGCTGGCACACAACACTATATCAACAGCAGTCTAAAAGCACTAAAAAACAGTCAATGAAACACAGGAATTTTTTTCAAAAAGCATTTCTGCTACATTAGAATACATGAAAATGTTGAAGTTCTTAGTGTACATTTTTATTTTGCCAAGTTTTATCAATACAAGTTCTGGATACGTCTTTAAAGAAGGCCAGTCAATAAGGATATAACAGTTTTATTTATAATATTACAATAATAAATCAAGTATGATAAAATGATAATAACATAAAATGATTACAGAAAATAGTGTGACATTATGTACATTTGTGAAAAATGGTTATTTACAAAGATTTTAAGTACTTCTGCCACATCACCTGGAGTATTGCACCATCGTGTCCGAAACATCGGCCATTGAGAAGCTAAAATGACGAAAGACCAACTCTCAGGGAACAACACCGTGTAGGCCCTTCTACAGTAAAGAGCTTCTGGTTTTCACCCCCAACTTGACAGTTTTAAATGTTATTTAAACAAAATGGTGAACACGACCTAATGCTGTGTCAGCTTAAAAAATGCACAGGTGTTATTTGGTTAGGCTTCCGGGTTGCCATAAAAGCCATTGGTACCCACCGATGAAGAGAGAGGGAGCTCCCTCTGTTTCCAAATTGGCTTACTTTATGCCACTAACTGTGCCCAAATTGGGGTGCATTTTTGGCGCACATTAAGCCATGTCCCTTTCACATGAAGCCAGGCTCCTTTGTCGAAACCCCACTCCTTTTGTCGGACGAGGCACAGAAGTGTCTAGAGACTGTCTAAAACATCATAAATGTGGTGTAAAGCATGTACGACATTATTTTTGGTGCACATTGTGAAAGAATTCTGGTGCAGCAACTTTCCTATATCTGGGCCACTATCTACAACCACATAGACATATGTAAATAAAGAAGTCACTGAGCAGTCTCATTGAGGTCTTTGACCCTTTTTGTTCAATGTCCTTTCACAGCCACACTTCTATTTACTGTTGTTTTATGTACTCCATACTGCTACTTATGTGTGAGAGTCTTTTACGTTCAGTTTCACTTTCTGCCCCTCCCCTTTTTATAGACCTCTCTGGGCAGCTGTAAAATTTACTCTCCATAAAACATAGGTCCCATGAGAGATTTAAAACAATAGTAATGTGATGTGAAATGAATACTACTGTTATTTATTGCATATGCTCATAAATGAAGATAATGTTAGATTTAGTTAAAGGTCAGAGAAAATAAAGATAAAATTATTTTTTATACTGTAGCAATGCACAATGTATATAATTTATGCATAACCTTCCCAATGCCATAGTCAGAATGCAACAGCCAGCAGAAGATAAGTGAAGAACACCTTGTCATCCTACGCAGTGCTCTTATGTGCAGTTATGTCATTTTGCTGGGCATGGGGCATGGAGAAGGCTCACTTGCTGGGCCCTCTCAATACTGGGCAGGTAATGGCTGTCAATTATAGCTGGGATCTGCCACTAGCAGCCGGCATTGGAAATAGTTCAGATCCCGACATTTTAAATAGCATATGCTGCAGCAAGCGCCATCCAGAGAGATTTAGATTTGCTGAGTATTTGTTATGGAGGATGGGGGCCTATTGAAAGCCTCCTTGGCTGCTATCCTCCTACTATATGACTAGTCAAACTTGGCAAAAAGAGGTATGGCCGCACATCCTCATTCTATACATTGATCTACTGCTTCTCAGCAAAAATTTAAGAGGGTCAATGCCCTCTTTCTTGCAATCTGCTTGCAGGGAGCCCAGGGAGAGGTAAGCAGTAGTGAACCTTTCCTTTTTTGGTGGTGGTGCTGTGCAGTGTCGGACTGGAGGGTCTGGGGCCCACCGGGGAGTTGATCTGGGGGGGCCCACCTTACTGTACATGAAAATATTACCGGCCTCTCGGACATAAATGCGCCCATTTTACCACGTAATACAGTGTGCAAAACAGAACTGTATTGTGTAGTACAATAGCAAGGGAGTCACACATTTATCAGTCTAACATATTATAGACACATGGCTCCATCCATATCCCCCTCCACCCACATACAATATCCCCCTCCATGTTTCCCTTGGTCACGCACCTCACCACCTTCTAAAATACACACCAGCAAGAAAGTAAAAGTCTAACTCCTAATCACAGGGTCAGGTGTTCCCTCACTCTTACAATCAGGAACACATATACGCTGCCACTATACCCGCACCGATATAACCTACAACACTGCTATATGGAGACCACATAGTGGTTCGACACCAGCTCAGGTCACCATCACATTACAATATAAAAAATAACCCCTGAAATCAGGGACTCGCCGGAGATGTCTTATCTGATGAAGTCGTTCTCTTCTCTCATGAGTTGTTCTTATTCCCTTTTCTTCTGCATCCTTTCCACACCGCCATGATGACTTGTCCGGGCCACAACTCATCCCTGCAGAAATTACACACAAATATCTTAGAATCCTCAATTTTCCAGCATCTCTTTACCTATTCCCACCTCTGTACAAACCACCCAGGGGTGGGAGAGCCGGTACAAGCCATAACTTAGAGGCCTAGCATCCTAAGGGGCTGGAAGGTGGGGAGAGGACTAAACACCCCTGGAGATAATACTACAACTATGGGCTGCTGCCCTCTCAATTATATTACCAGGTAGGTAGGCAAATAGGCAAGGCCCCAGGTAACTAGATAGGCCCTATTTAGGTAGGTAGACTCTCGCTGGATAAGTTGGTAGGCCAGCCCCAGGCAGGCTGGTGGGTACCTAGCCACAGGTGGGTAGGTAAATAGCCCCCAGGTAGATAAGCAGGCCCCAGTTAGGAAAGTAGATAGGCTACAGTTAGGTTGGTGGACCCCAGTTAGGTAGGTTGTAGGTAGGTGTTGGTGAGTCCCAATTAGTTAGGCTGTAGGTAGGTGGTTTCCCCCAGTTAGGTAAGCTGTAGGTAGTTAGGGTCCCCTTTATATAGGCTGCAAGCAGTTAGGGACCCCCTTTAGGTAGTATACAGGCAGTTAGGGCTTCCCTTGAAGTAGTATACAGGCAGTTAGGGCCTCCTTTAGGTAGTATACAGACAGTTAGGGGTCTCCTTTCGGTAGTATTCAGGCAGTTATTGGCCTCCTTTAGGTACTATACAGGCAGTTAAGGACTCCTTTAGGTACTATACAGGCAGTTAGGGGTCTCTTTTAGGTAGTATACAGGCAGTTAGGGATCTACTTTAGGTACTATGCAGGCAGTTAGGGGCCTCATTTAGGTACTATACAGGCAATTAAGGCCTCCTTTAGGTACTATACAGACAGTTAGGAGTCTCCTTTAAGTAGTATACAGGCAGTTAGGGGCCTCCTTTAGGTACTATACAGGCAGTTAAGGCCTCCTTTACTATACAGGTACTATACAGACAGTTAGGGGTCTCCTTTAGGTAGTATACAGGCAGTTAAGGCCTCCTTTAGGTACTATACAGGCAGTTAGGGGCCTCCTTTAGGTACTAAACAGGCAGTTAGGGGTCTCTTTTAGATAGTATACAGGCAGTTAAGGTCTCCTTTAGGTAGTATACAGGCAGTTAGGGGTCTCCTTTAGGTAGTATACAGGCAGTTAGGGGCCTCCTTTAGGTACTATACAGGCAGTTAAGGCCTCCTTTAGGTACTATACAGACAGTTAGGGGTCTCCTTTAAGTAGTATACAGGCAGTTAGGGGCCTCCTTTAGGTACTATACAGGCAGTTAAGGCCTCCTTTAGGTACTATACAGACAGTTAGGGGTCTCCTTTAGGTAGTATACAGGCAGTTAAGGCCTCCTTTAGGTACTATACAGGCAGTTAGGGGCCTCCTTTAGGGACTATACAGGCAGTTAAGTCACCGTTAGGTACTAAACAGGCAGTTAGGGGTCTCTTTTAGATAGTATACAGGCAGTTAGGGCCCCTTTAGGTAGTATACAGGTAGTTAGGGGCCTCCTTTAGCTAGTGTGTAGGAAGTCAGGGCCCCCCCCCCTTTAGCTACTGTGGAGGCAGCCAGGGCCCCCTTTAGATAGCCAGGGCCACCGTTCGGTAGCCAGGGCCCCCTCTGGTAGTCAGATCCCCCTTGAGGTAGGCAGGGCTCGCTTTAGATAGCCAGGGCTCCCTTTAGCAGTCAGGGTCCCCTCTGGTAGCCAGGGCCCCCTTGAGCTAGCCAGGGCCACCTTTAGGTAGCCAGGGCCCCCTCTGGTAGCCAGGGCCCCCTTTGGTAGCCTGGGCCCCCTCTGGTAGCCTGGGCCCCCTCTGGTAGCCAGGGCCTCTATAGGTAGTCAGGGCCCCCTTTGGTAGTCAGGGCCCCCTATAGGTAGTCAGGGCCCCCTGTAGGTAGTCAGAGCCGCCCTTTGTAGTCAGGGCCGCCCTTTGTAGTCAGGGCCGCCCTTTGTAGTCATGGCCCCCCTTAAATTAGCCAGGGCCCCCATTGTAGCCAGGGCCCCCTTTTCATTAGCCAGGGCCCCCCTTTAGGTAGTCAGCACCCCTATAGGTATTCAGGGCCCCCTTTAGTAGTCAGAGCCCGCTATAGATAGTCAGGGCCCCCTGTAGGTAGTCAGGGCCGCCCTTTGTAGTCAGGGCCGCCCTTTGTAGTCAGGGCCGCCCTTTGTAGTCAGGGCCGCCCTTTCATTAGCCAGGGCCCCCCTTTGTAGTCAGGGCCCCCTTTGTAGCCAGGGCCCCCCTTTCATTAGCCAGGACCCCCCCTTCTTTAGCCAGGCCCCCCCGTTCTTTAGCCAGAGCCCCCCCTTTAGGTAGCCAGGTCCCCCCTATAGGTAGTGAGGGCCCCCTATAGGTAGTCAGAGCCCCCTCTAGTTAGTCAGGGCCCCCTGTAGGTAGTCAGGGCCCCCTGTAGGTAGTCAGGGCCGCCCTTTGTAGCCAGGGCCCCCTTTGTAGTCAGGGCCCTCCTTTCATTAGCCAGGGCCCCCTTTGTATTCAGGGCCCCTGTACGTACATTAAAAAAAAACAAAAACAAACAACAAACAGCCACTTACCTGTCTCCAGCTCCTGCCGCTCCGAGCGGCCGCCGTCTTCTACTGCGGCCCTGCATAGGCGGCGCGGTGATGTGACGTCACCATGCCTCCTACATCAGCAGTAGGGTCCGACGCCCGGCAGGCTTAAGGCCAGATGCCTTAAGCCTGCCAGGGCAATCAGCAGACCCGAGCACGGGTTGCACTCGGCTCCGCTGACACCACGCAGCCCCGGGAGTCGGGGACATTAGTCCCTGGCTACCGGGCCCGGTCTCTGGGCGCTCGGGACGCGGGGCTCGTGTGTTCAGTGGCCGGATGCGCGGACGGGCCCCGGGGAGTGGCGGCACTGCCTCCGGGGCCCACAGCAGCTCGGGGCCCACCGGGGGATTCATCGATCCCCCGGCGGCCCAGTCCGAGCCTGGTGCTGTGTGGCAGCTATTGTTGCTCTGAAGCTATGTTTGTTTGGTGGTGCAACCCAGAGCTGGGGGGCTAGATTTGGTAACAGTGTGGTAGTGTTGTTGGGCCACTGAGTTATGTCCCTTACTGGTGTGGCTGTCACCATGCAGTAGTACTCCCATTAGTGTAGGGACCCACTTTAAAGGGGTTGTCCCTACTGGCTTTCTCTGTCTCTTACAGCAAATCCAGGGGCGTGTCTCTCCTCACCGAACAATAGTGACATTATCATTCTGTCTGAGCAGTGGAAGAGAGAGGATATCACAGCTCTGCAGACCTCCTGCAATAGTCAATTCTCATGCCTGGAGAGCTGTCACCTCCCTCCACAAGCTCCTTGTAACCAGAACACCTTGCTGTAAACAGTTATACATATAGCCTGAACTGTTGAAATAAACGTGAGAAATGCACTCTTCTCCCCCCTCTGTTATCAGGCAGGAGGTAGAGTGGAACAGACTGTATAATGCTGTGTTATATGGGTGTGTTATATCTGGCAGATAAAGAGTAATTGCCCAGGTCATTCATATACAGCTGTCACTAGGAGAGGAGCAGAGAGGAGATCAGGCAGCCTTTATTACACAGCTCAAAGAGAGTGAAAGATAATGAGAACATAGCCAGCACAGAAAAACACTTTCAGTTTTGTTTTCACACAGCTCAGAGGGAAGAGTGCAGGCAGCTAATCACAGCACAGGTGGGGTGTGCCTGCACAGGTGGCTTATCCCGAACTGGGTTGAACTAAATATCAGGCAGCCAATCACAGCAAAGGGGTGTGGCCCAACCCCAGGCTTCAGATTTAGCTCTAGACACTTTCAGTTTAGGCAATAGCTGCTATACTAAATGATTTAGGTAAGGCAAACCATTTGCAAAAGTGCTTATTTTTACTTTCCCCATCATTACAAATATGATCTTTGTAGCGAGACAACCTCTTTAAAGGGGTTGGTGTGAAGTGGCAAGTGGGCTTATACCTTTTGATTAAAATGTACATCAAGTTCGTTTTTGTATATTTTTGCTGAGAAGCAGTTGATCAACGTATAGTGTGAGGATGTGTGGTCCATACCTATTTTTGCCTAGTTTGATTATATTTATTATGATGGTGCTACTCTATAAATGCATACCCATGTACCTTTGTGTGTTATTTATGGTACTACAGACTGTGTAATTTAAGGAAGGAGCCTTCTGCAGCTGACAGGACTAAAAGAAAACAGATTTACTTTCTAAATCATAAGCTTCCCTTAAATCTCTGTCAGCAGCACAATGATGGGCATATAGCAAGTTTATCCCTATGGAGGGTTCACATGCACAGATCTCAAAATGAACCTCCCGAAGGAGGTATATTCTGAGAATTATGTAGTGCTGACCAGGAGATGGCACTACATATCTGTTTGACTGAGTCTGGCTATATAAGAGGAATAGACTCGGAAGTTGAGAGTTCTTTAAACAAGGAGTTAAAGGGGTTGTCTCGCTACAAAGAATAGCTTTCAAATTGTAAGGAACACAAAATAAATATATTTTCCAAATATATTGCTTTGTTCATCTGTTTTTGTTAAGGAGATACATGTGAATTAATCACCTCCATGGCTATTTCAGTTCCCTTAGTAACCGACTTGTGTACATCTCTCCCCCCTGCTGTTTGTTCTATGTGATAGCAGTGAGTGAGTCATCACACAGGTCATGGCAGCCTCTGTGCTGGGAAGCAGTAAAAGCTTGATTTATCAAAAGTAAACAGCACTAATTAGGGCTTTTGTCTGAGGGATCAGATAAAATATCCTGCTAGTAGTTTCAGAGAAGCTTCTGAGCTAATCTGAACTAATTAGCAACTGAAAACACAGAGTTGAATGCACCAAGGAGTTGTATGCAAATTACAGTCAGTCTGAACCAGGAAGTGACAGAATATTTCATTCATGCATCCTATGAAACTCTGTAGGGAGACAACTCCTTTAAATCCAGACCTTATAGGCCTGAAGGACAGTGTCTCCAGAGAAGATTACCGACAAGTTCTATACTTTCCTGAATGTGAAGGTCCAAGTAGATTCTAAGGCATCTACTGAGGTCAAAAGAGATAGATGTACATAGACCACTCTGATAAGGAGATGGACTGATTTATGTTGCTTTGTGTTGGAACCTCCGGTCTAAACCCGAGCAAAAAAGGCCTTAGAAGAATTTTATTCTGATGGAAAAAACAATGTATGGGTAAGTGGAACCCATGCTTATAATAATACTGCACCCTCGGTAGACATGAAGGCAAAAGAAAGATACTTTTCAGGACAAAAACTGCACTCTCTAGTGGATCAATATAGAGGTATAGTTAGGGCATGTCCCCACGGCACGGGTCTTCGGACGTTTTTTCAGGCGGTTTGCGGTTTTGCAAAATGCCTGAAAAAACAGCCGAAAATGAGCACAATGGGCTCCTATGGAAAACCCGTGCAGCAGTCCCCACTGCACAGGTTTTCCACCCGTCGGCTTTTCCGCCTGCGGGCCGCCCACAAAACATGCTACAAGCACATTCTTCCGTCCAGTTTTCGGATGGAATATGTGAAAGTGAATGTGAAGGGGGAGGGCTTTTCTCCGCTCATCGCAGATAAACCGACCGGTATTTGTCCTTTGCCGTGGGGACGCAGCCTTAGTCTTCTCAGGATTAGGGGAAGATCTCAAGGTGACATTGCTGTAGAAGCCTGGGTCTCATCCTAAATAGTACTTTGACAAATCTCTGTCAGTCTAAAGCATATGTGTTAAACACAAGGCCCCCGGGCCAAATCCAGCCCACATTCTCATTTTATGTGGCCCTTGACAGCACAGCAAAAGAGGCTCACGTAGGTACATTTTATATAGTCTTACAGTAACATTTGGCCCTTTGACTGACACCCCTGGTCTAAAGCATAACATACCAAAAAAGGCAAATAAAGCTGTAATATGGACAGTTAGAGGCTGAGACTTTATCAAAAGTTTGTTTGCCAAAAAAGTTTAAGACCAAAGCTAGGGGTAGGTCCAAGATAATACTGGAGTAACTGATCTCATTGCAAACTGCTTTAAAAACTCTCTTAAATAGGAAGTCTAAGCATAACATACCCTAAAACAAATTTGGACTTTTAAGGTAAAATGGCTTAGATCTCAATTACGCCCTGTTACAAGAAATCCAAGACCAAAGAAACCGAGGGAGGAGCTTCTGAGTATTCTCTTGAAGAATATCAACTCATAAAGGTTGACATACTGTGTAGTAGATTACATTGGTTGCGAAGCCTCTGGACTGACTTACAGCCTGTACTACTGTTACTGATAAGCCTTGAAACTTGGGGAACTACATGGACACAGGAGCCGGTGAACAGGAGAAGACCCATTGATGTCTATAGGAAGGTTTTCTAGACACGCTCTGTGATCTGTGTAAAAGTGACTGTGCAGGAAGGGGGAGAGGAGATGTGACTATCCCCTGCTGTGTACTCCGGATCCTGTGTTATCCGTAAACATTGGTGTCACTATTCAGTGCAACCCTGCCTGTGCTGATGAAGAGGAGACTGTTGAAAAGTTACTTCTACAGAACAGAAAGTGTAAGGCCTAGTGGCCTAAATGGAAATTGCAGGATTTCATGATTTTTTAAAGATAGTGATACTGATATAAAAATTGAAAAAATTACAAGCAAAAATTCGTAAAAAATGAAGAAACATAAAAACATGAGATAAACAATTGGGTTATTTTCTGATGATACATTCACTTCAAGCATCCAGCCAACTCATGCACATCAGCAAGCTACATGTCACCCTTAGGGAAAGCCTCTTGGTAAGGGGCGTAACTTTGGTTCACAAAGTGGGGGACAACAATTTTCCCTCTCATGCCCTATCTTCCTATCCCTCCCTCCCTCCTTCACTCGCCTTCCCTTTCACTCCCCCCCCCCTCTCCCTGCAGTGAAGCTGCCCCCTCTAACCCAGCTAGGAGGTCTGAGGGAGTGCTGTGAGTTCCACCAGCAGGGCCGGGCAGAGTCCTTATGGCAAACACTTTTGGTGCAATCCGTAAGGTTATGAGTGGCTCTCTAATTACTGAATTTTAGAGATGGACCGGGACTAAAAAGCAGCCCTGGCAATGAAACCGAACCAGCCCACCTATAATATTTCCCCCTCTAGATGGAAATAAAAAATGTTGTGCAATGCAGCAAATTTCACTTAACCCCTTCGCACACACACAACAGAATGAGGAAAATAAGAGAAACCAATCTCACTGTACCCCTAGGAATCACTTATGTCACATACTGTACCCCAAAATGTATTTTATTGCTACCATACACCAGAAATGACATCACTCACTGCACCCCAGAAATGAATTATATTACACATGGTAGCCACAGAAATTACATTACTAACTGCACCTTAGAAATGAATTGCACATTGTACTCAAGAAATAATATAATTCACTGTACCCCAAAAATGTATTATATTACACACTGAACCCTAGAAATGAATTACATTACTCACTGTACTCCAGAGATTACATCACTCCATACCCCAGAGATTACATTACACACCGTGCCCCAGAGATTACTACATTACTCACTGTACCCCAGAGATTACATTACACACTGTACCCCAGAGATTACTACATTACACACCGTACAGCAGATATTACAGTACTCAATGTACCCCAGAGATTATTACATTACACACCATACCCCAGAGATTACATTGCTCACTGTACCCCAGAGATTACATTACACACCATACATGAGAGATTACATTACACACAGTACCCCAGAAATTATTACATTACACACCATACACCAGATATTACATTACTCACTGTACCCCAGAGATTACTACATTACACACCATACATGAGAGATTACATTACACACTGTACCCCAGGGATTACATTACATACTGTACAACAGAGATTACATTACTCACTGTACCCCAGAGATTCCATTACACCATACCCCAGAGATTACATTACACACCATACCACAGATATTACTGTATTATTCACCATACCCCAGAGATTACATTATACAATGTACAACAGAGATTATATTACACCATACCACAGAGATTATTACATTACACACTGTACCCCAGAGACTACATTAGACAAGCTACCCCAGACAGATTTTCGGCATTGACAGTGTCATTTGCTTGTTGGAAATTCGGCACTTGCAAACACAGAATTCCGACGAGCAAACGCCCCAGACTTAGGTTTTAGAAGTACACGCTGGCCAGTCCACACTTTTAAAATGCTGCGGGTCCGGCCACATTCACTTTAATTTTCCACGGAGCGTTAGTGCAGGGAAGACATGGCATGGCTAGACACTTATCTGTACATACAGTACATACACATCTCACATATACAGTACATACCCTACTCACATGCACACACAACGCCTGGCACCCTTGTCCCCTCCTTATCTGTCTCCTGTAGTCTGGTGTAGTTGGCATTCGGCAGGAGCTTCTCTTCTTCTCTGATGAGGTCTGAGCATAGGGGAAGTTGTATACGAGGGGAGGGAAATATACAGCCCCAGATACAGAGTGTGCTGAACTGTGAGCAGCATTCTGATTGGTGAAGCAGCCCCTGCTGACTCCTGCTCTACCAGTCAGCGCTGATCTCACTCTGCACTGACACTTGAGGCTGCCACCTACTCTGTCCCCCCAAGATGCACAGAAATATAGGAGGTAAAGGGTTAACATCTTCCTCCTCTGTGCTCTGCTCTCCCCACTTACTGTATTCATATGGATTATTTTTTATTGAAGTCGCTAAAAAGTGGGGGGGACTGTCCCCCACCCAGAAAAAAGTGGGGGGGGGACCAGTCCCCTCCGTACCCCATAAAGTCACACCTATGCTCTTGGTGGCCACAGCCCAGTGAAATATCTGGAAAACATAGATATAAACAATATAATAACTTACTACATATACACATGTAGTAACAGTAAATGACCACAGGCTAGGCAGACAGATACTGAGTCCACTCTAGCAACAGTGTCTTAGGTAAGATATAGATCTAAGTAAAAGCACATGGCAAACAACAAAGAAAATAAAAGTAGCAAAAAAAAATGTATTTGGTCATTTCTCATTCCCAAAATAATGGAATAAAATGTAATCAAAAAGTCACAAATAGCACAAAATAGCAAATGTAAAAATAAAAAAGGGGTTTTTTAAGGAAATGGCGCTGCAGCCCACATTAAAAAATTAATATGAGATTTATAATGAGTACTAAAACATAAAAAAAAAAAATCTGCTTGGTATCAGTAAAATCGACTCGACCTACATAATACAGATAGCATGACGTTCATACTGCACATTGAACTCCATGAAATTGGTGCAAATGATACATTATATATATATATATATATATATATATATATAAAATTTAAAAAAAATTATACAATTGTAATATGGCGGGGTTAATATTAGAGCACAATTTACTAATGTTAGAGCATCATAATAATAATAATCTTTTTTTATATAGCGCCAACATGTTCCGCAGCACTTTACAATTTGGAGGGTGTAGGTACAGACAAAAGACATACACTGCACAAGGAAAAGCTACGTACAGAGGTGACACGAGGAGGGAGGGGCCTGGTCGCAAGAGCTTACAATCTATTAGGGTGTATGGGTGAGACGAAGGGTAAGAATTGCTAGATATACACTGGTCGAGCCATGTGACATAAATATGGGGTTGTTTTATGTAGAATTCGGATGGACCTGCCACCTAGACAGTACATCTATATACAGTTAAGTGCCGAAAATGGTTGCGCTAGGGAGGGGGGGGGGTTGGCCGTTAGGGTTTCTGGTAGGCCAAAGTGAGAAGATGTATTCTCAGCACCCTCTTAAAGCTAAGAGAGTTCTGAGTGTGCCTGATCGCCTGCGGTAGCATGTTCCAGAGAACTGGTGCTGCACGTGTGAAGTCTTGGAGACGTGCATGGGAGATTCAGATGATTGAGGATTGTAATTTGAAATCATCAGCAGAGCAGAGAGAGCGGGTAGGGTAGTAGACAGAGATGAGGGAGGAGATGTAGGAAGGAGCAGCGCTGTGAAGTGCTTTATGGGTGAGAGTGATGAGTTTATGTTGTATTCTATACTGAATGGACAACCATGCAGTGACCGACACAGGGGAGAGGCATCGGTATAGCGGCTGGAAAGAAGACAAGCCTGGCTGCTGTATTCAGGACGGATTGTAGAGGGGAGAGTTTGCAGAGAGGGAGACCGATAAGCAAGGAGTTACAGTAGTCAAGATGAGAATGAATCACAGCAACAATGAGAGTTTGAGTTGTTTCCACAGTGAGAAAAGGACGGATTCTGGAGATGTTCTTGAGGTGCAGATGACAGGATCGGGCAAGGGACTGGATATAGGGGGTGAAAGACAGATCAGAATCTAGTATAACCCCAAGACAGTGGGCCTGCTGCCTAGGAGTTATGGTGGTGCCACACACTGAGACAGAAATGGCAGAGTAAGGTCGGTTAGCAGATGGTGGGATGACTAGAAGTTCAGTTTTAGTGAGGTTTAGTTTAAGATACAAGGAGGACATGATGTCAGAGACAGCAGATACTTCCAATGATTTATGGATATATATATATATACTTGCTGCGGTCCGCCTCAGTGTTGAAAGTTCAATTCCAGCATAAAGCTTATGTGGCCGGGCAGTCCATGTCCATATGAACAACACTATATAGGTGAACTGTATAGCAGCGTAGCAGTAATTTTTCCGCCCTGTGCAAGAGCTGACGAGGTGTTACAGAGCGTCCGGGCAGTCCACAATCAAGCGAGCTGCATGCACATATGTGAGAGAGGACAGCTGGAGAATTGGACTGGACAAGGTGGGAGGGAATGGGGTCACTAGAGCAGGTGGTGGGGCGAGCAGACAAGAGATGCCTGGATATTTCTTCTTCTGTCCTCGGGTCAAGGGCTGAGAGTAGGCTGGGGGATGTGTGGGGAGGGACCAGATGGGTGCTGCTTAGGGTTTGAGATGAGATGTTTTGCCGGATTCTGTAAATTTGCTCTTCGAAATGAGTGGCCAGGTCTTCAGCACAGAGGTCAGTGACCAGAGCCTGAGCTTTAGGCCTGAGAAGGGAGTGGATGGTGTCAAACAGGCATTTAGGGTTGTTGTGTAGTGTTGAGATGAGGGAGGTGAAATATTTTTGTTTGGTGCAATGCAGAGCTGAGTGTTATGTCCTGAACATAAAGGTAGCTTTGACTTTCTCCACAGACGCTCTGCACACCTGTAGCATCGCTACAGAAAGCGAGGCGTGTGCCAAGGCTGCTGGCGTCTGACTCTGGTGGTACGGTGTGTGAGTGGTGCCAATATGTCCAGGGTGGTAGAGAGAGTTTCATTGTAATGTTTAACAGCCAGGTCAGGACAGGAGATGGAGGAGATTAGGGGCAGTGAGGACTGTAGGATGTCTGTGAGTTCCCGGGTGTTAATGGAGCGAATATTTCTGAATGGGTGAAGGGCAGGTGTGTCCAGAGATGGGTGAGAATTAATAATAGTGAAGGAAATAAGGTTGTGATCAGAGAGAGTATAAGGAAATTAGTAAAGTTAGAAATTGAGGAATGGGTACAGAGAACCAGATCAAGGGAGTTGCCATCCTTGTGGGTGGAAGAGTCTGTAAGCTGAGATAGGCCGAGGGAAGAGGTTAGTGAAAGGAACTGAGAGGCATAAGGAGACATGGGATCATCATTGGGGATGTTAAAATCTCCCATGATGAGGCTGGGTATTTCAGTAGAGCGGAAATAAGGAAGCCAGGCAGCGAAATGATCCAGAAACTGGCGGGGAGAGCCGGGGGGTCTGTACACAACCGCGACTCGGTGGGACAATGGCTGAAAGAGTCTGAGGGTGTGGACCTCAAAGGAGGGGAAAGTGAGTGAGGGTGCAGGAGGAATGACCTGGTAAGTGCGGTGTGGAGATAGAAATATACCAACTTCTCCACCCTGCCTGCTCTCAGGTCTGGGGATGTGGGTGAGGTGTAGGCCACCATAGGTGAGGGCAGCAAGGGAAGCAGTGTCAGATTGCTGGAGCCATGTTTCAGTGAGAGCCAGCAGGTTGAGAGAGTTAGAGAGGAACAGGTCATGAACAGCAGTGAGTTTATTACCGACAGATTGGGCGTTTCACAGAGCACATTTAAAAGGGACTGGAAAAGATGTACAGCGAATAGCAAGTAGGTTAGCAGGGTTTCTATGGAAGGAGGAGGTAGGATGAGCAGTAAAGGATGGTGGGCCGGGGTTAGGAGAGATGTCACCTGCAGCGAGAAGCAGGAGAAAGAAAAGATACAGCAGATGGTTCAGAGATGAGTGTGAGCGGCTTACCCTTTTAACATAATGTGACTTTCCATTCCCTAATGTGATCGTTAGGATATGTTCACACGGCGTAATTTCAGTACGCCCCGCAATTACGCCAGGTGTTCGGGAGTCACACTGATCGGCACGTACTCCTGCGAAGCAGGGGGCTGGCAACCATGTCAGACATGTCACTTATCTCCCCGCGCATACAAAACGATTGTATTGTACGAGCGGGGAGAGGAGGCGTAATCCATAGTTCTCTATGAGAACTATGGATTACCGTAATTATGGGGCGCATTTCATTCGTATTAGAGCACCGCACGCCGCGAAATTTGCGCCGAAATGCGCCTTAACATAAGCCATGTGAACATACCCTTAATATTAAAGGAAACCTGTCATGTGGTTAAGGGTTTCGTTTTTCACCAAGCTATTTCACAGAGTTACAGGCAGCTTCAGACTTGCACTGTTTGTTCAGGTTGTGGGTGGTTCTATAGCAGTGATTAGCATATTTAGCTCCTTTGTAACCAACTAAGCCATTAAAATGACATGGGTGCAGGACATATACTCTTCAGCAGACAAAATATACAGTTCTGAGTAAATATAAGTGCTTTTCACTAATTAATCTATTCTTGTTAGAGATAAAGCCACTGCTCCTTCCAACCACGGTGATGTCACTCCCTGCTCTCTGAAAAAATCAGGAAGGAGAGCAGGATGGTAACCAGAGAAACCTGTTTGCACTTAGAGCAGATAAAATGTTATATACTAACCAGGGAAAAATTAAAAAAAACAATGTATTTAGAAAGAGTCTTTGATTACCTATCCCTACATGTTGAAAGCTACTCTTTGTAGTGAGTAAACCCCTTTAAAAGACAGTAGTAGTCCTGCTTACCCTGCCCACATACGGTAATTGACAGTTTTCCCTGCTTCAGGGTGTATACAGCGCAACTGTCAATCACTGTATGTAAGCGGAGTAAGAAGCACTTTCAGTTTAATTTTCACAGATTTTTTCTGCTTTTTACTCAGAAATTCAGCATCGAATCATAGAAACCTGTATATCACAGAGGTCCGCTTCTCTCCTTATATGACATCCTGCTCTCATTTAAGGCAGCACAAACCACCTGACAGGTTCCCTTTAAGAATCATCCCATAATGGGCCTTCAGCATGAGACAATTTCTTTTTTTATTTCTTTCATTCAGGCATTCCAAAAGTAATATTTTCTTATTCTCCTATTGACAAAGCTGTATGACGGGTTTTTTTTCTAAGACAAGCAACAAGATAGTAAGTATTCTAATTATTCTGAGAAAAATATATACCGTAATATATGTAATATATTATTAGATGAAATAGGAAAACAAAATGCAATTCTCCCATTTCTACCCTTTTTTACACCATGGACTATAGGTTATAAAGAACATGCTATCTTTGTAGATTATGATTTGTAGATTATCTTTGCTATCTTTGTAGATTATGATTACAATAATGCCCTATTTAAACAGTTGTTCATGTTTTATTACTTTTGCTGAATAAAATCTTTTTTAATGGAAAAAAAATATGCATTTTGTCATAACATTGTGCGACGAATAATACTTGTATTTTTCCATCTATATACCGTATATACTCGAGTATAAGCCGAGTTTTTCAGCACAAAAAATGTGCTGAAAAATCTCCCCTCGGCTTATACTCGAGTCACTGTCGGCACTCAGGCGCTGCGATGGCCCTGACAGGGACGCTTCAGTTATATGCGACTCCTCAGGGAGCGCATATAACTGAAGGCCGAGTGAGCGCGATCCCTTCACTCCTCCGGAGCGCATATAGGTGAAGGGATACCACTGCGGGGCACAGAGCAAGCGCTCCGTGCTCCGCAGTGGCCTCCGGGCGGCCGCAGACTCCCGGCTGTCCGGAGTTTTCCAGCACACGCTGCGTGCGCGGCCTGATGACGTCACCCGCCTGTGCCGAGAAGACCCAAGGACAGCGCACGGGAGGCGGACAGCGAGGAGGTGGAGCGGCGAGGGAGATGGAGCAGCGGGGAGTCAGGTAAGTGATTGTTTTTTAATTTTTTTAAACTGCCTATACCTGCCTATACCTACCTACAGCCGGCCCTATACCTGGCTACAGCTGACCCTATACCTGCCTACAGCCGACCCTATACCTGCCTACAGCTGCCTATACCTGCCTACAGCCGGCCCTATACCTGCCCTATACCTGCCCTCAGCTGCCTATACCTGCCCTATACCTGCCTACAGCTGCCTATACCTGCCTACAGCCGGCCCTATACCTGCCTACAGCTGCCTATACCTGCCCTATATCTGCCTACAGCTGCCTATACCTGCCTACAGCTGGCCATATACCTGCCTACAGCTGCCTATACCTGCCCTATCCCTGCCTACAGCTGCCTATACCTGCCCTATACCTGCCCTACAGCCGGCCCTAAACCTGCCCTATCCCTGCCTACAGCTGCCTACAGCCAGCCCTATACCTGCCCTATACCTGCCCACAGCTGCCTATACCTGCCCTATACCTGCCTACAGCCAGCCCTATACCTGCCCTATACCTGCCTACAGCTGCCTACAGTCAGCCCTATACCTGCCCTATACCTTCCTACAGATTCCTATACGTGACCTATACCTGCCTACAGCTGCCTATACCTGCCCTAACCTGCCTACAGCCTGCCCTATACCTGCGTATGGGGCCATATACCTGCCTATTACCTGTGTATGGGGCCATATACCTGCCTATAATCTGCTTATGGGGGACATATAACTGCCTATACCTGCATATAGGGCCATATATCTGCCTATAATAGCCTAGGGGGGACCTTAAACTGCCTATGTAATTTTATTGGTCTCCATTTTTATTTTTAAAATTTACCAGTAGCCGCTGCATTTTTTACCCTAGGCTTATACTCGAGTCAATAAGTTTTCCCGTTTTTTGGGGCAAAAGTAGGTGCCTCGGCTTATACTCGGATCGGCTTATACTCGAGTATATACGGTAGTTAAAATGTAGTAACACAGAAGGCTCTCAGCACTACTTTGTCATAATAATAACAGCAAAAAAAAAGGCCCAGAGATTGGCATATGAGATCCATTTAAAAGAGTAAATCCCATCAGATGTGGTTTTTCATAGTATGTCCCTGTATGGTTTTTTTGTGTTCTGTTTTCATTTGCTGGGTATCTAGAGATGACTTTGTGATAACCTGAATGGCATACAGTCTCTATAACCACATCCTGTAAAACATGTTTTTCAGACAAGTCTCTATAAAGAAAGGAAATTACCAATACTTTTAGGGACAATCCTTAAATACACTCATCGGCCACTTTATTAGGTACACTTGTCCAACTGCTCGTTAACACTTAATTTCTAATCAGCCAATCACATGGCGGCAACTCAGTGCATTTAGGCATGTAGACATGGTCAAGACAATCTCCTGCAGTTCAAACCGAGCATCAGTATGGGGAAGAAAGGTGATTTTAGTGCCTTTGAACGTGGCATGGTTGTTGGTGCCAGAAGGGCTGGTCTGAGTATTTCAGAAACTGCTGATCTCCTGGGATTTTCACGCACAACCATCTCTAGGGTTTACAGACAATGGTCCGAAAAAGAAAAAACATCCAGTGAGCGGCAGTCCTGTGGGCGGAAATGCCTTGTTGATGCCAGAGGTCAAAGGAGAATGGGCAGACTGGTTCGAGCTGATCGAAAGGCAACAGTGACTCAAATAGCCACCCTTACAACCAAGGTAGGCAGAAGAGCATCTCTGAACGCACAGTACGGCGAACTTTGAGGCAGATGGGCTACAGCAGCAGAAGACCACACCGAGTGCCACTCCTTTCAGCTAAGAACAGGAACTGAGGCTCCCATTTGCCAAGCTCATCGAAATTGGACAGTAGAAGATTGGAAAAAACGTTGCCTGGTCTGATGAGTCTCGATTTCTGCTGCGATATTCGGATGGTAGGGTCAGAATTTGGCGTCAACAACATGAAAGCATGGATCCATCCTGCCTTGTATCAACGGTTCAGGCTGGTGGTGGTGGTGTCATGGTGTGGGGAATATTTTCTTGGCACTCTTTGGGCCCCTTGGTACCAATTGAGCATCGTTGCAACACCTTGTTGAATCTATGCCACGAAAAATTGAGGCAGTTCTGAAGGCAAAAGGGGGTCCAACCCGTTACTAGCATGGTGTACCTAATAAAGTGGCCGGTGAGTGTAGATCCACAGCTGCTTTTAAAAGATAATGTATCACCAGACAATTAAATATTTTAATCAGGTTTTAACTGTAAACATTTACATTTTTGTTGTTTTTTTATATATGGGTACGTTCACATGGCGTATTGTGGCACGTACTGCACGCGCTGCAATACGTTGGGTGTTTTAGAAGTACACGCTGGCCAGCACATACTTCTAAAGCGCGGGGGGTGGCCCCATTCACTTCTATTATCCCCGGTGGATAAACGGCGGGATTAAGTGACACGTCACTTCTTTCTTCCGACGTACAATATGCGCGTATGGCACCCCGGGGAAGAGGGGCGTAATTCATAGCTCTCTAGGAGAGCTATGAACTACCGTAATTGTGGGGCGCATTTCGGGCCTTTCGTGACGAAATACGCCCCGCAATTACGCTGTGTAAACATACCCTAACTCTTTGTTTTTATTTGACTATCCATATAAAAAAGTTAAATATTATAGGTTTTCATTGTAAACATTTTAATTTTTGCTGTTTTTATTTATCTCTTTGTTTTTTTTCACCATGGACTATGCGGTATTATGGCATCTTCACACGGCGTTTGTTAAATACATATTTGGATACATGTTACATACCGAAAAACTAACCCAATACGTATTTAACAATGTTCAAGTGTGATTACATTCATTTCAACATAACATATGTATCGTCGTTCAGACATGTAAATTCTTAATCCGTTTAACACATTAAAAAGGTAATAGAAACTATAGGGATACGTTTTTGCAGTTCTGCAAATGTATCCAAATACAGACCACATTTTGTGGTACTTGTTTGGATGTGTTTGACACAATACATTTTACGTACTGCAAAAAAGACGCCTTCTGCACATACCCTAAAAACATGCTGGTTTTATTCAATGTTTTACATAGATTATGATTATAGTAATGCCACATTTATATAGGTTTCCATTATAAACATTTTAGTTTTTGCAGGTTTTATTTATCTGTTGTAACTATTTTAATTTTTATGGCTTGTTTTGCATATCTTTTGGCAATCCATGTAAAACATTTCTGAAATATTACAGTTTTTATACTGAAGCACACACAGTTGGCTGACACATAATTTTTGCATCATGCCTGTCAGCTTTGTTGAGACTGAAACAGGATGAGCAGAGTCATATTATTATCATTAAAGCTCTGTTGAATTGCTAGACACAGGATAGTAAACCAATACACCATATAGATTAATATGGCTCTGAATGTAACCCCAATGGCACTTTCTTTTTCATTTTTGTTGGAGTTTACACCAGATAGTTTAATTGACATGTTATCTCTATTCTTTTGGTCAGTAGGTATAAAAAATACTGCTACATTATCACCACATCACCCCTATATAGTGAATAATACCATCATTATTTTACTGACAAACCCAAATACCAAGACCAATATTACCAAAAACCACAACGTACAAACACCAAATAATACCACCATATACCACTACCATAGGGTGATTAATATCTCCATATTGTTATTCACCCAATCAATATACCAGGACCAATATTACCAATAACAACAGTATACAATAACTAAATAATAATGCCATATAATGACCACATATCACCACCATGAAGTGACTGAATATTCTTACACAAAGGCCAATATTATGGCTATACACTGACCATATAATAGTAATTGTACACATTTCAAAGCCACAGGAGCATGCTTCCATTTGGGCAACATGTGAGATATGAACTGGTGCATTGTCTTGCAGAAGGCGGAAACCTTTGGTGAGCATGAAACGTCTTTTGGTTTTGATGGCCTTCCGCAATTTCTACAGCAGTGAAGCATAAATACCCCAGTGATCATGGTACCCGTTGCTAGGAAATCCATCAATACTACTCCATGCTGGTGCCAAAATATTGTGAGCATGGCCTTGCCTGCCGAGGGTTGGGCACGTGCCTTCTTTGGAGGCAGTGAGTCATGCTTCCATTACATCGAATAGACTTTAGTCTCAGGATCATAGTGATGGACCCAGCTTTCATCCTGTGTGAAAAGTCTGTTGAAAAAGCCCTCCTGGTTTCCATGGCACAGTGTCAATAGAGCCTGAGAGCATTCGACTTGTTCCTGCTTCTGGAAAGGTGTGAGCAGCCGAAGAACCCAGAGAGCAGAGAGCAGAGAACCATGCATGTCAAGATGGTCTTGATTTTTTCCACGGACCTCACACTCTTCTTGACATTTTGGACTAGGTGGCGAATGGTTACGCGGCGATTTTCCAAAATGGTGACATCCACTTGCTGGATGGTGTGTTTATCAATATCAGAGTGGGGTCACCCTGGAATTGGAGCTGTTTGCACTGAAGTCCGACCTCTTTTGAATTGACGATGCCAGTTCTTGACTACATCATATGATGGGCAATCATCACCATAAACCTCTTTCATCTCATCGACTGTCTCCTTTGGTGTGCAGCATTTCAAGTAAATGAGCTTGATGACTGCTTTGTATTCCACTGTATTCCATTATCAAACCTCACACCACTATATATATATAAATATATATATATATATATATATATATTTATATATATATATATATATATATATATTGTAAGGCCGCAGCTGGGAAGGTCTGCAATGGAGTGTATATCCCAGCCAGGTTCTGGGCATATGCCTGGAGAGAGCAAGATACATGCCACCAAGGTAAGGAGCCTTGGTGCAGTGAAAGGCCATTGTACAGACTATCGACATACATTTAATTTGTCTGTTAGTATGGCTGCCAGCCATTCCTGGGTCGGCCTTTCATTGGGAGGAAGCAGAGAGCCGGGCGGGGGCTTACTCCCCATGGGTCCACTCCGGGATTTCCCAGCTGTATATAAGGTCAGCAGGTAAGCTAACTGGGCGGGCTGTATCTCCAGTCTACCTTCTGGGCTGGAGACTTTCACACTGCTGGAAGCCAGTGTCTGCTACACCTTCACCCCAAGGTGCTAGTGAGGGAACTACACCTATGTTTAGTAAGCGCTCCGACGAGCAGGAGTTTTTGTTTATATGTTTGCTGTACATGTATTGCCATCCATTTTTTGTTCTGCTGGTGCAATAAACACACGGAAGCAAGAAACCGTTTGTACCAGATATCTGCCTCTGTCTCATGCCTGAAGGACTTGTGATGTGATCCCAGAGCTGTGCAAGCTCACATATGGTGGAGGTATGCAAAGGGCATTCTAAAGAGACGCTTCTCTTAAAGAGACAGGCAGCAAACGTGGTCCCAGCATATGTCTTGGATTAAAGCAGCAACTGTACAACAAGCAGAGACATCCAAAATGGACGAGCTGGTGAAACAGTTGATTCAGGCAAATACAAACCTCCAGCTGATGGCGGCAAGTCAGCAAAAGGCCCACGAGGAGAGTGTACGAGCCCAGGCAGAAACCAATCACCTGTTGATTGAAAGCACCAGACAGCCGTGAAAGGCGCAACAGGTACCGGCTTTCACAACAACTTAGGCCCTGATTGAAAGGCCAGAGGGCCAGGTGGGCAGTTCACATCCCGTAAGCGGTGATACAGTTGCAAAGATGCCCCAATAATGAATTTGAAGCATCCCGGAACCTTTGAGGGGATCGCCGAGAGAGAGCAGCTCCCCGTGGGCCAATGGGCACGTCCTGGCCCCCCTTTCCTAACCGGGGAACCACAAAAGGCCTACTTCGACCTGAGGGGGGAAGCCAAGGACTACACCCCTGGGAAAGGGGGGATCTTTGCCCATGGGGGTTACTCTGGTGGGCTGGGCCCCAAAAAGTCTACACCTGGGAATTCAATCCAGCAAAACCAACGCATCCCTAAAAGTATGTCTCTACCATCTCACCACAAAGGCTGCAACCGGAGAGTCTTTCAGCTGCCCAGGTGACAAGAGAGTTTTTTGTGATCGCTTTCCCTTTCCCCGGGGAGGATCCCCCGCTGTTGGGGGACACGGGCCCCAAATCTGACGAGCTGTCTCCTTTTTGGGAAAGTTACAGCGCCACTGAAGAGTTTCTCCTGGGACTGCATCCATCTACGCCAGTACGGGGTAAGACTGTCTCTGTCCCAAAAGGGAGAGTAGAGGTCCCGATGGAGGGGGTCAAGGTTGGCTGAGAAAGGGGAAGGTTGCCCACCCCAAAATCAGACCTTTCACCCAGAGCTCAGGGCCCCATTGTCTGTTGGCGATGCGATGGACTGGGACATGTCGCTGCACGATGTCCAACGCGGGGGGACCCCATGGACTGTAGCGTTACATGGCGTACGTCGTTGTTTGCCAGGCCGTCCTATACCTCACATGCTGAGACTGGTGGTGACCGCGGAGTGTACTCAAAAATCAACGGACGTCCATTCAAGCACTCATGGACTCCGGGAGCTTGGTGACCCTGGTACAGGCCAGCTGGTGACTCAGGCCAACTCCGAGCCCGCCGTATAGGGGTGGTCTGTATCCACTGGGACACTAGAGACTACCCAACTGCCAGACTCGCCCTAGAGACTCCCTGCGGTGCCGCACGACATGTGGTGGCTGTCGTTGCGAGCCTACCCTACAGTGCTGTCATAGGCTGTGACTTTCCCTTGTTCTGGGATTTGTGGGAGAATAAAAGAGGTGCAAGGTATAATGATGTACAGGGTGATGTGTCCGAACAGGGAGCCCGGGGGGGCCCGAGGGGGTTTTCCGGGTTGTCCGCCCTGGCGGGGGCCCCAGGGGGAAAACCCCTTGAGCTTGAGTTCCCCTCCTTGCCAATATCCAAAAGGGGAACTTTGGTGGAGAAACAGAGGGCCCCAAACCTAACCGCTTGGAAAAAGCGTAAAGGGAATGTTTATAGGGAAAAACCCCCAGGGCCCTGGGCGAGGTTTATGGTGTACCCTCTTTTTGGGGGTCAAAAAATGATATGTTTACCGGGAAAAAAAAGCCCGAACCCGAGGGGGTTTGGAGCAATTGTTGGCCCCCAGGTCACAGGGCCGCCAGGTTTGGGAAAGCTCCCCCACCCCCATGTTTTGGGGGGGGACACTTAGGGGTGGAAAAAACCCGGGAGAGGGAAAAGAACGCAACTTCTACTGGCCAGGGCTTTATAGGGGCAATGAAGATTTTTTCCAGTCTTGCCCAGAGGGGCCAAAAAAAATCCCCCCAAGGCCCCATTTTCGGACCCCCCTAATCCCCCCTCCCAAATTTAATAGATGGTCCCCTTTGAGGGTTTGGGCCCTTGGACCCTGGTAGGGCCGTCCCGAAGTCGGGCCCGGGGACATAAAGCATATCTTAGTGGCCCTTTGGGACTATGCCCCCCTTTATCCCGGGGCCCTTTCCCCCTTAGGAACCTCCCTCAAAAGGGATTCCCAAAGGAGTTTTTCCCAAATGTTCACCCGCACGGGTATCCGAAGGAGAAAATGACAGACCGGGTTACCCCCTTTATGTCTAAGGTGACCAAAGAATTCTGGGGGGGTTTCATCAATTATTTAAACCCATCTCCGACCTGGGTTTATATCACCCCCATTCTGGGGGAGGGGTTTTCAATAAGACCCAAAAGGGCCCAATGCTTAAAAAGGTGGGGATAAGGGAGGGGAGGGACGGGGGACTCCCTACTACCCTTTATCTCATGTTCTCTATACGGGAGGTACCGCAAGGTCCACGGGGTTTCCCCCCCTTCGGGGTCCTTTTATGGTGGGACACCCCCGGGGACTCCGGGAATTGCCAAGGAGACCTGGGGGGGCGGGGAAAATCCCCCCTATAGGGCGTAAATTAAACATTTCGGAAACCCGATTTTCGTAAAAAAACAAAATCTCAAAAAATTTGATGCCTACCCAATGCCCCGGGTTATGAATTGTTGAGGGCTAAGGACCCGCGAGGTACATCAGTACGTTAGACCTGACCCAAAGGGGTAATTGCAGGGCCCCCTCACAAAGGAAGCTAGGGGGAAAAACCCGCTTTTTTCCCCCCCCGATGGACCCCTTTCTTTTTGTTGGTCCCTTTCCCCTTTGGGCCCAAAATGGGGGGGCCCCGGCCCCCATTCCAGAGGATGGGTGGAGTCATCCCACAGCCTCATAGAAATATTTCGGCCCGGCCCTATTTGGATGATTGGGGGGTATTTTTTACGGACTGGGGAAAACCCCCCCCACCAAAAGTACAGGCCCTCTTAGATGCCATAAAGGGGGCGGGTTAAATGCCCAAACCCCAAAAAAAATGGGGCCATAGGGCTAGGGGGAGGCTCGCTATTTTAGGCTATGACATCGGGGGGGGGGGTCAAACAAGCCCCGATGGACAAAAATTGAAAACAAAATTTGGAATTTGGCCCCCCCCCCCCGCCGCCCCCCCCCCCCCCCCCCCCCCCCCCAACCCCGGTTTCCAAGAAGCAGGTCGGGCTTTTTCTTGGTATCGCAGGGTACTATAGGAGATTTGTGCCCAACTTTTTCCTCCATAGCAGCCCCTCTTACAGATCTAACAAAAAGGGGGCCCCAAATCCACTATGGCAAGAGGAAAACCCCGGGGGCCGAAAATAGCTTATTTAAAAAACTGAAAAAAAGGGACTCTGCATGAGACCCCGTGCTTTGTTGCGCCAAACTTCCAAAAGGAATTTTTGGTCCAGGCAGACGCCTCTGAGGTGGGATTAGGGGCTGTCCTGTCACAGCTGGTTGAGGGAGAAGAACACCCGGTAGTGTACCTCAGCCGGAAACTGTCGGCGGCCGAGAAAAATTACGCCATAGTAGAGAGAGAATGCCTGGCCATTAAGTGGGCTATTGAGGCACTGCGTTACTACCTTATAGGTAGACCCTTTAAAGTAATCACGGACCATTCACCTCTAAAGTGGATGGCACAAAACAAAGGAAAAAATGCAATGGTGACCCGGTGGTTCCTGGCTCTACAGGACTTTAAATTCTCTGTAAAAACATCCCCGGGACACAACAAGCAAATGCGGATGCACTGTCGTGGGTGCATAACTTTATGGCACAAAGTGCTCCGCCCCACAGGTCTGAGCAGAGGGGGGGATATGTAAGGCCGCAGCTGGGAAGGTCTACAAGGGAGTATATATCCCAGCCAGGTTCTGGACATATGTCTGGGGAGTCCAGGACGCATGCCACCAAGATAAGCAGCCTTGGTGGAGTGAAAGGCCGTTGATAAATAGATGTCGACAGTACAAACTGTCGACCTATGTTTAATCCGTTAGTACGGCTACCAGCAATTCCCGGGTTGGCCTTTCATTGGGAGGAAGCAAAGGCAGGGTGGGTGCTTACTCCCCATGGCTCCACGCCAGGATTTCCTGGCTGCATAAAAGGTCAGCAGGTAGCTGACTGGGCGTCGGCTGTACCTCCAGTCTACCTTCTGGGCTGGAGGTGTTCACACTGGGGAAAGCCAGTGTAGGACCAACAAGGTGATAGTGAGGGAACTACACCATTGTTAGCAAGCGCTCAGACGAGCAAGTCTTTTTGTTTGTGTTGTTGCTGGGCATGTTTGCCATCGGTTTTGTTCTGCTGTTTAAATAAACCCACGGAGCCAAGCAGCCGTTTGTACCTGACTTCTGCCTCTGTCTCATGCCTGAAAGACTCATGCGGTGATCCCAGAGCTGTGCAGGCTCACAATATATATATATATATACATACAGTGAAGGAAATAATTATTTGATCCCTTGCTGATTGTGTAAGTTTGCCCACTGGCACACACATGAACAGTCTGTGATTTTAAGGGTGGGTTAATTTTGATAAATTATATAAATTTATTTGCATTTTGCAGTGAGAAATAAGTAATTGATCCCTCTTGCAAACTAGACTTAATACTTGGTGGCAAAATCCTTGTGGGCAAGCACAGCAGTTAGACGTTTTTTGTAATTGATGATGAGGTTTGCTCACATGTCAGGAGGAATTTTGGTCCACTCCTCTTTGCAGATCATTTCTAAAACATTAAGATTTTGCGGCTGTCGCTTGACAACTCAGAGCTTCAACTCCGTCCATAAGTTTTCTATGGGATTAAGGTCTGGAGACTCCATGACCTTAATGTGCTTCTTTTTGAGCCACTCCTTTGTTGCCTTGGTTGTATGTTTTGGGTCATTGTCTTGCTGGAAGACCCAGCCATGACCCATTTTTAATGTCCTGGCGGAGGAAGGAGGTTATCAGTCAGGATCTTACGGTGCATTGATGCGATGAATTAGTCCTGTGCCCATAGCAGAGAAACACCCCCAAAACATAATAGGCGACATGTATGATCAGGCTTTACGCCTGTTTTTTGGCGTATACTGCGCCTCCCGGCCCGAATCCCGCTGTCGGACACAGGGATGCGGTGTTAGGCGCAGCGTTCGCCACTTTCAGCTGCGCCCCGCATGAAGGGGCGGGCAGTGGGCGCGGTGTGGGTGCGGGGTAGGCGTTCCGGGGCGGGACGCGCCGCGCTTGAAAACTCCGAGGCATGTACGATGGCGAGTCGGCAAAGCGAGGCGCAATGCAGTGCTCGGCAGCTCCGACAGGCAGACCTGGTTTATTTCGGTCTAAATGCTCCGGCGGAGGCGAAGTGCAGCGAGAACGGAACATGCGAGGAAACATAGAAGATCGCGACAGAAATCTCGGCGCTCCGCTCCGTGCAGCAGGAGTATGATTCCGAAAAAATTGACTTTATAAAGGCGGAAAACAGTGTCAGAAAAGAGCTGAATGTAAAAAATAAACATAATTTTTAAAAAAATCACTTTCCTTAACTCTAGAACGGCGCAATATCAAGAATTAGGATATTGTAAATTACCGCTAAATACAGTAATTCAAATTCTGAAACCTATTCTCATTGGTCGGCATAACCTGGCCAATCAGAATAGGAGCGACAGTGAACCATTAAATCCTATGGAGAACTATTGACCAATCAGAATAGGAGCGACAAAGACCCATTATATCCTATGGAGGAGTTTGGACCAATCAAAATCAAAGGCGGGACAGCAAAATACAGTAAAAAGACAGAAAAGAGCTGATTGGCTGAGCTAGCGGGGGTTTGGCTATCCCAGCCAATCAGAGCGCGAGCTACTTCTCCCATTATAGTCTATGGAGAGATGGGCGCTCTGAAATCTCGGCGCTCAGCTCCATGCGGCATAGAGTATGAATTAAAGAATAATTTTTATTAAATGTAAAACATTATCAGATAAAGAGCCGAACCCTTCTATAAACCTAAATCAATTAAATCCCGAACAACGCGTTTGTCGCCGAGACCGGCGCAACATAAGGAATTGCAATAGAGAGAATTGCCGGGAAATACAGTAATTTAAATTGTGTAAGCTATTCTCATTGGTCGGCAGAAGCCAGCCAATCAGAATAAGAGCGACAAAGACCCATTATATCCTATGGAGAAATTTGGACCAATCAGAATAGGAGCGACAGTGGCCCATTCTAACCTATGAAGGAGTATTAACCAATCAGAATACGAGCGACAAAGTCCCATTATATCCTATGGAGAAGTTTGGACCAATCAAAATCAAAGGCGGGACAGTTCAAAATACAGTAAAAAGACAGAAAAGAGCTGATTGGCTGAGCTAGCGGGGTTTGGCTATCCCAGCCAATCAGAGCGCGAGTTACTTCTCCCATTATAGTCTATGGAGAGATGGGCGCTCTGAAATCTCGGTGCTCAGCGCCGTGCGGCATGAAGTATTAATAAAAAAATTATTTTTATTAAATGTAAAACATATATCGATAAAGAGCCGAACCCGTCTTTACAAATAAAGCAGTTAAAAACCCGAACAATGCGTTTGTCGCCGAGACTGGAGCTACATAGGGAATTGCAATAGAGAGAATTGCCGGGAAATACAATAATTCAAATTGTTTAAGCTATTCTCATTGGTCAGCATAAACCAGCCAATCAGAATAGGAACGACAATGTGTCATTATAACCTATGGAGGAGAATTGACCAATCAGAATAGGAGCGACAATGTCCCATTATATCCTATGGAGAAAAATTGACCAATCATATTCAAAGGCGGGACAGTTAAAAATACAGTAAAAATGCAGAAACGAGCTGATTGGTTGAAGCGGCGGGGGCTCGTCCAGCTTAGCCAATCAGAGCGTGAGCTACTTTCTCATAGAGTTATATGGGGAAAAGAAATTCTGAGCACGCTCTGTGATTGGCTAAGTTAAAAGAGGCGCCGTTATTTGGACCAATGGGAGAGCGAGCGACGCTCCTATGGGTTTTCTAATGCAATCTGAAATAAAACTGTACATGGCCGAAATCAAATTATAACACTACAGAAGTTTTACCGATGTGTTATATAAAACGAATGATAATATGGGGGTAACGAAAAAAATATTAAATCAATAAAATCATGTTTATTTCTTTATTTTCGTTGCACCCATACTATTGATCCTTGGCTAACGAAAATAAAGAAATAAACATGATTTTATTGATTTAATATTTTGCGGACAGCCTTTGCTTTCTATCTGCCTGTATCTTCGTCCTGGAGGATGCTTGGAGGAGTGACTGCCAGGTATCCAGCCAGATGCGGGAAATTTCTTGGACCTGAGCATCCACAGCAGGAATCTCCGAGGCGATAGGCAGGGGGAGCAGGGGAGTCGATGTCAACCAAAAACCACAAAGAAAGAAGAAGCTCCAGCAGAGTCAGAATCAATATTGTTGTTCAGCCCATGAAAGAAGGTCAGACCAGTTGTCTTGAGATGAAACTAAATTACAAAGATTGTTCCTGAGGACTTTATTCACTCTCTCTACTTACCCATTGGATTGAGAGTAGTAAGCAGAAGAGAAGTCTAATTTGACTTGGAGCTGAGAACAGAGTGTACACTAGAATTTAGAGACTATTTGAACCCCTTGATCAGACAAAATTTGCAGAGGATATGCAGATGGAATATTTTCTTTAGGAAATGGGAGGTAAGTTGCGGAGTAGTAGGTAGACCGAGAAGTGGCACGAAATGGGACATCTTGGAAAAATGTGACCACCCATATAACTATGTGATTAGAGGAAGGTGGTAAATCCATGATAAAGTCTATAGCAATATGAGTCCATGTTTCTTCAGGTACAGACAAGGAAAGAAGCAGTCCGAAAGGTTTGAGACGAGATAGTTTATTGCAGGCACAACAGGAACAAGAGAGAACAAAATCTTTGACATCTCAGACAAGAGTAGGCCACCAATACAGCCGCAAGATTAATAATAAAGATTTTTTTAAATTCCCGGCTAGCTTGGATGAGTGACCCCATTTAAGAAATCTTTTCCTTAAAGGGGTTGTCTCACTACGAAGATCATAGTTGAAAATGTGGGGACCAAAAATCTAAGGATGAACGTCCTTGGTTACTATTGGCAAAGTGCTACGGTTTTAGAGAACGGACTGTTTTACATGTGCTTATCAACGGTGTTTGTTTACTGGTCAGGGAAGCATTCTGTCCTGCCCAGGTCGTGCACATGCAAAGGAAAGGCAGTGAAGAGGAGGGGCAGGCATGTGGTTATTGGCAGGCAAGGAGGAGAAGCAGTGTGAGGACAGGCATGGGGGTTGTGTGTATTGTATCCTCTTCACTGCCTCTCCTCCATCCCTGTGGCTGCCAATAAACACATCCCTGTGGCTGCCAATACACCCTCCCCCGCTCTTCACTGCCTCTTGTCCCTGCATGTCGCTGCCAATACACACAACCTCCCTGCATGTCCTCTCACTGTTTCTCCTCTGTGCCTGCCAATACACACATCCCTGCCCCTCCTCTTTTTCATTGCCTTTCCTTTGCATGTGCAGGACCTGGGCAGGACAGAATGCTTCCCTGACCAGTAAACAAACCTCATTGCTAAGCACATGTAAACCAGCCCGTTCTCTAAAACCGTAGCACTTTGCCAATAGTAACCAAGGACGTACATCCTTAGATTTTTGATCCCCACATTTTCAACTATAATCTTCGTAGTGAGACAACCCCTTTAAGGCAGGATGAACAAAGGTATTCCCCAAAGGAGTCTATTGGAGGTTAATGGGAGCTACAGCAATTAAGCGTTCTGGAGGAATGATGTGCTGAGGCATAGAGTCGAAGCCAGCTATTTCCAAGAAATGAAAAAGAACATCGGCCTTCCCATTTTATATGCAGGACTAAAATGAAAAATAAAATAAAATCATGTGAAGAAGTATGATCATCTAGCCTGCCTGGGATTTAAGCGTTATGCAGTCTGAAGGTAGAGGAGATTTACATGGTCAGTGAGGATATTCACCAGAGGACGAGCACCATCCAGAAGATGGCACCACTCTTCTTACACTAATTTAATGACAAACGCATGCTGACTTTGTGAAAATGTAAAGGGATAGCGCACTGGTGAATGGTTAATTGCTGGGTGCTGACCCTATATCTCGTGTTCACTCCCTAAGCACCTGCCTGATCTTTGGTGTTCTTTAGAGAAAGCGTTGCTGTTTGTTCTGCTATTCCATGCAACTGACCTGGTGCCGTTACCATTGACTACTTTGCCTGCCGCCTGTCCTGACCTTCTTGCCTGTCCTTGACCATGCTCTTACAATGGAAAAACATTATCAAGGCCACTGGAATCCATCAATGCTAGCTGACTGTTGCTGGACACTAATACGGGATGCACCGGATGTTGAGTACAAACGAAAATCAGCAGCAAAACACTTTTGCTCCAGTGGAACTAGAGCTGCAGGTAACATTTAAATGCTTCATAATCAGTAAAACTTAAAGGAGTTGTCTCCCTACAGAGTTTCACAGAATGCATGAATGAAATACTCTGTCACTTCCTGGTTCAGACTGACTCATTTGCATACAGCTCCATGCTCCATGCTTTCAGTTGCTAATTAGATCAGATTAGCTAAGAAGCTTTTCAAACTGCTCTCAGAAGGCTTTATCTGATCCCCAAACCAAAAGCCCTAATTACAGTTCTGTTTATTTTACACAAATCAAGCTTTTCACTGCTCAGCAGTATGGACACTGCTGGGACCTGTGTGATGACTTCACTCACTGTTATCTCATTGAAAAAACAGCAGGGGGAGAATTGTTTACAGGTCAGTTACTGAGGGAACTGAAATAGCCCTGGAGGTCATAAATTCACTTGTATCTCCTTAGGGAAAACAGAGGAACAAAGCAATATATTTGGAAAATGTCTTTATTTTGTGTTCCCTACAATTTGAAAGCTATTCTTTGTAGCGAGACAACCCCTTTAATCTTGTTTTTCAAAATTTCTACGTGATACAGACTATCAGAAATTATATTTCCACTTAGCTTGTATGGTTTTATCATAATCACCTTAAATTTTCAGGGAAGCAAAACTTTCTAAAAAAATTTTTGTCCAGTTATTTTCATTTATTTGTCTTTAGGTGTAAAGTGATGCATTTTGTCCTTGCAGTCTTCTGTTTAACCCCTTAATGATACTGGACGTAAACATGCGTTCAAGTGTCGGTAAGCGACGCGATCCTGCAACACAGGTAACGCCAGTAACAGCACGGAATGTAGCCGGTTCCATTACGCACTGTTAGACCCCTTAGACGCCACGGCCGCTAAATGATTAAGAAACAGTGCCGCACATTGTTCCACACTCTGATCGAGTCCCCCATGGCGAGATTGGTGAAGGCTTCCATCGCTGCCATGTTTTTCATTTTACTATTTCCTGCCCCAGGCAGGAAGTAGTAAAACCACCATCTTTGTACACCCTAATGCATTGTTTATACAATCAATGCAATAGGCTGTATAAACGATCCCAAGTGGGACTCAATGGTAAAGTTAAAATAAAATGTTTCAAAGTTATAAAATATATATTATATACATTGATTTTTTTTTGCTTTTATATATATATATATATATATATATATATATATATAAATTAAATAAAGTTCAAATCACCCCCCTTTTGCCATTTTACAAATAAAAATAAATAATAGTTACACATAATTGGTATCGCTGCATCCGAAAAAGTCTGATCTATTAAAATAGAACATTTTATCCCATACGCTGAACACTGTAGAAGAAAAAAATTCCAAACGCCAAAATAGGTTTTTTTTTTGGTCACTTCAAGTATCCTAAAAATTGGAATAAAAGTGATCAAAAAGTCACATCTATCTCAAAATGGTACCAATAAAAAGTTCACTTCGGGCCGCAAAAAATGCACCCTCACTCAGGTCCATGGATGGAAGTGCAAAAAAGTGATTGCGCTGTTGCGCAAATTTCAAAAATAGAAAATGTTTGGAGTTTTTTATGGTGCTATAACATATCGCAAACCCTACATTTTTGGTATTGCCATAATTGTATCAACCTGCAGAATACAGAGAATACATCACTTATACCGTAGAGTGAACGCTGTAAAAAAAATGGTAAGTTTTTTTCACATTTTGACACACCATTTTTTGAAGGTTTCCAGTATATTCTATTGTACAATGAATGACACCACTGGAAAGTAAATCTTGTCTCAAAAAATTAAAGCCCTCACATGTCTATGTAGATGGAGAAATAAAAAAAGTTATGGCTCTTGAAAGGCGAAGAGGAAAAAACAAATGTGTCAACCAAAAAAAAACACAGCTACTCACAGCTATTTACATAAACAGTGTAAAACTACCAGGTATCCTCTTGCCCCGAACCTCAGATCGTCGGGTTCCATGTCACTGCTGTGGCCTGGAGAGCCGACAATCTATTCCACTGTATGTGCGTCCAGGCGCACATGCAGTTCCTAAGTGTAGGCAGGGAGGGGGAGGGCGACTGCCCGGGGTGACAGGAGCTCAGGAGGGAGGAGGGGCTGCCGCCTGCTCACACCATGAAGTGAGTCAGGAAGCAACATGCTGTCTGGCGGTGAGAGGCTCCGCCCCCTGCTGTGCTGTTATCTCGGCTCCCGGACCATCTCCTGCGCATCCTTGAAGACACAAGTGAGTGAGGAGCCTCAGTGTAGAACAGGACTAAGTAGTATAACAGGGGTGAAACAAGATAATGTTCATGAATGTGAATTGTACTGAATGTATGTGTATGCATGTGTGTATGTAAATGTGTATGTATTGTATATATGTGTATACGTGTGTGTATGTATATGTGTTTGAATATATGTCTGTGTGTTTGTATGTAATTGTATAACTACTGTATATGTGTGCTCATATGTACTGTATCTATGTGTATGTATATTTGTGCATATACACACATATCCACAGTATCGCCCCATTCACATCACTAAAACATAATCCTGCCTGGTGTGTCCCTTAGGCTATGTTCACACGGTGTATTGCGACGCGTACAGTACGCACCGCAATACACCGTGTGCTTCAGGAGCTCGCGCTGATCAGCATGTCTTCTCAGAGCACGGGAGGTGAGGGGGGTCAGCAGCCCGCCGGCCCTATAGACATGCATTATCTCCCTGCACGTACAATACGATTGTATTGTACGCGCAGGGGGAGGACGCGTAATCCATAGTTCTCTATGAGAGCTATGGATTACCGTAATTACGCCATGTGAACATACCCTTAGACATGTAAACTACAACCTGATGATGAATTATATTTGAATATAATTTTTTTATACCTGTCATTTGTCAGGGTTGCGTATGATTTTAGCTGCTGCAGCCAGACTAAGGCTATGTTCACACTGCGTAAATCGCAGGGCGCATTTCGTGGCGTATTTGTGCTTCAACACGCCCGACATGTGTGCCGCAATTACGGTAATTCATAGCTCTCATAGAGAGCTATGAATTACATCTCGTCTCCCCCGCGCGTACAATATGATCATATTGTACGCACGGGGAAATAAGTGACAGGTCACTTCTTCACGGCACTGATACTGGAGGTGAATGGAATGGCCCCCTCTGTGCTTGGAAGTACTCACTGAACAGCATGTACTTCCAAAACACACGGCGTACTGCCCTAAGGGTATGTTCACACAGCGTATAGTGGCACGTACATGTGCGCACCACTACACGCCTACTGTTGGAAGTAAGCGCTGTCCAGTGCATAATTTCAGCAGCACTCCAGCAATCCCCCATCCACTTTCACTTTTACCCCTAAAAGAAGCGACATGTCACTTATTTTTACAGGCGGGTTCTGTGTGCCAGGGAAAACAACAGCTAATCATAGCACTCACTGCTATAATTTTACCGTATTTGCGGGGCGCACTTTGGCCACATTACAGCACAGTTATGCCCCACAAATACGCTGTGTATGTTCACACGACATGATGTTGGTCCGTACGACGGCACATAATTGCTCTTCAATACACCCGACATAGCCGACATTATGGTAATTCGTAGCTCTCACTGAGAGCCATGATTGCCTGTTCTTGGGAGAATAAATATTAGCGGGAGCTTCAGAGGGACGCGCTGGCCACAGTTTTTTCTCTGTAAAAACACATGCCGCAGTTCATGGGGCATGAAAAATGCTGTGTGAACCCCGCCCTACTGAGAAAAACTTTACACAGGGCCCGGCCCCGGATGTTTTGGGACCCTAGCAACGCCCCTGGGCCCTATCATCGGCTCCCTGTCAACACATCATAGAGTGTGCCAATAGGGTGATAGGGAGAGCCCTCTTCACTATTTATCACAGTATCAAAGAGGTTAAACAGCTCAGATCTTAGGTTTCACCAATCTCCAACTATTAGAGCAGGGTACTGACTGACATCAGCCCCTGCTTCACCCAGCATAGGACACCAATACCAGCTTATTTGTCTCTCACAAAAAAGATGTATTGTGATCCTTAAGTGGTTTATGATCTGTTCGAAGCAGTGTTCTTGTTTGGACCATTGGTGGTTAGATGACAGATCTGGATCTTCCAGCTAACCACCAATGGTCCAAACAACTTTACATGGGTTTACGTCAGAGGTGTACCGCAAAATATATGAGAACTGAGCCTTACCAACAATTGCTGGGGGGTATAGGAACTGGCCCCAATACCTCCCAGCGATTATTTGTAAGGCTCAATTTTCATCTAGTTTGTGGTATACCCCTGACATATACCTCACCTTCTGCCACAATATAGCCACATCAGTCATTGGCCACTGTGGCCAAAATAAATCATGAAGTATATACAGTACTTATTGCAGTGGACCTCAGTACTGTGGAGAAACGTGTAGTTTTATTCCAAAACAGGATACTTCCAAAATTTGTGACATAGAATGTTTTTCTTTCCATCAGATTCATAGCGAACCTGGCAGAAACAAATACCTCCTGGAGGCTTCTTTTTTATCTTTTCCTTGTTACGGCTAATAAAAAAAGTGCATTCAATAATTTGTCACTCCTGACTGGCTTGAGCTTGAATTTATGCAAACATAAATATAATGGTTTTTTTTTTAACTAAAGATAGCGTACAGTATTATTTTCTTACAACACGAGAGACGTGTACCTTGCTGTCACATGCCTTTGGAAACGGTGCTAAGACTGCTCGCACATCTCAGTGAAACATGACACACTGACCTACTTTCCATGGCCTATTGAAATTCATTCTCCAGTGTGGCAGCTTGATCTGTTCCACCAGATTAGCTGCACCCTGTCATAGTCTGTGGGCGTGCCAGCTCCTGAGAACAGTAGAGTCATTGGCAGCTTACCGGAATATCCTATACCACAGATTTGTTTTTCACTTATCAAAAACATTTGGCTGTCTACAGGGATTTGGGTTTCATACAATATTTCATGAACTATTTCCCTATCGCTTATCTAGCAAAATCCATGATTTACACAAAGTAGAGGTACAGAGGTATAGCTTAGCAAGTGCTAAAGTATCAGCTACAATCCAACCAATGTGCCTTAGGGAGCTCAAATGCTCCTCTGACACTTAAAAAAAAACACCATATGGTTTGCAAACACAAGGTTGTGGGGAATTAAATAGGTATTCTGACATATAAAACTTGGCTTCTATTGAAAATATGTAGTACAAAGTAAAATATACACAGCTGAGTAATATTATTATAACCACATGTTAATACCCAGAGTAACCGCTGTGTGTAGCATGAACAGCAGCTAGACGGGTAGGGAGAGACTCAATAAGGTCCTGTTAGGTTGTCACAGGTAGCTGGAGCCGTGCTGACTGCAGTGTATCCTACAGCTGATGAAGGAAGCATGAGAGAGGATCCATAGAACCAATACCATCATCAAGGTGGTCCCACAGATGCTAAATTGGGTTCAAGTCTGAGGACTAGGGATGAGTGATTATAATCGACAAAGTTCAAATCGGCACGATTTTTAGGCTGATCGGAAATTTCCCATCACATGATATTTTAGGTGACAATCTGCAGATAATCTATTACTATCGCGCCATTTTCGCCGCTTCCTGTCATTTTGGCGGCCAGCAAATCAGCTAAGCGCATAGAGCAGGGTGAGCTGGGTGTGCGACGTCATGACTGTGATGTGTATGGTTGTCATTAACTGGAAAAATCACATAACCTCGTTTTGCATAGAACAGCGTTTCCTGTTCAGTATCAGTATTTCAGTGTCTCTCACTAGAGCAAGACGTGTGCTAGGTCTCTCTCAATACAGCTCAGCTCAGAGACACAGTTCCTCTCTTTATACATACAGACAACTATGCTTTTAGCTGTGAACATTAGAATATGGGTAGATTAGAGAATTTCAGTTCTTAGTTAGTTAGACAGAGACTTTTAAATAAGCATCTAGCGCTGTACAGCCACGGTGACGGGGTGGGGGGGGAGACAAACAGAGAGACAGGCTGGCTTTGGAAAGGAGGGTGTATATTGTGCAGCCCAGACTCTGCGTTGAACCTGCATTGAAATGGCATTTTTTTTACCACTTTTTGGCCAGCACACCTCGAATTTTCTAGTAACTGCTGGTATATTTCATTGGTGCAAAAACCACCTTTTCTTATCGTTATACCTTTTAAATAGCTGTTTTCACTTTGGTGCAGCCCAGTTTTGTTCAAAGAGCCACCTTGTACTTAAATTAGGATGCAGAAATTTTCTAATAACTGCTGATGTATTTCGTTGGTGCAAAAAACACCTTTTCTTATCCGTATAACTTATAAATAGCTGTTTTTCACTTTGGTGTAGCCCAGTTTTGTTCAAAGAGCAACCTTGTACTTACATAAGGATACAGAAATTTTCTAGTAACTGCTGTTGTATTTTATTGGTGCAAAAACCACCTTTTCTTATCCGTATAACTTTTAAATAGCTGTTTTTCACTTTGGCGCAGCCCAGTTTTGTTCAAAGAGCCACCTTGTTCTTAAAATAGGATGCAGAAATTTTCTAGTAACTGTTCTCATGTGTCATTGCCGCAAAAAATGCAATTTCTCATCCGTTTAACTTTTGAACAGTTTTTTTGCGCTCGGTGAAAACTATCAATTCCTAGTCCTACTGGCCAGTTGTAAATTCCTGGGACTGAAGGAAGAACACTGTTGATTTTGTCTTACGGTTCTTCCACCAGACCGCATTTCAGAGGTATTCGCTAGAAACTATTCTGTTTCTAATCCTAGTTGGCTGTAGGAAATTAGAGTTATTTAAGAATAGCTGTGATTTGCCGTCTTTCAATAAGAGACTGTCAAAAACTCTTCCATACCTTTTTAAATTTTTATCTTTCTGAACATGGAGCGAAATGCAAGTGGTAAGCGAGCAAAGAGGGGTGTAGGACATGGAGGAAGAGGTCCGAGAGAAGGTGCTCCTTCCAGTGCTGGCGACAACACGCAAGCCAGTGGATCTTCGGTTGCAGGACCGTCAGGCCTGTCATCGCTGGGTCGGTGCCCTGTGAATCTCAGTAACGAACAGCGTCGCCAATCTGTTCTTCAGTGGTTAATGCAACCTGCATCCAGCAGTCTTACCTCCTCATCCTTCCTTGTCATGGCCACAAATGTCGTCATCATCATCGTCAGCATCCGTCCAACATGAAGCGAAGGCAGCACAAATGTCAACCCGTGTACCCACCACTGTGGATAATCCATTTTCTGAAGACCTCTTTGATGACAGAATGCGGTTGGGGTCAGAAGGCATTTCAAAAGATCAAGATGCCAATGAGGATGTTTTTGTCTGCTCTGACGCCCAATTGCTGTTGCCATCAGAGGAGGGGAAGGAAGCCGGTCAGTCGCCACAAATCCCGAGCGGTCGGCAACGAATTGCAGTGCCTGTTGCTTGTATACCGCAGCTCCAGGATGCAGAATGTCAGGACGAGGAACTCACCTGTGTTGATGATGATGATGATGACGACATTGCAGATCCAATGTGGTCTTTTCAGCAAATTTGCTTGCGAGCGTTCTCACTGGACGAGGAGGAAGACGATGGGGTTGTGTCAGTATGGGTCCCGCCTCAAAAAGGGAAGGGGCGGTGCGCACAAGTCCTCTGAGATTATTCCACCAGCCACGATCAGCGGAAACACCGCTCCTTGCTTATCGTCGTCGAAAAGGTCCAGGACCTCTCAAGCCTGGGCCTTTTTTGAGCAAGCCTCTGATTCACCCAGTGATGTCATATGCCACCTTTGCCATAAACGCATCAGTGGGGAAGAATCTTAGGTGTTTAACCACCACCAACATGTCTAGTCACATGCAGCGAATGCATGAGTTGAAATGGAGAGAATACTTGGGCAAAAAAGGCCACACCGATCCCAGGCTTCCAACCACTGTCACACCCTCTGTCTCGGCCTCTTCCTCCTCCGCCAAGACCAAGTGTTCCTCAGCTGCACATGTCTCTCAGAGTCATGATCAAGGATCAGCCTCCACCGTCGCCCGAGTACCACCAGCACCACCAGAGACCCATCCTACCCCTTCTTCTTCCACCAGTTTAACCTGCACGCCGTACAGCAGCTAGTCTAGCAGCCTGCCTTCTGTCTACCAGGTTTGGGAGCAGAAGAAACACTTTAACCCAAACCATCCCAAAGCCAAAAGCCTGAATGTCGGCATTGCCAGGCTTTGGCCTTGGAAATGTTGCTTTCCGTCTGGTGGACACAGATGGGTCCCGCCACGTCATGGCCCTTGCCTGCCCCCAATACCAAATGCTGAGCAGGCATTTATTTTCCAGAAAAGCCGTCCCGCCCTGGCCAGCCACGTGTCATCTAAAATTTAAAGCGCGTTGTCTGCATCTGCGTCCGGCAAAGTCCATCTCACCACCGATACATGGACTAGTAAGCACGGCCAAGGCTGCTATATCTCTGTGACAGCTCACTGGGCGAGTTGGTTGGATGTCTCTGGTGGTAACGGTGGCTCTCAGGCTCGACGCACGCTCTTCAAAACTGAAGGGATGGTGCAGGGTTCATTCCCCCAAGGTCCTCTAGCGGCATCACGTGCCCATAGAAACCAGACCGTGTTGAAATTAATCTGTCTTGGAGACCGTCCACACACAGGTCAGGAACTGTGGACGGCTCTTCGCAACGAGACCGAGCGCTGGCTGGGCGACAAGAACCTTGTGCCAGGCAAAGTGGTGTGCGATAACGGTCAAAATCTCCTGACTGCCCTTAAGATCGGTAGGCTGGAGCACATCCATTGCCTGGCACACGTCATGAACCTCGTCGTCCAGAAATTTCTAAAGCGCTACCCGAATCTGCACTGCCTGCTGAGGAAGGCTCGAGGTCTGAGCTCACACTTCCGCCATTCGCACCCTGCTTCGTCCCGCCTGGCTGCGTTGCAGCGTTAGCTCGGTCTCCCCATCAACCGTTTCATTTTTGACGTAGCAACACGCTGGAATTCCACCCTCCACATGCTCCAGCGATTGTGGCAGCAGCGCAATGCCATTACGCAGTAGGAAGTGACACATGGCCTGACAAGCAGCGGTGCGGACCTCGGGGTGTTGAGCCACCGAGAGTGGAGGCAGGTGAAAGAGCTCTGCACCATGCTTGCCAGTTTTGAAGAAGTCACCAAAATGGTCAGTGCGGACAATGCCTTGTCAGCATGAGCATTGTGGTGATCTTAGTTCTGGAACGATCGTTGGACACTCTGAAACATCAGGTCCCTCCAGCGATGGAGGAGGAGACGGACACAGATGCGGACACAGATCCTTTCTCTCCATCGAATCCAGAAGGCCCGACAGTTTCACAACTTTATCGGTCTTCATTAGGCAGTTATTTGGGGTCCAGGGCTGATGCAAGGCGGCGCCCCAGCTCTCAGGGTACAGCATCTGAGGCAAGTCAGGGCTGTGTTGAGGCAAAGGAAGTGGAGGAGGAGGATGAGGTATTCCTGGACACCGACGTTACCGACCTCCATGCCTTGGAAAGAGGTTGGCATGGATTTGAGGTGGAGGAATATGAGGAAGATCAGTTTGCTATGCCCCTCGACCCAGAGGCTGGGAAATCAAGGCTCCATCTCTCACATGAGTGCTTGGATGCTCCATTTCCTCCAACATGATCCTCGCATTAAGGCCATCAAACTGAACAACAGTTACTGGGTGGCCACCCTCCTCGATCCCCGGTACAAAGCAAAACTCAGCACTTTCCTTCCACCCACCAAAATAGAGAGTAAAATGCAGGAATTGGAGACCGTGCTGATTGATCAACTGGAGACATCTGTTGCGTCTGCTTCACGTTCTTCAAATGTCACGGTGGAACAACGTCAGCAACGTGACAGCAGTAGAGTGCCAAGTAGCCGCAGCAGCAGCAGCAGGCATTGTGGCAGAAGCCTAATGGGTGACCTCTGGCAATCCTTATTTACCACCTCACCAACGCATGTAATGCAGGGCACACATACAACACACAGAGACCAGCTTAAGATCATGGTGCATGACTATCTGCGTCTCAACACCGATGTTTTTGGATATGTTCCGGACCCAATCAACTTCTGGGTATCCAAAATAGATGAATGGTCCAAGCTCACTTGCTACACCATAGAGGTGTTGTCCTGCCCAGCAGCCAGCGTCATATCTGAGCGGACCTTCAGCACAGCTGGAGGAGTCATTACAGAGAAACGCATCCGGCTTTCCGCAGATAATGTGGATCGTTTGACTTTCATCAAGATGAATCAGGCATGGATCTCTGATGATGTTGTGGCCCCAATTGCCGAGGTCACCGATTAGTTGCCGGTCTACTTCACATTCCTCTTCCAAAAGAAATGGTCCTCTTGAAAACTTTTTTTAAAAATGATCATTTCTTACTGCAATTTTTATTCTCAGTTCCCAAAAGGTCATTTTGCTGGTTTTGCGGTGCGGAGACTGTAAAAGACACCAATTGTACACGGTTGCATGAAAAAAACGTATTCCATTTACTCACTTCTTCATTAAAAATGTTAGCACTGTCAATGGTTTTGGGGTCATGGTTCTATGAGATACAGCTATAATCAAGGTCCTTTGGAACAGAAATGTGGCTTCTAAGTGGCATTTCTACCTCACAATTTTTAACAGTGGCTGAGAAGTCATTTTTATAATTTTTTGGGTCATGCTGCTGTGAAATGCAGCTATTCTACAGTCCCTATTGTAAAAAATGTGGTTTCTAACAGACATATGTTCTTCACAATTGTCAAGAGTGGCCAAAGGTTCATGTTTTGAATTTTTGGGGGCATGTTGCTGTGATATACAGCTATACTACAGGTCCTATCTTAAAAAATTTGGTTTCTAACAGACATTTGTTCTTCACAATTGAATTGTTATACTGCGGTCCAGGACAGGTATAGTCTATGTCCAGTTAAACTAAAGTGGTGGTTCAACAAAAACTCCTTTTTCCGGCACTTTTTAATCTGTGGGTCATGCAGGTTTGAGGGTCATGTAGTGGTACAGAACAGGTATAGTCATTGTCCAGTTCAACTAAAATGGTGGTTCAAAGAATCCTTTTTCCAGCACTTTTTAATCTGTGGGTCAGACAGGTTTAAGGCTCATACTACGTTCCAGGACAGGGATATTCAATGTCCAGTTCAAGTAACATGATGGTTCAAATCATACTGCCTTCTGGCACTTTTTAATTTGTGGGTCATGCAGGTTTAAGGTCATGCTGTGGTACAAGACAGGGATAGTGAATAGGCAGTGCGTTTTTTTCTGTGACTCTTGTTGCCTAATTGTGTTGCCTAAGATGTAGCACGTATCCAGTTTACTGTTGTGGATGTTAATTTCAGCTTCTCCTCACCTGTTTGGGTGTAAGAATGAAGGTTTTGTTCCTCTCCCATAGACTTTAATAGTCATCGGCGATAAACTGTTATCGACTATCCGATATTGTCATGATAATTGCTGATATCGACTACGATAGTTGACACAATCGCTCATCACTACTGAGGACTTATGTGGCAAGGGTAGTAGTTGGAACTCTTGCTCATGCTCTTCCAACCAGTTTTGGACATTTCTAGCCATGTGACATGTTGCAAATCATTCTGGGACATTCCATCAGTTCCAGCAGTGACAATTCGCATGTATGGTTGTACGTGATCTGCAAGGATGGATTCACATCAAAATCAGTCAAGAGTGCCTCCCAACTGGATGAGTGGCCAAGATAATGGCACCAAAATATTACCCAGTCCGTAACGCTGCCACCACCAGCTTGTGTTCTTCCAGAAGTGGTTGCAGGGTATTTGTTCTTTGATGTTTCTTGCTTCACACGCCAACATCAATCCCTTTTATGAAGCAGAAAATGTGACTCATCATCTGTAGTTAATGATAGCAAATACTATAGGAAATACATTTTTTTCCTTATAAATCTTTCACACATAATCAATCACTTACTGACTACCAGTAGTTTATTATCAGCTTGTTAGTCGACCATGCTCAGTTGCTCAATTTCACCACTAGGAATTATAGGAGGGTGACCATTGTGTTTGGTGAAACAGCAGAAGACAGGGATTAATGTGAAGAAAATCCACAGCACACCTTTTGTTTGAATTGCATTAAATAGAAATGTACTGTATGTAGTAGAAGATAACATAGCAAAATTCATTAGCTCTCTATGCATATAAATAGAAGCAGTTATATAATAGATAGTCCCACAGTCTGATGTTTCGGCCAGAGGTGGCCTTCATCAAAAGGGACTGGTGCATTGAGAACTGGATGGGGGTCGGGGAAGCTGTAACTGGGAACTTATTTCAGATGATGAGTTAAGGAAAGGTGCGTGACTGTATGGGAGCCCCTATATGGCCAAAAGATGGCTAAAATGTCCAACAGCTTGAGGTATAGTTTGTTAGGTGGGCAGCTCCGAATAGGTCATGGACCTGTACCAATTAATGCTGCTTTGGACAGGGAAGGTGTTGAGACACAGAATATGTAGATGTGGTTAATTTGCCTTCCCACTTGTGTTTTCTGATTTTCTATTTTGTGTGTTGCCAATATTTTTTTTCTTGTATAGAGCGTCATTCTTCACAGCTGACAGTCTGGTTATGTGATTGAGAAGTAGAGGTGGGATTGAAGGCAGACTTGCCCATTGGGAGCCCAGTGATGGCCTAACCACTTTGGCCCTTGTAGTGTTAAGCCTATTACAACATTATTGGTTTGTAAACTAGTTAAAGGGGTTTTGTCAAGAAGTGAGTTCCTCACCTAACAGGCTGATATTCCCCTATTGAGGCCTGAAAAAAGGGGCATTGTGTTTCTGTGTTTAAAAAAACAAGTACCTCCTCTGTGATGTCATCACTCCACCTCCCTTGCAGGTTCCTGATACTCAGGCTCTGTAGTTGAGCAAACATTGTTTTGCTAATCCACAGAGGAGAACTGTATTGTGAACAAGCTATATGAATTTTATTTCTCCCTCTTATTTGCTCAGGAGAGAAGATAAGCTCAGCAGGCAGCCTTCTTTCATTCCTTCAGGAACGGCTGCAGGGTGAGAGGGAGGGAGGCTGAGCAGAGAGCATCTGCATGTTTACTCAGATAATTACATTACAACCAGTAGATTCTCTATACAAAAGACACAGGATCTTTCTCCCCAGTCCCTTGTTCATGTTCCCTGCCATCAGATAAGAAGTGCAAACAATGCAAGCGCGGCCAGAACAGCTCCTGTCAGCTCCTGGTCATGTCTAATGTAAACTGTCAGGAAACCAAGGGCATGTATGTCAGGCTGTAGCTTTCAGAGGCTTCACTTTTTTTGATGACATATATTTAGCAAAGTGATTAAATACCCATTTTGGAGGATCCCACGTCAACATTAGATTGTGGCAAAACCCCTTTAGGATGGAGAACTGGTTAAAACAAATTGGTTAGATTAAAAAAGTTAAGCCACATATACATATACAGACCAGTGAATATATGTATATATGAGGACTGATATAAATAATGACTCACCTTTAAGTGCAGGATGTTCATTGGTCTTGTATTTTTCCCTTTCTGTATATATAGTCCAGTCAGGTGGCAGGGAAGGGGACAATAATTCTTATCCAAATCCTGAAATACCCTTCCTGAACAGCAAAGGACCTGCCCCAAAAAGGGCGCTCCCGGTCCTCGTCGGTTGCGCCCTATATGACCCTGTATTAAGATCAAAAAAAGTCTGTGTCCCATATGACCCTAAAATAAGATGTAACAAATCTGTGTCCATGACCAAAAGAGTAGCTGGAATTTTTTAATATTGGACCTACTTTTCTATAGAGTTAGGAACTACAGTTTCAGTAATGACATTTAGCTTAAAGGGGTTTTCTCGCTACAAAGATCATAGTTGAAAATGAAAGCATGTCCGCACTTGGTTAGCATAAGCAAAGTGCTATGGATTAGGAGAACGGGCTGCTTGTTTAGTGCTTGGGAAGGAAGTGAGAGCTCCAGCCTGGTCCCGCCCCCGGTCGTGATCGGGAACGCGCGCGTCCGAGGGAGATGGAGGGGGAGAGAGAGAGAGAGAGAGAGATGGTAGGTGATACATATGCATGCGGGGTGAGGTTTTTCACTGACAGCAATCAGTGGTAGGTGTGACGTATGCGTGCGGGGTGAGGTTTTTTCACTGACAGCAATCAGTGGTAGGTGTGACGTATGCGTGCGGGGTGAGGTTGTTCTGCAGATCTATAGAGGTCAGAGGTGTAATAATCTGCAGGATATACTCACTGTGTGTGAGAGACAGAGAAAAAAAAATCACCCATCTTTCCCAGAGTCCTGAATGTCAAATGCCCATTCTAATTACAAAGTATGTAGATAGAGCGAGAAATGTTGATATACACTATGGAGTTACACTTAGCTTTTAACTTCCAATGACAGCTGAGAACCTTTCCCTTCCCCCGGCTCACACAGAATGAATTCTCATGTACACACTTTGGGGCATGTCTGCAGAGAGAGAAGATACGCCCTGCTGGGAGGAGAAACACGCCCCTCCATTTCACAAGCTCTGCTTAGCAACCACTATAAATGGCTGCCAAATGGTGAAATGAGAAAACCCCTTTAATTAAATAAGTTCACATAGCTTTGAGGAGATCTAAAGAGTCCACTGGTGTCCGTTAAATAACCCTCAGGATGTCGACAGGTCACAGCTCTAACCATCTACTTTGGGTGTCAAATGTTGGTGTGAATGAGTTCAGTTTATCACAACCATATTGGGGGGGTCAGGTTTTTGTAGCCATAATATGAAGTCTAAAATATGGCCATATTATATGTGTGCAAAAACTGGCATCAGATTAAATTGAAATCCCTTAGCAGATTGCAAATGTAAAAGAAGTTAAAGATGGCATGTAGCATCCCTAGTAAGGAGATCTTTGCATGGATAGTGCATACATAACAGTAAATTGGAGCAGGAAATGTATCAGGAAGTAACTCTAGTGCTAATATGCATTCCAAGAGAGAGTTACTGATTTGGCCGAACTAGGACATGCATGATGTCTCATCTAATATTATCTCATATCATAGTGGCATAGTAATATTTTCAACAGTAACGTATTACGTAAGAAATTGTGTCTAAAGGTGTAATTATTCTAAATTACACTGGGACAAATCATTTGATTATCTTTATCACATTATTTAGATAACTAATATATCACAGTTTTAAAAGGCAAATTAAGAAAAAGTAAAGAGCAGACCTAATATGAAATCACCCACTCCTTTTCTTAAGATCAAAGTATTTTGAATATGAAATATGCTTTCAATCTTAATAACATCTATAATCCTGATAAAAGGCTGATTTTCCAATTTTCCCTTACCTCTGATAAAGCCAATATACTGTAAAGTGCTCACCTCAAGTTACAATGTCCTCAGGGTGCAATATTTTCAACATACAATTTTTCTGGGACATTGTATGTTGAAGTCACAGACACTGTAGATCTGTAGCTCAGGTGATTGATGGAAATTCAAGCACTTATTATGGATATTTTACTTGTAAACCATCTGTATTAGTGCAGTGCATGCAGTGATTGGCGGTCTAGTAGCAACTCTCTACAGTACAGTGTGGTACTAAATGCTCTGTTGTGCTTTTTACATGTGTCAGAGTAAGCAGCTCCACTCTTCATTCAGTGCCAAATAGCACATAATGAGTTTGTTGGTGCTAACCTGTATCAAAAAGAAGCCTCATGGTAACATTTGCTATAGAGCCTTGTAATCTTTATGGACAGCTTTGCATTTATTTTTCTGCTCTTTTTTAAGTTTTTCTTTTATTGTTCCTGTATGTTTAGTAGTAATTTAGATGACTTCTATGGTTCAAACAACCTCATTTCAGACTACAGGTCCCCTTATCTGTTAAGGCTGTAGGTTTGGTGGCCATTTAGATGGCTCTTTGGTTCAAACAACCCCATTTCATACTGTGGATCCCCTTGTCTAGTAAGGATGTAGGTTTGATTCAAAAACCACATATTAGACAGCAAGTCCCATTATCTGGTAAGGCTGCCTTATTAATTACACCATAATATAAAAATGTTTCTGCAACTAGATACGATTCTAAGCTGGAGACTCCCACCTACAGCTAAACACGCTATGTAGGCCACATGAAAACAGGTTGACTATGGGCAACCCTCATAAATAAATCATATTGCTTTCAAAAGAGAATGAAGTTGCTAGGAGTTTACTTTGGTGCCTGCAGTTCTTGTGCTGGAGCTGTGCCAGGTCGCCTCCTTCCCAAAGACCTCACCGACACAGTGACCTACTTTCCAGAGAGAAGCACAGAGGGAGGAGGGAGGATAGACGCAGGAGCTCAGTAGTCATCAAGCCACAGTCTGATCTCACATTCTGAACAGACATACTGCTGTCCCCGCAGATCCTGGTGAAATACGTTGTAGGTAAGTCGTCTTCATTAACCATGCAGTGGGGACTATAATGTACATGTGTATATTGATTTCTGCTGTCTGAATTCATCTGTAATGTGTACATTGAACGGTCAAAGCCTCAAGGCAGCTGGATCAGGTTACTGCTCCTCAGGCTCCAAATGTTTGCTCTCTTCCTGTTTTCTTCCATGTTTGTACGAGTGCATTCAATGCAGATTTACATATCCATATGTACGTCTTATAGTAGCGCATTTATCTAAGCTTTTATGCTTTAGAGACTATACCAATAAGTCACATTCATTGACTTAATATATACATATAGAATATTCAGAGTAATATAGAACTGCTCCTCTTTTGTGTATAGCCCTTCAAAACTTTTCCGTATACTAAGCCATGCATACCCATAAGGAATGTACACCGTATAGCCTAACAAGCAAGTCAGCAGCTCATGTGTAAGGGGTCGCCTATGTCACACGTACAGAAGGTATGTGGATGAAATGAAGATACCCTTCCAAGTGTCTAGAGCATGGTGACTTCAGGTCAAGAGGACAAAGGGGATTTGTAAGACAGTGACACAGAGAAAAACATGGTGCAAAATTACAAGCTAGTTAATACTGCAAAGGAACCTTAAGCTTGTACATGTTCTGCCTGTCTGTCAGGTTCTAGAAGGAGCAGACAGTTTATTTGATGTCGTTTTCAGGAGTTCCCAATAGACGCACACATTTACTGCCCATAACCTGTATATGGTATCAAAACGGCAAGTTCCATTTAACTATCGGTGGGAATATTTACAAAGGATATCAAGCATCATAATCACGGCAGTTACCATTATTGAGCAAGAACTTCCTATAGGTTGGACTATAGGTTTTGCACAATTCCAAATTTTTAGTGGTTATGTAGTATTAACATATATATATATATACATACTATAATAATATATATGTGTGTGTATATATATGTATATATACACACATATATAGTATAATAGTATATAATATATAATAGATAATAGAATATATATAATAATAGTATATATAGTATAATAGTGTATATATATTATATATATTATAATAGTATATATAGTATAATAGTGTATATATTATAATAGTATATATAGTATAATGGTAAATATATAGTATAATAGTATATATATATAGTATAATAGTGTGTGTGTATAATATATATATATAGTATAATAGAATATATATAATAATAGTATATATAGTATAATAGTGTATATATATATAATATATATATATATATATATATTTATATATATATATATATATATTTATATATATTGTAAGCTTCCACTCACATTTTGGCCACCATCTTGGTTCAGCCTGGGGGTTTCTTCGCTCCGGATCGCCGCTTTTCGTAAGACGGATGATGGCACTCCAACACAGGCTACAGTTGAATCTGGCCTTGAGCCAGTTTTATTGAGGCACAGTATTCACATACATAAAACAAAACAAAATCCTCGGCCGTCTGGCCACTAACTACACAATATACAGACAGAGTGTCCCTCTCTAACGTGTGAGCTGGACCTAATGTTCAAACCCACAATAAACTCTGTCAACTTCTCCCAGTCTCCCACTGGGTCGCGGCTTCTTCCAAGCCTCTGGGGGGCCAGAGCCTCTCTCCAGCTCCTTTGCTACACACCACTGCAGGTAGCAGAACACGCCCCCCTGATTACCTGGAGCAGCAGGCTTTTGTAGGCCTCCAAGGCCATGCCAAAACATGTGCTGGAACATGGGAACATGGGTACGTGGGAACATGGGGAGTAGACACCCACCCGACACATTGTCTACTCCCAATAAGAGCCGACCCCAAGAACGGCTGAAAAGCCAAACTAACCATATACCTTTGCCAACCACTTAGTGTGGCTGACAATACATCTGACCGGCTCCTATTCCACCAAGGCCACATATCCTTGGTGGCATGTCGCATATACCACTCGGGTATATCTCCACCTAGTGGCAGAAACAGGCAACTACATGTAGCCGGTCCGCCACAATATATATATATATTATAATAGTATATACACTCACCGGCCACTTTATTAGGTACACCTGTCCAAATGCTCGTTAACACTTAATTTCTAATCAGCCAATCATATGGCGGCAGCTCAGTGCATTTAGGCATGTAGACATGGTCAAGACAATCTCCTGCAGTTCAAACCGAGCATCAGGATAGGGAAGAAAGGTGATTTGAGTGACTTTGAACGTGGCATGGTTGTTGGTGCCAGAAGGGCTGGTCTGAGTATTTCAGAAACTGCTGATCTCCTGGGATTTTCACGCACAACCATCTCTAGGGTTTACAGAGAAAGGTCCGAAAAAGAAAAAACATCCAGTGAGCGGCAGTCCTGTGGGCGGAAATGCCTTGTTGATGCCAGAGGTCAAAGGAGAATGGGCAGACTGGTTCGAGCTGATAGAAAGGCAACAGTGACTCAAATAGCCACCCGTTACAACCAAGGTAGGCAGAAGAGCATCTCTGAATGCACAGTATGGCGAACTTTGAGGCAGATGGGCTACAGCAGCAGAAGACCACACCGGGTGCCACTCCTTTCAGCTAAGAACAGGAAACTGAGGCTCCAATTTGCCCAAGCTCATCGAAATTGGACAGTAGAAGATTGGAAAAACGTTGCCTGGTCTGATGAGTCTCGATTTCTGCTGCGACATTCGGATGGTAGGGTCAGAATTTGGCGTCAACAACATGAAAGCATGGATCCATCCTGCCTTGTATCAACGGTTCAGGCTGGTGGTGGTGGTGTCATGGTGTGGGGAATATTTTCTTGGCACTCTTTGGGCCCCTTGGTACCAATTGAGCATCGTTGCAACACCTTGTGGAATCTATGCCACAAAGAATTGAGGCAGTTCTGAAGGCAAAAGGGGGTCCAACCCGTTACTAGCATGGTGTACCTAATAAAGTGGCCGGTGAGTGTATAGTATAATAGTATATATATATATATATATATATATATATATATATATATATATATATATATATATATATATATATATATATATATATATATATATTATAATAGTATAACACTATCTAAATCAACTGCATACATAGAATATTTGCATTTCCTACAACTTATTGTTGTTTCATTTTGTCTCCCAGAATCCACCTGTGGACTCTTACAGAGAGAGAGAATTAGAACTTTGCTTACCGGTAAGTCTGTCTAAGGGCCGTATTGTAATATATTGTTGGACTCTATGTTACATTTGTTTCATTTATAGTTTAGAAATTATTATATGTGTATTATTTTTGTTTTCTCTTTTGAGATTAGTTTTATAGGCTTTTTTTTAAGCTGTTGACTGCATTTTGCATGGATAAAGTAGCTATGTAGTATCTACGTCTCTTGGTAACGCTTGGTTAATGAGCCCTCAGTGTATACATATTTATTTTTTGTTGCTTATTTAGTGCCATCATATTAAGCACCATCATACAGAGGTCATCATCAGTAAATGTCCCAATGTAGCTCACAATTTAATTTCCCTATTTCACACTTACATATTAGGGCCATTTTCATAGGAAACCAAATAACCTGAAAGTTTAAGTTTTTAGAGTGTGAGAGGAAACCTTGTGTCTGTGAGACCATGACCTGTCTCAGGGATTACCTCCCAATCACATATGTGTGCATACAGTGTGTACACTACCAACACTTTGCATAAATAGTTAGAGAGTGGTCACGAAACAATACCTGGCCTAAAGTAATCTTTTGATGGGACTCCACCTTCTTAACAGCACAACTTCAACAATATACAAATACATTTTAACATTTTCTTTGTTATCCCATTTATTCGGTGCTATATTCACCGGTTCTGGCTCACAGAGTTAGTATTTACCACAGACTCTGGGTTACATGGCAGTGTTACAATGGTGCATCCATCTGTACATGTTTCCCCTTATAACCTCCAACTACAGCAATCGTTCTCACAGTCGTCTGAGTTCTACTTTGGCCTTTTTATAAGACTTATGGGACAACCAGTCCTCAATCAGCACTGAACTCTGGCTCCCTTCTACAGCAGTGTCCCTCAAACTCACCAGGCTCTAAGGCTTCCTTGTTCTTGAGGGACCCAACTGAGGACTTCCAGATTCCAGGTCCTGACTCATTGCTCCTCTGCTTATCACATAGCAGTCACTGGGGCTCCAAAAATCCTCAGGCTTTAGTCAGGTATTGTTCACACAGCATGTTTTGAAGCAAAATATCATGCAGAAAGCTAGTGTTTACCACATGTAATTCTGTAGAAAATCTGAACGCTTTCACATCCCATTGATTTCAGTGGGAATCCTCAATGTCCTTTTTTTCACGTGTATCTTTCCACGTGTGGATCTCATGCAGGATTTTGAGCATGGCACTTCTTCATGTGTTTCTGCACCAATTCCTTTCTTTTTATTACCAATAAAGTACACGGGACAAAAAAAAAATCTGCATGCAATCCACGTTGCTTTATTTTAACTTGCATGCCAAGCGGAAATTAGAAAGCACCTCGGTGACTGTTTAGGCCCAGCCCTCCATGCACGCTTGAATACTTTACTATGCGCACACTTACTTGAAGGGAGGCAATGTGATTTATCTTAGTTACCAGCATATGTGTGTCATGTACTACAGATACTATTTTTTATGGTGCAAACTAGCGCAAAACAGGTTGTCAGCTATTCATTAAAGAGGTTTTCTCACTACAATGATTAGTTTTAAACATGTACGGAAAGGTAAATGTAGACTATTACCAATGACATTGCTGTTTTGATTTTGCTTTGTACAGAAGATAAAGATTTTATTTACTGCTAGCATACATATGTTTCTCTAGGTTACCGATCACCTCACCCTGCTCTTTCTTTTATCTGATTGATCCAAGCAGCTGTCAGTCAGTTGGACCACGATGAGTCACTTCCTGCTGAGTCCTATCTCTAGCACAGCAGCTTGTTCATTTAAATTTTAATTTATTACACGTTTAAAGCCTTAGAGCTCTATAGCTTTGTGCACTACAGATTATAAATCTCCTGCACTCATATCATTGTAACAGGAATAGCTAGGAATAGCAGAGTTGATATACCTATCACTGCTATAGAATCATCCACAACCTGAATAGGAAGTGTGTGAATCTGAAGCTGCCTGTGGCTCTGTCAAACAGCACGGTGAAACAACCCCTTTACTACGATATGATTCAAGACCCACATATTAGTTTGGACTGATTTTAATACATTTTATTTTATGGTCATGAAATAAAAAGGTTAAGTCTTTGAAAATATAAAATGTAGTTAATTAGTCTGGGTGATAGTTGGGAAATGTGATATTTTTTAACCAGTGGAAATTTATAAACACACTCACTTGAGGCACCAACCACACATCCTTAAAAGGATGTCCCACCTACAGACATCGCAGCACAATGCTTTTGGCGTAGCAACATATTCTGTCAAGCCAGTCTGTGGCATCAAGACAATGCCCCCAACTAACTGGTACCTCCTCCTTCTGAAGAATGGCATCTAAGATGGCCGTTTCTGGTGTTCTCAATAAAATCAGAAAATGGTCACCCAGCCGGCTCTTATTCTACACTCTTGGCGGTGCCTAGGCTCTATGGAGTACAAAAACATCATAACATACTATATAGTTATATACTTTGTATAACAATATCAGCAAACATACTAGTACTTTTTGTAAGGGGAATATAGACGGACACTTACAGTTCACCCCCTGACTAGATGACTATTAAAAAGTTGCCATGCTGTCACTGTACCACAGAGCTTCAGTAACTATTCTACTGCTAATGTAGAGTATTTGGCTCTATGCTTAGTTTTATTGATCTAATTGATTAATTGATTGGCTGTCTGATATAAAGATAACTGTAAATTTGTAGAGGCATTTCAGCATATACAGTGAAGGAAATAATTATTTGATCCCTTGCTGATTTTGTAAGTTTGCCCACTGACAAAGACATGAACAGTCTATAATTTTAAGGGTAGGTTAATTTTAACATTGAGAGATAAAATATCCAAAATAAAATCCAGAAAATCACATAAATTATATAAATTATATAAATTTATTTGCATTTTGCAGTGAGAAATGAGTATTTGATCCCTCTGGCAAACAAGACTTAATATTTGTTGGCAAGCACAGCAGTCAGATGTTTTTTGCAGTTGATGATGAGGTTTGTGCACACATCAGGAGGAATTTTGGTCCACTCCTCTTTGCAAATCATCTCTAAATCATTAAGATTTTGAGGCTGTCGCTTGGCACCTTGGACATTCAACTCCCTCCATAAGTTTTCTATGGTTTTAGGGTCCGGAGACTATTTAGGCTACTCCATGACCTTAATGTGCTTCTTTTTGAGCCACTCCTTTGTTGCCTTGGCTGTATGTTTTGGGTCATTGTCTTGCTGGAAGACCCAGCCACATCCCATTTTTAATGACCTGGCAGAGGGAAGGAGGTTGTCACTCAGGATTTTACGGTACATGACTACATCCATTCTCCCATTGATGCAGTGAAGTTGTCCTGTGCCCTTTAGCAGAGAGACACCTCCAAAACATAATGTTTCCACCTCCATGCTTGACAGTGGGGACTGTGTTCTTTGGGTCATAGGCAACATTTCTCTTCCTCCAAACACAGCGAGTTGACTTAATGTCTCATGTGACCACAGCATCTTCTCCCAATCACTCACAGAATCTTCCAGGTGTTCATTGGCAAATTTCAGATGGGCCTGCACATGTGCCTTCTTGAGCAGAGGGACCTTGCGGACACTGCAGGATTTTGAACCATTACGGCGTAATGTGTTACCAGTGGTTTTCTTGGTGACTGTGGTCCCAGCTGCAATGAGATCATTAATAAGTTCCCCTGTGTAGTTTTAGGCTGATCTCTCACCTTCCACATGATCAAGGATACCCCATAAGGTGAGATTTTGCATAGTGCCCCAGTCATTTTGTATTTCTTCCATTTTCTTACTATTGCACCAACAGTTGTCTTCTTCTCACCCAGCGTCCTACTTATGGTTTTGTAGCCCATTTCAGCTTTGTGCAGGTCTATGATCTTGTCTCTGAAATCCTTAGAAAGCCCTTTGGTCTTGCCCATGTTGTAGAGGTTACAGTCTGACTGATTAATTGAGTCTGTGGACAGGAGTCTTTTATAAAAGTGACTATTTAAGACAGCTATCTTTAATGCAGGTAACGAGTTGATAAGGAATGTCTAACTGGTCTGAAGGAGCCAGAACTCTTAGAAATACTTATTTCTCTCAGCAAAATCCAAATAAATTTATATAATTTATACAATGTGATTTTCTGGATTTTATTTTTGATATTCTGTTTCTCAATGTTAACATTAACCTACCCTTAAAATTATAGACTGTTCATGTCCTTGTCAGTGGGCAAACTTACAAAATCAGCAAGGGGTCAAATACTTATTTCCTTCACTGTATATAGTATGTCTAAGTTAAAAAAAAAAAAAAACATGGCATATTTTGTCTGTAAACTAAAGGCATCCAGTTTTTAGTAAAGCAATTATATATAGGTTAAACAAGTATAGTGACTGTAAAACAACAAGTGTGAGCAATTACAAGAAAAGTTTTGTAAGTCCAGATACAATCGCAACATTTTGGTCACTAATGGTCTTTACCAGGTCACATCTGGAGGAGAGTGCAGTGATCCACAAGAGAGCAGACATATCATTTAGCATGTGATGCTGCTTGTCAGATGAAGCAGAATATTCGCTGTGGCTGCTTTACTCTGGATCACTGCACACTACGCATCCTCATGTGGCTTGATGAAGGCCAGCTCTGGCCAAAACATCATGATTATATCTGGATTTACAAAACTTTGCTTGTCAAAGCTTTATTTGTCAGAGAGTTGCTCTAGTTGTTTAACCTATGTATTAGTTTTAATAAAATTTGGATACCTTTGGATAACAGTCAACATATCATGGATTACTTTATTTAGTTTTGGGATTGGAGAGTCTCCTGAATTCCTCTGAAGAAGTGCGGTACCAGTACTCCTAAGTCAGATATACATAGCATGTCTGACTTCTGTGCTTATAGTTTTTGAGACAGAGAAACTATTATACATATTTTATACCGTTAGGTGATAAGCTGACAAATCCCCAGTAGGCATTGAAAAGAGAAAAAGTAGGCAACAATCCGATTCATGGTTCCCATCCAGGCATGCCAAAATGATCATTGTGTTTTAGCAGTCTAAAAAGTATTTTGCTGCACATCTTGTTTTTGCATCTCATTTGTGGTATCCGTTGGGATACCTTAAAAATGTATCCAAACAGATACTGCAGTGGGGCTCCGTCGGGGGCCGTAGACTTCTATTAGGATACGTTTTTAGGGTATCCCAACAGATACCATGAACAGGGTGAAAAAACAAAATGTGACTGAGGCCGGACCAGCATTGAATACAAGTATTACACCCTTTGTGATCAGTCATTGGTCTTCAGCTGACCTGGTTGTTATTTTGAGAGAGATGGTGGAAGGATACTTGTATTTGCATTTCTGTCACCGCTGAACATTGTTTTAGGCTTTATTTTTTGATATTTTGAGAACATCTTACCATTGCATTTTGCTCTGCCACTGGGATTTCTTTGATTTGTGGTTTAGAACATTGTGTTCTATATTACGACATTCTTAGTTAACACTTCTAAATTTACTGTTCAGTTTCCATGACAAAATTAGGTTCATCTCTTCTCTTGAATAATGGCCTCAGCAGCAATAAATGTTAACGTTTGTTAAAATTATTCTGGAAAATAAAGGGCAGCAATTTTATTGTAGACATGGAAATATATAATAAAATTAGATAAAAGGATGGATAATAAAAGAAACTGTTGGCACTCACCGCTCTTAATATAGTTCCGTAGCACCTGAACCATAAGTCATAGTGGAACAGCTAGCATTCAGACAACGCCCGGTTCTGACTCTTTGGCTATGCTCACACGGCCTATTTCGGGGCGTATTTACGGACGTATTTACGTCCGCAAATACGCTCCGAAATACGTTTCAAATACTCACAAAGTGTGGCGCGTATTTTGCGTCGTAAATACAATCCCCATTCTTTACTATGGGGATTTACGTTGCGAAATACGCCTCAATAAGTGACAGGGGACTTAATTTTACGATCGTATTTACGCCCGCAAATACGTCGCGAAAATACGCCTCGTGTGAACGACGAGGTGTATTTTACATTGGAATCAATGCTAATCTATTTGTTCATTATTTCGGGACCTATTTGCGGACATAATTACGTCCGTAAATACGCCCTGAAATAAACTGTGTGAACATAACCTTTGGCAAAAGTCCTTAAACATGAAGCAAAACTGCAAAATGCAAAATGACCAGCGGACTGAATGCAAAACATGTGCTGCCTTTATCCATAATAAATGCCGGGAGTACACTGAAAAGGCATCTTCAATGTAACCCCTGCATTTATTATGGAATAAAGGCAGCACATGTTTTGCATTCAGTCCGCTGGTCATTTTGCATTTTTTACAGTTTTGCTTCATGTAAAAGGATGGATAGATGAATGGGTGGTGTGATGTGCTGCTGTTATGACCTGTGCTATTGACGTTAGATGCTACTCCATCAAATTTTCATTGCTGACACTCTTCCTGCCCTTCCTCTTCTTCAGACCTTTCCTGCCTTCTGATCTCTTCTCTCTGGGTAGCTTTCTAAGCCATCTCACCCGTTAATAAACCTCTTCATTTGCTTAACATGACCTAAATAAACTGTATGGCTTACAGTCTTCCTGATTTAAGCAGTAGTCACAGGAGGCTTCGCCTCAGCCATAGCCCCTCAGAAACTAAGCAGGCTCAGCATGCGGTCTCAGCTGATCTCTGCTACTACCATTGTACCAGTGGTGTCTCATTACACAGGCCAGGAATTCTCCTACTTGTCTCTTATCTTCTTCACATGCTTCACTACACACAATAGATATTTTGGGCCTCATGCATGAAAACTGTCTTGGTCTAAGATTTTCTTTGTTGCCCATAGCAACCAGTCAGAGCTCCCTTTTCATTTCATATAGTGCTCTGAGAAAATGAAAGGGGCGCTCTAATAGGTTTCAATTGGCAACAAAGAAAGTCTTAGAACAAGACAGTTTTCATATATGTCCCTCTTTATGCGGCCATCGAAGATGAACATGGCATGGTCACTTAGGGGGACTTGTATGAACAGGGCTGCACCAGAAGTCTGGCGTCTTTTCAGCCCGAAAACTATCGCAGCCCCGTTTCCTATATTTTTAAATGGGGTCACTCCAGTATCAGATGCATTACAAAGCATCCCTGGCACTTTGTAGTGCGCCTGAGATCGGGGGCGTGCTGGAGGTGTATCACACTACAACTGTACGAAGCTATACATTTATAGCTTCAGTACCACAAATCCAGGTGCATTACTGCTGGAACAGGTAAACCATGTTCAAAGTACTCATCTCTCTCCCCCGCTGCTCCGAGGCGCTCTGTCTTCTTCCCGGCACAGGGGCCGTGATGTCATCAGGCCACGCAGGCAGTGTGGTGACATAGCACGCTGCCTGTGCCAAATACTCCAGAAGACCGCGAGTGTGCTTGCAGCCCTCTGGAGTCCTCTGCGTAGCAGGGAGCGCTCGCTCTCTGCTCCACAATAGTATCTTCAGCTGTATGCGCTCCCAGAGGAGGCGCATACAGCTGACGTCATCACCGCCGGCGCCCGGACAAAGAAAGCACCGAGACGCCGACGGCTGACTCAAGTATAAACCAAATGGACTAGTGACAATGTAAAGTATACAGACCAGGAAAACTGTTAATACCCAACACACATTTCACCACTGCTTCATCAGGGGTGAATAGTGGTGGCATTAGCAACAGGTCGTCTATCATATTGTCTACTAACATATCTGAGGATGTGATATGTGCTGGTGAACAATTACTCATTTACATTAAAATTCTCATTTCTATCACAATTAGCCATTGCCGGATATCTATTTCCTGTATCAGACGACCATAAAACTTTAGCAATGATTTAGGTTGTTGCTGCCATAGATACTGAAAGTACTACTATGTAATACTATCTCACAACTTTATATGGGGCACAACTCCCGATAAGGTTGTCCTAGTGATGCTTTCACACGTCACACAGCACATGAATGTCTGAAATGATGGAAACAGTTGTATGTGTTATGTAATGTTAATTAGTCATGGTCTAATGTGTAATATGATTGTAAACCATTTTCTGCAGTGAAAGAGACTGATTTCAGCAGGGTGCCTATTACATGTGATTAGGGTGGAGTTTCGTACTAACAGTGTGATAGTGGCAGAGTGTTACGAGGGCTGTGAGGCAGGGGTCAGATGTATTCATGAGTTACAGGCTCCCCCGCTCTCTTGGCAGTGATTGACAGATCACAAGGAACAAATTTGCTGCCAATTTCCCACAGAAAATCCACACAGTAAATTTAGAGTACATTGAATTTTTGCTGTATATTCACTCACAAGTAGGTGCACATTTTGCAGCGAATTTAGAGTACATGTGCATGGGACAGATCTGCTGTGGATTTTGTTGGGGATTTGTATGAGGATTTATTACAGATTTTTCTACTTTGACTTTAATGGAGGCAAAATCTGCACTAAAATCTGCAGATAAACTTTTCCTGTGGATTTTGCCTTTTTAAGTCAATGTTGAAAAGTACATTCGGGATAAATCTGTGACTAATCCGCAAGGACACCTGCAGCAAATCTGCCTTGCATGAACATACCCCATACTTGTCAACCACCTCATTAGTATTTTGCTCCCAGGAACACCCACATCCTTGCTCAGAAACATCTACACTCCACCCAAGAATGCCCTTATTCCACCCAGTAACACCCACTTTGAGTGGAATTTGTGTAATATTTTTCATAAGACAGGGCAAGAACGACATACCCATAGGGTGAATGCACACAGATTTGCTGTGAATTTTCTATAGAAATTTGCACACAGAAAATCTGCAGTTAATTACGGTACCAGCCCTGTGCATGGGGTTTTACAAATCTTATGTCCACTTGGGGGTAATTTTCTGCATGGAAATGTGTAGTGCAGATTTTTATATCCACAGTACATCATTTTCTATTGCAGATTTACCATGGATTTTACCAGATTGTAATCTAACGGGGTAAAATTCACACTAAAATCTGTACCAAAACCTGCACAAGCTGATGCACATTTTTATGTACTGATTTACCTGTGGAAAAAATTCACAGCAAATCCATCTTGTGTACATTCACCCTTAAAGCAAATTTTACTGCGGATTTTATACTGGATTACTTAACACTGACTTCCATGTGAGAAGGCCAAATCGGATGCAGATTTTGCATTCTCCTTTTAAAGTCAATGAAGAAAAATCCACAAAAAATCCATTACAAATTTGCAACAAAATCACTACCAGTTCGGTGTGCAGTTATCACAAAAATGCAGTGGGTTTTATTATGTGGATTTTCTGTAAAAAACAAATTTGCCCCGTGGGAATGTACCCTCTCATAAACCTCTCAATCAATAGCAGGGGGTTAGGGGAGCACAGCATTGGTAGCATGCAGAAACCATTACACTGTGAGTAGAAATCTACGGTCTATTCAAATGTAACAGACACGACACTGAAATGATTGTCCGCCACTACACCTGGTGAATCATTGCCTTTAATGAAAGTGATTGTTGCCTCATCCATTCTTTCTGCATCATGAACAAGTGAGGTTTTACGTGCCGTGTCTTGTGCTTGGTAATTAGGTCAAGTCGTGATTCAGCTTTGAATGTCTGCCACTCCTTAAGATGTTTTTTTGTAGACTCACAATGTCCCACTTGACTTTAATTGGGACACTGGGTACATATTTAGAAAGGCTTTTTTTATCAATATTGTAACTGTCTGAGATGAAAATAACTTTGGGGCTTTATTCAACGAGCACCAGAAATTGTGTTTTATCATAGTGTTATTTTATAAGTCAAAACATTAGCAAGCAATAACATTTTTATGTATTGAAGAAAGATAACAGCAATTGCTTAGCATTATGATTCTCAGTTTTTTACACTATTTTCTAAAAGTCACTCTAAATTCAATGGTTACAGCCATGCAATTTTATACGCCTTTAACCCCTTCCCACCATGTGGCCATAATATTATGGCTCTATATTGTTTTCCTTCCAAAAACCATAACTTTTTATGTTTCTATCGACATAGACATATGAGAACTGTTTTTTTGCAGGACAAGATGTACTTTTTAATGGTGCTATAAATTGTACTATATAATGCATCAGGTAATTAAAAAAATGTGAGTTTTGTTTTTATGGTGTTCACTCATTGGTATAAATGATGTGTTGAAGCAAACAAAGTCCATTAAAGACAAAGGACCACATTTTGAACCTGTTAAACTAAAACCCCTTTTTTTGCCCATGGTTACTAGATCAAAAGAGGAGTTTTAGACCAAAACTTTTCATACTTGGCCCAAAATGTTGTGCTTAGTATCCTTCTGAATAATCCTTAGCTTAGTTGTAATTGGGGTACCAAACCTTGCGAAAGTCCCGAAAAAAGTAGCTAGCGGCACTTCCCCAAAAGGGCTATGTTGCCTAAAAACATTTAGCTAGTGTTTTCATGTTTTGGCGTTTAAATAGATTAAAAAACGGGGAGTTTTTTTTATGGGAAGGTCCCCACTACAAGTCTTTTTGAAGGGGGACAAAACTCTGTTGTTATAGAGTATATTGAAAGGGGCTACCTTTTCCAGCAAAAAGCGGGGAATTGCCGTACTAAAGCTAAAAATTAAGTTTCATAGGGTTTCTGGGCCCGCCACCCCCCCGCACGCCCCCTGAAATCAGGCGCTTTAAAAAAGTGCCACTTTCGCTCTGTAATGCGCTGATATTGGCTTTTGGGGGCTTTTCACTATTGCGAACGAGGCTGCAGTGATGCGGGTAAAATCGCAAAACTTCTGGCGCGCCCCATTCTACATGCCCCTTGACTGTCACCTCCAACGGGTTTTTGCATCAATATTACTGCCAGAGCTGGTAAACTTCTAATTGCTGTTACTGTGGAGTAGAGTACGTAGAAGCAACAGCCACAAGGCCAGAGGCGTTTTTAACCCTTTTTTGGGGTCCCCGGGTATAGCACTGCAGGGGCCCCTCCCCAAAAATACTTTCATCCTCTAACCCTTGCTCTACCCACCCCCAACACATCCTATTTACACCACTTATGTCTCGCCCGGCAGCCTGCGGGACTTTTTGGCAGGGCGGGAAAACCTTTGACCCTTTATCCCCAGGGTTTTTTAATGCTTTGCAGTCCTAAAAACACAAAAATGTTTTAAAAAAGCAAAAAAAAACCAAAAATTCAGGGGATGTTCGGGGCAAACATTCATCACCTGGGGGCCCCCATATTTGTGGGGGCCCCCGGGGAATGCTTAGTGGCCAATAGAAAAGATGGCCCTTGGGGGGGGCTAAAGGCCCTTTTTTTCAACTGTGTTTTGGGGAATTTCTTTTGATGTTTCCCTCTACTCTAGTACCTTTTTTGGAATATCAGACTATCTATGCGTTTGTCATGATCCATGCCAAAGAACAGTAAACATAGTCAAACGGACGTGTTTGCTTGTACACAATTTCTTTGGGACAGAAAAAAATATACAGCAACACTTTCGTCCCTCAAAGAAAACAGGGGAAATTCAGTCAATTTAACTAATGTTTACTCGTTTTTCCTATGGATAGTGGCGCTACACCTCGGTATAGGTCGGTTACGCTCTGATTCAGACATATAGGGTGCAGAGAAACCGTTTTTCCCCATATCCTTTAAACCCCCCCTTGCTTGACTTAGGCGAAAAGTGTGTGATTTTGGCTTTTGTTCGGGCGATATCCTTTAGTTTTTGCTGCATGATGCATTAAAAAATATATGCCATATAGTATACTTTTTGTAACATATGATCATCTTGGCATTTGTCATAAATATTCATCAGATATATGTCAAGGACTACTCTGATGAACACTGCAATGCATGGTGTGATAAAAGCCTAAGGCATAAATTGGTAGGCTACACCAGGTCAGAGAAAGTGCTGAAATTTCAAGTATATAAAAATCAGTTGCAATATATATATCTTATTAGCTCCTCACACAACCGCCTCCAAGATTTCTCTTGTGCCTTCCCCATACTCTGGAACTCCCTCCTCCAACACATCAGACTCTCCCCCACTTTCACCAGCTTCAAAAGCAACCTGAAAACCCCTCTCTTCAGGATAGCCTACGATCTAGAATAACCCCGCTGTCACTACACCCTCCACAAACATGTCTGCCCCTCACCTTCTGTCTCCTTCCCCCTTCTTTGTAGATTGTAAGCCCTCGCGAGCAGGTTCCTCTCTCCCTCTGTGCCAGTTGTTAGTCAGAGATTGTCACTATTGTAATTGTTTGACTTATGTTATGTATGTAACCCCCTGAATGTACAGCGCCCTGGAATCCATGGTGCTCTAAAATATCTAATAATAATTCTAATAATAATAAAACTGTGGGGACCTCATGGACTGAGGTTATATGACCAAGAAGCTGTATATAAGCCTAAGATTAGCAATGCTGTTACCTGGATATGTATGAAAGGGTTGTACATCATGGGCGTAACAAGAGTCATAGCAGTTATATGGGGTTGAGGGCTGTTGGTGGCTTTCTACTATTTAGCACTACTATTGTGGGTGCTCTTACATACGGCACTATTATCCATACCTTAATTATTATTGCTATTTCAGTTTTCTTTCTTTAGCTGGTGGGGCCCGTGTCATGTAGCTTTCGAACTCTATGAATTCTAGTTACGCCCCTGTTGTCTACCTTAAAGATTGGTTAATCAATTAGACTTATGTCCATAACTACCGCTATCCTAATGCATTTTTACACTACATATGCCATTTGGTCAATCCAATGATGTCCAGCAGATTAGAAAAGGCTCAGATTTGATGTCTGCCCTGTTATTACATGCTTTGTGTGTGATTGTACCGAAAGGTTTTAGAGAACTCATAGCAGGTTTGATGCAGAGGAAGTTAAGCCTAGGCCTGGATCCACGGGGTGTTTTTTGACTCGTATTTTGGATTAATATTTGTAAGCCAAAACCAGGAATGAAACCAACAAAGAGAAAAAGTATAATGGAAAGACTTTTACCTCTCCTATGCTTTGGACCCATTCCTGGTTTTGCCTAACAAAAGCTGATGCACAAAATGCATAAAAAAAACCACCATGTGAACCCAGCCTTAAAGTGGTTGCGTAACAATGCTGTTTCACAGAGCCACAGGCAGCTTCAGACTCACACTTAATGGTCAGGCTGTGGGTGGTTTGATAGCAGTGATTGGCATATCAGCTTTGTTATAAGACTGGGAGTGACTTATCAAGGAAGCTTGGAGCACTAAAAGATAAGAGAGCAGCTAGAGGTGGTTGGAAACCAAGAGAAACTTGTGTACACCAGCAGTAGATAAAATCTTCTTTATTTCCAAAGTCAAATCAAAACAGCAATGTATTTGGTAATAGTCTTCATTTACCTTTTCCTACATGTTAAAAGCTAATCATTGTGGTGAGAAAACCCCTTTAATTATTGGAATCTAGTTAGTCTATATCGCATTAAATCTTTCGGTTAAACAGAATTGGCAATAGAAGCTCCAATGTATAACGTGACATGTCGTGGAACAAGAGGGAGATGACAATTCAGCCTGATGCCCAAACATTGGTCTCAGAGGGCGAAGAGCAAGGTAGGTCTGGGCGTGCAGTCTGTCCATCACTGGCCATGCATATAGAGCATGATGTAGAAACACAGGCACCACCTTCAAGTGGTTACTGATTAGTTTCTTGAGCCTGAATGCTGTGAAGGCATGGAACTGCATAGCAGCTAGAAGAGGATGAAGGAAGAGGAAAATGTTGCGGAGCAGTACCGTCTTGGGACAGGAAATAGGATGTCCAAAACCAAAGGGGTCACAATATCGTCAGTAGGCAGCTGCATCAGGCCCACCCCAAGATCTGGCCACAGTAACTGTGACACCTGGGGCTTCTTTAAAACTTTACACCATGAGAAACAATGATCACCCGCAAGATCTGAAATTAAGGGAGAAACTGAACAACCTGCGCATCATGTGTAGGAACAAGCATACGCAGACCCAGCCACCACCTTCATGGAGAGCACACCTCGGCCAGAGGACAAAGCCTCTGCCTCACCCTACTCCTGCTCCTATCCTTGCCACTTCCTCCTTCCTGCAATACAAGAACTTTTTGTCACCTCTGAGCAGAGGCAATTTTAGAGTCAGCAGCAGGACCTTAGGCCTTTCTACCTCCAGGAATGTTAAGGCGTCAAATTTCAGAGCCTGCAACAGAAAGCAGAAAGCAGTATTGGAGCTGTCAACAGCCTCTACAACATTGCACTCTACTCCACATTCAAGTGCTTCCCTGCTCAGCAGCTAAAAATACTATCATAAGCATCTCCAAGACAAGAGCCTGAATGCAAGTATTGGTGCTGCAACAGCTGTCCCACAGGTCAGTGGACACAGCCAAATTCCCACACTTTACGGCTTGCTCTAACCTCTAGTACCAGATGCCTTGCCTCTATTATTTTTTCATAAAAGCTGTTCCTGCCCTGCACCACCATGGGACCAAGAATACGTCCCTTTTTATTGCAGAATGCTGTCACTGGTAGGGTAAGATTTAGGTCCAGAAAGCATGGGTAGACCTGGGTAATAGGAGGGGGTGGAATCGGCGCATGGGTGCAAAATCTGCGAGGGTTTACTACAGTTGCGGGAGATTTATCCACTTCTGTCTCCTCCTACCCCTCCTTTTTCATCCCCCTCTACATTGTCAACACCAATATTCTCCAAAAAGCAGCAAACCATATTGCGTTGCACAAGGGAACTAGTGCCACACTGTGCTACTGTTTATCTGCCTAGCTAAATGCCAGCCACATGGGCCAAGATCTGCTGGTTTTTTCGCCCCAGGTGACCATGCTGATTCGCAAAAACTTAAGCTACTTGCCTGGTGCATGTATGTGTTCCACCTGGTATATTCCTTATAAAATAACCAGGTTTACAACCACTGCTGCATAAGCCACGGAACTGTACCCCCATTTTTCTGTTCCCGCAGCCCCCCTTCCCCTTTGGAGATTTGCGCAACACCAATTGTCTTATTTGTGACAATTGCCTACATGTCTGAATTCCTCTTTATGTATGCTACAGAGGCTCTACCAGCAACACATGTAGTACCTGATGTTATATGCGCATATAGAAGGTCCTTTTGGAGCTCTTCACCCTGGAGGGTTAGAGATTTAAACTGTGTGATCCATTTTAGCCTTGAGGAAGCAACAAGAATGGTCAGTAGGGATCACGCCGACATCAGTCACATCACCCCTTTGTTACGATTTAAGAAACCCGGTGCTGAAACGCGTCAACATTCATTTACCATGTGACACTGCGTTTTTAAATTTTTCTTAAAAAAGCTGCGAGTTTTAATTCTATTTTTTCTCCAAGGTTGCTGGATATTTTTCTATATTTTACATCATCCCTACTGTCTGTCTGCTAGGACAGATGCTGTTGTGATAGTGAGTCTCGTCACTGGAGGAGGAAGGGCTACCATTCTCCCAACCTCCAAGTTGAGTCACTGTTATATGACACGTTAATGGGGGGATGTGCTTTGGGTAAGAACGAGAAGTGTCCTGTTCGACAGGTGTGTCCATCCTTGGAAAACTGATGGAGGTACACAGTTAACCTGAGACCTCTTTCTCCTACGAATGCATCTATATTCCTGCCTTGTAACATAAAGAGCTGAACACAATTGTGGAGGATTTTTATTCCTAACCTGACCGTCTTTATCTTCTGTGGCCCCTATGGTGGTGGATTTTTAGAGTGGTACACGCCAGTCACCTGAAGTCACAGCAGCCAGTGAAAGGGGTGGGATTTTTAGAGCAGGTAGTTGCATGGGTTTATGTAGTGATACACAACTGTAAATGATGGTGGATTTTGCCATGGAGACACAACAGTTCCCATCTAAAAAACACAGATGCGTCCTTCTTTGTGGTCCCTCTTTCTGTCCTGTAGCATGCAGAGCTGAGCACGATTGTGTGTTTTAGATCAGTAAATAGTACATAACTGTGACAGCACATGTGTCCTTGTCTGTTGCACATGAAAATGGTGCTGATTTTCCTGGGAATTCTGACATCTAGTTTGTGCTGAATCCAATTGCCAATACAGATAGGATTTGGCTATGGGCCAAATCTGAAGCACAACACTGCTGATTATGCATTCCTTTCATGCATTTGACTGGGCCTCTTAATTGCAAGCTTTCTACTTTGTAACAAAGGTTTTGGCCTGGTTCCTTATCAGAACAGGTCAATACAAAGTTGTTTGTCAGGTTATGCATGACTTAGCTGGTGTGCTGTGCTCCTTCCCTCAACAAATCTCCAAAGATTCTTGGGGTGAACAAAAACTAAAAGCAATCAGTGTCAATTCAAAAAACTAGTTGCCATATTGGTACCCATGGTTCTGCACCCCACATTTCCATGTGCAGTTTAACCAGAGTCTCAGTTTGGACCATAAACGTATCTGTGCCATATGTCAAGCATTTGCTGGTACTATTGTGAATACATACACATAATAAGCATTTATTGTTAGCTGGTTTATTAAAAAATGTTTTAATTTTTATTAAACTTTGGTTGTTTTAATTTTTGTCAAATGTCAAATTGTCTCCTACTTGCTATCATTGGACATTTGAGTGCTTTGCATATATTAGTAACCGGTTAGTGGTCTGTGTTAAATGTCTGTCCTAGTTTTCATATATTCTGACGGGCTTGTTTTTATGGTATTCTGCTGTGGTAGAAGGTCAAAGTGGACGGATGCTGGTGAATGCCCCATGGCAGCGGCTACCTCAGTTCATTCATCAAGTACAAGCTATAACTTGGAACCTTTTTTTAGGTAAGAAATTTGTTTCCCATCATGGAAATGCACTTCTTACTGTAGGAAAAGATTTACGTCTACAGTGTCTATCACTTTTTTGTTGTAGCTTAGATCAAATGTTCACCACTGAATATCATTTAGGTTTTTTTTAAACTACATTGGGGACAATAAGTATTTGATACACTGGTGATCTTACAAGTTTTCCCACCTACAAAGAACAAAAATGTCTGCAATTGTTATCATAGGTGCACTTCAAGTGTGAGAGACAGAATCTAAAGAAAAATCGAGAAAATCTCTTTGTATGATTTTTAAATAATTAACTTGCATGAAATATTTGATACAATAGAAAACAGAACCTAATATTTGGTACAGAAACCTTTGTTTGCAGTTACAGAAGTCAGACTTTTCCTGTAATTCTTGACCAAGTTTGCACATACTGCAGGGATTTTGGCCAACTTCTCCATACAGATCTTCTCCAGATCTTTCAGGTTTCAGAGCTCTCACTGGGTTACATTGAGTTTCAGCTCCCTTCAAAGATTTCCGATTGGGTTTAGTTCTAGAGACTGGCTAGGCCACTCCAGGACCTTGAAATGCTTTTTTCTGAGTCACTCCTTAGTTGCCCTAGCTGTGTTTTTCGGGCCATTGTCCTGCTAGAAGACCAAACCATGACCCATCTTCAATGCTCTTATTGAGGGAAGGAGGTTGTTGGCCAAAATCTTGCAATACATGGCCCCATCCATCCTCCCTTCAATACGGTGCAGTTGTCCTGTCCCCTTTGCAGAAAAACACATAAAAGTATGATGTTTCCACCCCTGTGCTTCACAGTTGAGACAATGTTCTTGAAGTTGTACCCATCCTTCTTTTTCCTCCAAACACGGCAAGCAAAGTTGATACCAAAAAGTTCTATTTTGGTCTCATCTGACCACATGATCTTCTCTCATGCCTCCTCTGGATCATCCAGATGGTCATTGGCTAACTTCAAACAGATCTGGACATGTGCTGGCATGAGCAGGATTACCTTGCGTGCCCTGCAGGATTTTAATGCATGACGATATAGTGTGTTACTAATGGTAATCTTTTAGAATGTGGTTCCAGCTTTATTCAGGTCATTGATCAGGTCCTCCCATTTAGTTCTGGACTGATTCCTAACCTTTCTCAGAATCATCCTTACCACACGAGTCAAGATCTTGCATGGAGCCCCAGACCGAGGAAGATTGACAGTCATCTTGTGTTTCTTCCATTTTCTAATAATTGCACCAAAAGTTGCCTTCTTATCAGGTTTCTTTCCTATTGTCCTGTAGCCCATCAAAATTGTAGTTCTACAATTTTGTCCGTTTTGTCCTTAGACAGCTCTTTGGTCATGGTGGAGAGGTTGAAGTGTGATTAATCAAGTGTGTGGACAGGTGTCGTTTATACAGGCAATGCGTTCAAATAGGTGCAATAAACACAGATAATGAGTGAGGGCTTTTATTTTGAGGCACAAGATGTAATTTCTAATGGTGTACCATTAGAATATACTAATACCATAGAATATACTGAGAAACAGAAAAAAATTATAAGTGCGTCAAAATGTAAAAAAAACCATACTTGCGCCAGAATTGCAGGTTTTTTTTCTTTACGGCGTTCACTTTCCGGTATAAATGATGTGGTTTCTGTATTCTGCAGGTTAATACAATTCTATCCATACCAAATATATTGGGCTTACGTTATGTTATAGTGCCATAAAAAAAATCCAAACATTTTCTATTTTTGAAATTTGCACCGCTGCGACCAATAACTTTTTTGCACTTCCACCCATAGACCTGAGTGATGGTGCATTTTTTTGCAGGCTGAAGTGTACTTTTTATCGCTACCACTTTGGGATAGATGTGACTTTTGTGATCACTTTTATTCCAATTTTAAGTGACCTGAAATGACAAAAAAAATCACAATTTTGGAATTTGGAATTTTTTTTTCCGTCAACGGTGTTCAGTGTACGGGATAAATTATGTTATATTTTATTAGATCAGACTTTTTCGGATGTGGCAATACTAATTATGTGTAACTTTATTATTTATTTTTATTTGTAAAATGGCAAAAGGAAAGTGATTTGAACTTTTATTTATTTATTTTTTTAGCACTTTAAAACTTTTTTAAAAACATTTTTTTACTTTAAAATTGAGTCCCCTTAGGGCGCGTTCACACGGCACACGACAAATACCGGCCGGTATTTGTCCTGTTTTGTGCCCGTCCCCACGGCCGCGGGGGGTGGGGCGGCTTTTCCCCCTCCCATTGAGCAGCACATCTTCCGTCCGGATGGAAGATAGTACATGTTCAATGTTTTGCCGCCGGACCACCGGCGACAAAACCGCCGGGCAGAAAACCCGTGCAGTGGGGACTGCTGCACGGGTTTTCCATAGAGCACAATTGTGCTCATTTTCTGCCGGTTTTTCAGGCGGTCTGAAAAACCGCAAACCGGCTGAAAAACCCGTGCCGTTTGAACATGGCCTTAGGGTGCTTGACCACAACGGGGTGCAGTCATTTATACAACTTATTGCAATGTATAAACAATGCAACAGGGTGTACAAATATGCTGTTACTGGCGGGTGTCAGCTACAATTAGCAGCCGACCTGCCGCCTGTGTAGTTTACGTCCAGTGTCATTAAGGGATTAAAGAAAAACTAACAGGTCTATGAGAGCCAGAATTCTTGCTGGTTGCTAGGTGACCAAATACTTATTTCATGCAATAAAATGCAAATTAATTATTTAAAAATTATGTGATTTTCTGGATTTTTGTTTAGATTCTGTCTCTCACAGTTGAAGTGTGCCTATGATAAAAATTACAGACCTCTCCATTATTTGTAGGTGGGAAAACTTGCAAAATCACCAGTGATCAAATACTTATTTTCCGCACTGTGTAAATGGCAAAGATTCTATACTGATTCATTTATTTTTGTTTGAACTACATTTTTTCTGATATCGTGCACCAAATTTCCAGCATATACAGAATTAAATGATAAAAGCCTTGATGTAGAGACCAACAATTTAGCATAGGAGCTTATTATAGACTGTTTTATTATTGATTGCAATAAAAAAAAATAATATACTGTATGCTTCTCAGCTTCATCTAGTGTTGTATCCTAGCAGCCAGGAGTTTATCATTTATCGCTAGGTTCATGCTGGGAATTTGGAGCACTGTTTCATATAAAGATATATAATAGGAATTAATCAGTACAGAGATTTTGACCTCAGAATGAAATCATGTTAAAAAGTGAACATCCATTTAAGGTAAGATGAAAGCTGAATAACATCTTGGGAATCTGCTGAGACTGTTATTTAAATTCACAGATAGTTTAATTTTTTTTTGTTCTTTGCATTTTAATAACAAACAAATGTAGAAAAAATTAGGAATGGAACAAAAACATACTCATTCAGTGTTCAAGTCCAGATTACAGTGAAAGGAAATTTCATAGAATATACCGTAATGCAAATCAATGTGCAACAAGTACAATGACATCATGTGATATGAAGTGTCCTTAAAGAGTGACAGTAATCAGAATTCTGACTTCAATCAACTAAACAAAGTAATCATGCAACAAAAGGGTAGGTGTTAGAAAAGGGAGGGAAATGAAGAGGGAAGGAAGGAAAAATAGGATTAGAATATAGGTCTTCTAATTTTGGTAGGACACCATTAAGTGCAGGAGCAGGTATGAGGTATCAACATTGAGGTCTGGTGAGTACTAATAGAAAACTATAGCTCATGCTACAGAAAAAGAAACACAGCTCCATCTACAGTGGGGAAAATAATTATTTCATACAATGGCAATTTTGCAAGTTTTCCCACCTTCTAAGAATGGAGAGGTCTGGAATTTTTATAGTATAGACTCTTCAACTGTAAGAGACGGATTCTAAAAATAAATCCTGAAAATCAAATTGTATAAAATTTTATGATTTTTAAAAAAATATTTTCATTTTTTTTCATGAAATAAGTATTTGATACAATAGAAAAACAGAATTTAATATTTGGTACAGAAACCTTTATTTGTAATTACAGAGGTCAGACATTTCCTGTAGTTCTTAGCCAAGTTTGCACACATTGCAGCAGAGATTTCGGCCACTCCTCCATGCAGATCTTCTCCAGATCTTTCAGGCTTCAGGGCTGTCACTGGGCTACATTGATTTTCAGCTCCCTCCAAAGATGTTTTAGATTCTGTCTCTCACAGCTGAAGTATAATTGCAATAAAAATTACAGACCTTTCTATTCTTTGTAGGTGGGAAAACTTGCAAAATCGCCAGTGTGTTATTTTCCTCACTGTATATAAAAAGGTTGTAAGACTGATAATGTGGTGATGAAAATAAATGTAAAAAATATACGTATAGGAAGTAAAACAATAAAAACTGTATAAATTTGGTATGGAACTGTCCCACAGAATAAAGTTAACTTAATTTATACCAAACAATAGACTCCATAAAAACAAAGCCCTAAAAGCAAATGTGCAATTGTGTTTTTTTTCATTCCACCACATAAAGAATTTTTTGAAGGGCTTCACGATACATTATATGTTACATTGATTAATAAAACATTTTCCACAAAAAACAAACCCTATGTCAACAGAAAAATGTAAAAAAAAAAATCTGAAAGGCATTGTAAGGCACAAATGATAAAAGGCTGGTGTTTTAGGGATTAACATATGTGAAAAATAATTGAGCTCTTCATAAAATGTGATGGCTAAACAAAAAATGTTTTCCATTCATTGTATCACAGATTAAAAGTGAAAAAAACAAAACATATGTTGTAAAATAGTAGTGTGCCACTTGCTATATAAAAGAATTTAGAGACAAAGTCTATAGAGACTGAATAGAGCATGTTAAGTTTAAGCTTTATTCAAGTATAAAGGAACATAGACACAATAACATGGGCTCACACATTCATGCCAGTCAGCATATTTGGCCCTAACTGTGGCACCACTGGATGGTCTTCCTTTCCTCATGGCCAACATAAAAATTCAATCCACCAGGAAAAGCAACCTCCTTCGTTAGAAGATAAATGCACCCGACACCAATAGTCGAGATGGAAACTTGCCTCTTGGTGCTTCTTTTAGATACAAGGCTTCTTTACCCCTTTGTTGGGTAAAGATGTGATGTGTAAGCATTGAATCTGTTTTTGCTAATATTATATGGCCGGTGGGGAATGGAAGCCCTTTGAATATTGGTCATTTTCTTCACTGGAGGAAGCTATCCTGAGCTGTCCTTTCGCAGTTATCCGAGATTCCTACCCAGCAAATATGGACTTTAACTGCAGTTGTTATAAAGCAAGACTTCTGACTATATCACCACAGAGCAGAACTAATGTTCTTTTTTGGTAAAACATTGTTATCTTGGGCTCTGCTCTTAGGTTCTAAAAATGCTTCTGTTTCAAAGGAAAGAGTATAATGTGACACTAGTCAATAGAAGTCCTGATAAAAACCCAAACCTTCCAAATGGAGGAAGGGGGCTTGTTCCTAGACACCAGCAGAAGAGAGTAAGTAGATACCTGTTATCCAATGTTGAGTGTAGGCACGTGGTGTCTATTGGAGTTCGTAGGCAAGTACTTGGGAGAAATAGAGTGGTCCGGTGATCAAGTAGGAGGTAGATAGGCCTGTTGCCCATGGTGGGAGGTTTTGTAGGTCCCTGATTTCCAGTGGAGAAGTGTAGGTAATTAGCTGGTGGAAATTAGAACTAGTATTTAGTGGTTATAATTTTTTCGAGAGCTGTAGATACCTGGTGTCCAGAGATGGATGCCAGGTTGGAAAGTAGATGTCTAGTGTGCAGTGGAGGAGAGTAGAAACTTCCCCTGAGATATAAATGTATATATAGAGAGGAGGGTCAGTAGGATATATGGATAACTACATGGAGTCTAGTATGGCAGGTTAAGCCAGCCTGCATTCTAGTAGAAGAGTATAGAGATATGGAGAAATCTGAACTCTATCACTAGATGGATCCCCTCTATATGCCTTACATATGCATGAAGGTATGCATGGAGTACCGGTGATCAGACTGATTTAGGTCAGGAACAGAAAAACAAAAATAATGGACCCTACTGACCCCACTGACTATCATTTGAACAGAAAAAATAGTGCTGCATCATGTGCTTTTTTTGCTTGCTGTTTTTGATGGAATTTATGACAGAGGCTCCTAGCAGAACATACAATTTTACTTACATACTCTACTGGCGACTAGAATAATGGTTGACATACTGCAGAAGAAAGTATTGTGCAACTATATGTGCATTTTACAAGTCTGTTTTGCCTTCGTTAATTCTGACTTTTATCATGTTTTTTTCCTCTGTAGAATGAAACGAGGTAGATTTACTGTTACTTTTGACAGCCAAGTTGTTGAAGGACCAAAAAGAATAAAGAAACAAAAAACGGACACTCTGTCACCCATAATTCACAAATCTCAAATGCAGTCCTGCATGCTGGACTGGGGAAGTTTGCCACACCATGTAGTCTTGCATATCTTTCAGTACCTCCCACTTGTTGACAGGGCTCGTGCATCATCTGTTTGTCATCGTTGGAATGAGGTTTTCCATATCCCTGAACTATGGAGAAAGTTTGAGTTTGAACTAAACCAGCCGGCGACATCTTACTTGAAGTCTACACACCCTGATCTCATCCAGCAAATCATTAAAAAACATGCTGACCATCTTCAGTATGTTAGTTTCAAGGTATTGTTTATAACACTATAGTGATCCCTCAGGTTACAATGGCCTCACCATACAATTATCTTTCTTGGACATTGTATCTGTATTATAACCACACTCAGCATATAATGTCACAGGTGCTGCAGATATGTGGCTCATGTAATCCCTGTATTAGTGCAGTGCATGCAGTGATTGTTGGTCTAGTAGCGCCTCTCTACAGTACAGTGTGGTTCTACATGTCCTGTACTGCTCTTACATGTATTAGTGAGGCGCATGCAGTGATTGGTGGTCTAGTAGCGCCTCTCTATAGTACAGTGCGGTACTACATGTCCTGTACTGCTCTTACATGTATTAGTGAGGTAAATGCAGCGACTGGCGGCCTAGTAGCGTCTCTCTACAGTATAGTGCAGTACTACATGTCCTGTAGTGCTTTCACAAGTATTAGTGCAGTGCATGCAGTGATTGGTAGTCTTGTAGCGCCTCTCTACAGTACAGTGCAGTACTACATGTCCTGTACTGCTGTTACATGTATTAGTGCAGTGCATGCAGTGATTGGTGGTCTAGTAGCGCCTCTCTATAGTACAGTGTCCTGTACTGCTCTTACACGTATTAGTGCAGTGAATGCAGTGATTGGGTGTCTGGTAGTTCCTCTATACAGTACAGTGTGGTACTACATGTCCTGTACTGCTCTTACACGTATTAGTGCAGTGCATGCAGTGAGTGGTGGTCTATTAGCACCTCTCTACATTACAGTGCGGTACTACATGTCCTGTATTGCTCTTACATGTATTAGTGCAGTGCATGCAGTGATTGGTGGTCTAGTAGCTCCTCTCTACATCCCAGTGCGGTACTACATGTCCTGTACTGCTCTTACATGTACTAGTGAGGTGCATACAGTGATTGGTGGTCTAGTAGCACCTCTTTACAGTACAGTGTGGTACTATATGTCCTGTACTGCTCTTACATGTGCCAGGATGAGCAGCTCCTTTGGGTACCATTTTCTTTTTTCTGGTAGAATCTGTATAAAGAATATAGCACAAAGAAGCTCCTGTCCTTAAAATAGAAAGTGATTTACAGCAGCTCTTTCTGTTATATGTAAGGACGTGTGTTATCTATTTTAGTTATCTGCTTCATTTTCAATAATCTTCATTCTGCATTATATCGGATGACATTTTGGGGACTTTTACCTGTTTTACAGTATTAGTTTCCACATACAATGGTCATCCCCGAGCCAATTAATATATGTTGAGGGACTACTGTATTAATAGCAATATTAATGGATGTAATAATAAAACGTTAAATTTATTCAATCTTATTTGTCAGTGAAATAAAATGTCTGACATTGCTGTTAATATCCTACTTCCATAGGCACCAGCTTGCTGTATATTGGTTCTGACTTTAATGCTTAAAGTGCTTGTTCACCCTTACGTTTAGCTTTTTAAATCTGAGAGGATTCAGTTCTTGCTACATCTTATTAGAGGTTGAAATTCCATATTTCTGATACAAAGCTCCAAATTCTGTGCATAAAAGTAAAATCCAATGGTATAATTCTGTTTTACTGCATGTTGTTAACACATTGAGCTCAGTAATAACAATACAGTATGCAATATGCTCCCACATGCAACCTACTGGTGGCTACAGGGAGCTAAAATTTTAACATTTTACAATTTAACCGGTAACGTCTGTGCAGACCATGTAGAGCTCTGGATTGAAGAAGCATTGCTCAGGTTGCTATTCAGATATTTTCTAGAATTAATTAACATAGAAGTATCAATATCCATTAACAATTTTATTTCGGTTGCCCAGAAATATTCATTAGCAGCCATTCAAAAAGTGTATTGCCTATGCAGACAGAAAGTGCACGAGGTTAATCATAGACTTTAGGTTAATCATAAACTAGGTTAATGAGCCTCTTGAAAAAGCTGGCGGCGAAACACGCGTCGAGGCTTATACCCTCTCTTTTGGCGACATATCGTCCACTTTGGTAATGGACTGAGATACAGGTTACAATATATACATTTGGTCTTGTTTGATGCATTTAGTACTATATATAATCACCTGATTTGTTAGATTTATTTGCATCTCTCCATACTATTATTGCTATTTATTTGTGGAGGATATGCCGACTTTACTTTGATTGGGGGGTATTTTTCGGTTTTAATTGTTTTTAATATTGTTTTTTCTGTAGTTGTGACAGTTAGATTATATATGCTGATTTTGTAATTATAGTATTATATATATATATAATATTATATAATATATTATATACATTAATTAATATATTTTAAATATAATAATATTATATATATTATATAATATATATTATATATATATATATATATATTATATATATATATATAATTAATATTATATAATAAAAGTATTGGTTTATTATTTGAATATCTTTATATATTCTATTTGGATAATTTGCCTGGTATGAGATCTCCATATTGTAGTATCTTGGGCTGCGCTTACACGGCAAAGACCAAGTACTGGTTGGGAAATCCCAAACGATATTTGGTCTTTTTTTGGTACGCATGGGGGGCGGCTTTTATCCGCTGTTCATGTTTTGCCGACAACCGGGCGGACGAATGAACATGTTCTACGTTTTTCGGAACCCCGGCGGTGTAAAAAACTGTCCGGCAGAAAATCCGTGCAGTGGGGACTGCTGCACAGATTTTCTATTAATGTCAATGTAAAAGGTTGACAGTCGGTTTACTGACGGCTTTCAAATCCAAAAACCGTCTGTAAAACTGACGGAAAACCTGTGCCATGCCATGAACTCAACCCAAAGCAAGACAATAAACAAATGTAACTTTTTTTTTTTTTAGCCTTGACAGTTTCTATAATGTGGAGCTATTAGGTCTCCGGACATGTCTATATTAGTAAATAATTCTCTCTTTTTATTAAAACTGCATATTGTACACTGCCTCTACTGTTCCTCCTGGAGATATATGGAGAAAACTACAACTAGATGTTACCCTGTCAATAGGGGTAACACAAGTCTTGATCTACAAAAGCAAAGCAAGATTATCTATCTCACTCCAAAAATCTTCAGTCTTTATTCACCCATGTTTTAGACGGGTGATGTTTCAGATCCTTTAAGGAGTCATTTTGCTCCTTTATAGAGAAGCTGAAACGTTGCTTGTCTAAAACATGTGTGAATAAAGACTGAAGATTTTGTGACTAAGGTGGAGAGCTGCTTTGCTTTTATGGACAGTTATATGTGAAGGGATCGAGTCAAAGGCCTCTACATACGTTACTCCTTCAGTACTGTTCCTGTGATTTCTTTGGTTTGTACCCATCATGAAGGGAATGGCAATGTCCAGCTGTCAATTTTTTTTTAATTGACCATTTACACAAGAGTAATAACAGAGGAATTGTTACGTCATGTGAATTTCAATTATTTTCTGCAACAGAGAGGTCAGGAAAGGTCCTCTTTTAAAGGAGGTTGGCTACTCCTAATTCCCCAGCCCAGCCAGTGCTATCTGTTTGCGATCTATAAGTAAAATATAGTCACATTGTGTTTCACTGCTTTATTTTCTTCCTTTTACAGGTCGATAGCTGCACAGAATCGGCAGAAGCAGCTTGTGACATTCTCTCTCAGCTCGTGAACTGTTCGATTAAAACTCTTGGGTTAATATCAACGGCAAAGCCCAGTTTCATGAATGTTTCAAAGGTAAAAATAACAGGATTTATGCTAGAATTTTAATCTGTAGCTATGTGTTCAGTACAGATGACATGTCCGTGTATTCAGAGATAACAATAGTGAGCGCACTGTTACCATGGTAATGACTTTCGAGAAGAACATTTCTATAAAATCCTGCCTCCCAGCTTCTGCAGATGGATACGGGTAAAACTGTGCATGCTATGGCAAATTGCTTACATTCTCATTGACTGCCATGAGATAGGATGTGCTGGTCCCAGAGGTGGGACCTGCATCTTTTTTTAAGCTGAACTCCAAAACCTCTCCCTTTTGAACAGAGAGGTGGTCAGATCTCTCCCACAGAGGGATTAGCTTATTCTCATGGGACCTTTTAAACCAAAAAAAGCAGTTGGATGTATAATATACACATTAAATGAATCCCACCTTACCTAGTATTAGAAACCCTTCCAATGATGGCGTGCTTCAACAATGAATAGTTTCACTAAAAAACTAGGAGAATCACAGTCCAATAATAGAACAATTCCCAAATGAGGAACAGTGTCCTACATATGAGACCTAATGGAGAGCTGGGGAGTTCCTGTGTTATAGTAGTGCAGTCCTCACATAAGAAAAAATGTCCTCTATGTGAGACAAAAATAGAGAAGTGAGAAATAAACCCTACACCTTTCCCTTAGGCTAATGTCTACACAATATCACTCTCAAAGCACTCTATCCCTTAACTGCCCTAACAATGTCCTACCAACAACCTCTAAGGCACAAAGAAACACCCCACTTATGTAGGTGTTAAATGCAAAACCCATAATAACAGCATAAACAGCATTCCTATACCCAGAATTTAATATCCCTCTCATATATTTTCTGTTACGCATATACCCAGAATTCAAGGTAATATCCACCTGATGAAACCAGTTAGAAACGTGGTGGAGATAACTTGGTTACTTATGCTGTTCTTACTGTATGTGTAATACATTTAACATCTATGTAATTGGGGTGTTCTATGTGTCTTAGAAGTTGTTAACAGGAATTTGTTAGAGCAGTTAAAGGGGTTGTCTCACTACGAAGATCATATTTAAAAATGATGGGAGCAAAAATGTAAGCATGTATGTCCTTGATTACCATTAGCAAAGTGCTATGATTTAAGAGAACGCACTGCTTTATATATGATTAGCAACGGTGTTTGAGCCCAGGTCAGGTTACGCCAAGCTAAAGAATTACTGGCTGTCGGATGAGTTCTGTCCCACCCAGGTCATGGACGAGAACGCGCAGGCACAGGAGAAGCAGTGAACAGGTCGTGGACAGGAAGGCGCAGGGGGATGTATGTAGAGAGAGAGAGAATCATCCATCTTTCCCAGAGTCCTGAATGTCAAATGCCCATTCTAGTTACAAAGTATGTGGAGAGCGAGAAATTTAGATATAAACTTTTTTTCATTCCCAATGATCCAAATGACAGTGAGAACCCCCCCTTTCCCCCCATCAACAAAATAATGATCACGTCCCACGGTTTGGAGGTGTCTGCTGAGTGAAGAAACACTCTAGGAAAAACACATCCCTCCATTTCACCAGCTTGTTGGCAACCAGCATAAAACATTGTCAACTGCTCGCACGAGACAACCCCTTTAAAAGATGGAGTAGTGGAGGTCACCCTTGTTGGGACGGGTGCTCTGTTGGGGGGAAAATACATGCGACAATACCCCGGGGGGAAAAGGTGTAAGGTTTATTTCTCACTCCTCCATTTTTGTCTCTTATACAGGAAATTATTTCTTGCGTGGGAACTGAAACTGCTTTTTTTGCATTTTAAAAAAAAAAAAAAAAAAAAAAAAACAAAAAAAACAAAAAACCCCCCCCCCCCCAAAAAAAAAAAAAAAACAAAAAAAAAAAAAAAAAAAAAAAATACATAAGTAAAGCTGTGCATGCTATGGCAAATTGTTTACCTTCCAACTTTTTTCCATAATGGTGTAATGAAACCCAAAAAACCCTTACCCTAGACACAAAAACATCTCAATATTGCCGTTTCAAAATCCAAAAAAAAGATTCCAATGTAAGAAACTTTCAACTAGTGCCATAGACTTCTATGTATCAATCAGATGGTGCTTAAATCTCTAAAGACACAAATGTATCATACTCCTTTCTTTGCCCTCCATTGGGCTTTGGATTCTCCATACATTTCTTGATTCATACCAGTAGTATAATATTGTACCGTGTTAGCCCTAAAAAGATGAAGAGTGAAGAAACCAGGGCCCTACCTTTTTAGGCTAAATCAGTTAGCTTTTTAGGGCCGGTTTAACGGCCGGACAATTTCCGGGCCGGTTTGCCGGCCCGGGATCTGCCTGTTTGCGGCGGGACCAGGCCCGGGGGGGGGGGGGGGGGGGGGGGGGGGGGGGGGGGGGGGGGGGGGCTTTTCTCCCCCGTGACGGAGGGAAAAAGCCCTCCCCCCTCCCCTTGGGTGCACATCTTCCGTCCCGGAAAAGGAGGAAGATTGTGCATGTTCAATGTTTTGTCGCCGGTCCGCCGGCGACAAAACCGCCGGGGGGAAAAAAACCGGCAGTGGGAACGTACACGGGTTTTTTTTTTCCTGAGCACAATTATGTCATTTTCGGCCTTTTTTTCAGGGGGTCTAAAAAAAAACCGGCCGAAAATCGTAGTGTGGACTGCCCAAAAAGGTTTGTGTTTTTCATCTTTACTTGTTTTACCAAAGGGAAAAAGTAGTGGGACAGACACCACACATTAACAATGAGGCTCTCCTGCTGGGGTATTTTGGTTTTGGTTTTATGGTGCGCAGAAAAATGAACAACAAGGTGCGGGCCAGTACACAGGACATGGTGATGTTAAATAAAACTTTGTCTTTTTTTTCCAACGATTTAAAAAGTAAAAGCATGGGGATGGTGTACGGGTGGTCCCCGACCCCCCGCCGGGCTGGGGCGCCTCGTGCTGTCCCCCTTCGGGGCCCCCGCGGCCCCTTCCCGGCCCCCGGGGGTGGGGCCGGTTCCCCCCCCCCCCTTCTGCGCCCCCGAGCCCTCCTGGCCGGCCGGCGTGCGGTGCCCGCGCCTTGGCGCGCGCGCGCCGGTTCGGGGTTTTAAAGGGCCGTACGCCCTTTTTTGGTTTAAGGCTGGGGTGCCCCTATTTAACCCCCTTCCTTCGGGTCCCTTTTTGCCGGATCTTTAGTGCGTTCACCCTTTAGGAAACTTCTTCTCCCTCGTTGCCTGACTTGTTACGAACCCCTTTTCCCTCCTGAATCTGACCCGAACCGTTCCGCCTGCCCTGACCTCCCTGCCTGTCCCGACTCCGCCTAGCTCACGATTTTTTCCACGAATGCCTTGGTTGCCCCCGCAAGCAAGTCCGCCGGGGGGAAATGGTGTTCTCCGCCGCAGCAAATCCATCCGCTTTGGGCGGGCTCTGGTGAAAGGGGGGTTTATTTGCCCGCCCCTGGTGGCTTAACCCATCGCTTGCGGTGGTCCCGCGGATCCACTCCCGCATTGTTAAAATGGTTACATGGTACACGCTTATGGCACAATAATACGCCACTGGACCCATGCGTTTCGGGGCATATCCCTTTAAACGTGGTCACCTAGAAAATGCGATGGTGAGTGTATATATAGTAAAACCCCAGGGATTCCATGATGGAGGGAAGAAAACCCCTCCCCCCAGGGATAAAATGATCGAGGGAAGAAAAACCCTCCCCCCAGGACGTAATTCCCCATTAACAAACAATACAAAAAACAATATAAAAAAAAACCGTTTAAAAAAGTACATCTGAAATTTAAAAAACATTGATTAAAGTCCCCAATTATATATAACTGTATGCAAAGATAATTTTTAAAAGAAGCAAAAAATTTAATAAATCCCTTTTTGTTTTTTAAAGATATTCAGGGCCTCCAGGAATTTTGTGCCAAAACTTAAAGACCCATGATTCCCCTCCCCGGGATTTGCGAGGGTAGAACCCCCTTCGTTGTATTTGTCACCTTTCAAATTGCACAGAAACAAAATGAAGATAAATTCCCCACCATTTTTTATTTGGGAAATGTTTTGAAAAACACGGACATTTAAAACAGTCTGTTCTAAGGGCATCAACAATGCCTCCAAATTTTTTTTTTTTAAAAGGGCCCCAGTATTTGCCCCCACGTACGGGATTTTGAAAACTTTTTGCAAGTTTATGAGAAAAATCATTTGTTTTAAACCTTTTAAACCTTTTCATGAACTTTTGTTTATCAAAAATTTTGTGAGTAAAAAAAGGGTTTGGGAAATTTTTTTGGTTTTTTAAAAAAACTTTCCTTGCAGGTGGGGCACAATTGTGTCCAAAAAGCCAAAAAAAAACCATTTAAAATACCCAAATTTATGCGAGGGGCCATAGGCCTTGGGAAAGAAAATTGGGAGAAAAAAAGGGGAAACCCCCCAATGGGGGGTGTTTTTTGGGAAAACAAAGACTCATTTTTCTTAAAAGATGTTTAAATGGGAAAAGTTTATAACAGGGGGTAAATGGTTCTTTAATATTTTCAAAAATTTTTCCTTAAACTGTCACTAAAATTGAAAAGAAAAGGAAAAACAAACCCAAGGCAATGATCTGATCAAACCCAGTGCCCCCCAGCAGAACCTTTCTTTTCCATTTTTTTTAAAATCTTTTTTATTCCCCTTTTTTTTAATTTAAAAATTTTTAAATTTTTTCTTATTTAAATTTTTTTGTTTTTTTATTTTTTTTTTTTTTTTTTTTTCCCGGGGGTTTCCAAAACTTGAAACTGAGTTATTTAGTGGAGGTATTTCAAAACATGTTTTTTTAAAAGTGCCCAATTTACATATATTGCAAAAATTTAATAAACCTATTATTAAAAGGTTTCAAAAAATTTCTGTAAAAAATGCTTTCTGTGTTTCGTCTCATTTTGATCACCCTTTTAAAGAATTTCTTCTCAACTCAAATTTATTATCTTAAATTTAAGATTAAATGAAAACCCCCCCGGGATGACCCTTCTTTAAAAAGGTTTTGGTCCAAACCAACAGTGACCCCTTTGAGCTTTAAAAAAGAGAGCGTCCCCCAGTATACCTGCTGGTAAGAAAAAAGCTATTCTTTTATATTACTCCCAAAGCTCATTTTAAAAAGGGCTCCCCATCATAAATTTTTTTCCCTTTTTCCAGGGCCCCAAAAAAACCACCCCAAATAAAAAGGGGCCCCCCCCCCAATTACAAATTTTTCCGATTTTCAAACATATCAGGGGGCCCCTTTTTGTTAGGTCTCTAAACGGGATTTAATGCCAGGCTCCCCCTATTGGCCCCCCTTGCTATTAAAACATTGATTTTCTTTTTACGGAATAAACAACACTAAAAACCTTTTTCTTGCCCCAACCCCTGTCAGTTCTTATTTTTAAACCCCCTTCATGTTTTTTTTTGGCTTTTTTTTGTGTTTTTAAAAATGGCCAGCTTATTAAAATACATGAATTGAATTTTACTTTATACTGCAAACTGTAGAGCATCCTTGGCAACCTTCCCATTCCTTCCAAGAGATTCAACAAAAGGGGGGGAAAAATTTTTCAAACACCCCCCAAAAATTGGGAATTTTTTCCCAGGTGGTTTGGGGTGCAAAATTTTCCAACTGATTGGGAGTATTCTTAGGAGCACAGCAAAAAATCCCCCAAATTTCGAAAAAAAAAAGATTTGGCAAGAAAGCTTAAAAATAAACATTTTGGAGAATAAGAAAAAAAATTGTAAATGGAAACTGCCCATAGAAACTCCCTAAAAAATACTGATGAAACCCCGGTTTATGCCCTTAAAGTCTAGTGTAAATTTTTGGGTTTGTAACAGCCCAATTTAAAAAATTTGAAAACCGGGAAGGCTCCCATCACATATTCTGAATACATACATAAAGTTGCTTTTAGCAGATAGTTGCCAAGAGAGTCCCATTTGGTCTTTTATCCAACCCCACCACACAAAAAACATTGGGGGTAAAAAAAATTACATTAAAAAATTTACATAAAAAAAATGGGGGAATAAAATTGATTTTCCTGCTCCCCCTAAAGTGCAAACCCTCCAAGTCTTAAAATTTTCCCTCTTGTTATCCACAACGTGTACCCCAAAAAGTTTTTAAAATTTTTTGGCCTTGGGGGGTACTTGGTCTATAGATAAAGAAGTGCTGGTATAAAACTCCAATATAAAACTATGCTTTTGGTTTTGTCTCTGTTAGGAATATTATGTGCCCTTAACAGGTCAGGGACTTAGTGAACGGGCCCGAATTCCCAATCTATGAGCGAGGGAATTTTACTTTTGGGCCCCTTTCCCAACAACCCAAAAAAAACATTCCGTTTTTAAAAACTTCCATTGATGTAGTCAGGGGAAAATTTTCCGGGCCCAGACACAATTTCACACCATAAAGAAACAAAGCTGGGTCCCCCTTTGGGCACTCCCCAAAAGAAATATTGTTTATGAATTTCCTTCCTGTACAAAAGGGGAAATTTCGATGAAATTTTTTTCCCCAGAGGGGGACTCCTTTCACCCCAAACCCCTAATTTTGGCGGGCTGTGAGCAAGGAAAAGTTTGGGTTCGTATAGGTATGAATTTGTCCTCGCAAAATTTGAGAAGGGGGTTTGGGGCAAAGGACTTCACCCTTTTTGGATGATGAGCTGATTCGAATTGCTGATCGTTGCAAAAACTTGACTGCCATTGGCCTTGGAGAGTGTGAAGTGACTTGCAGCGCATTTGTTGAGTTTGTAAAAAGGGGGAGGGACAAACCCAGTTTTAATAAAAAGGAGGAATTACTTTTTCCCAGACAAAAAAATTTCCCAACCTGGAGCAAATTCATTTTGAAGTTTCAAAGCACCTTGGATAAATGGGGTTTTCCCCCGGAAATAAAACCCGATTTGGAAAAGATCCCAAAGTTTTGGGACTTAGGATGTGTCTTACTTTTGTTTTACTTTTGAAATTTAAAAATTTAAATTTACTTTTAAATAGATAAATGTCATTAAAATTTGTAAAAAACAAAACCAAAGCCCATTTCAAAAAAATTTTTAAAATTATCAAACCCGAAGGGAAAATTTACAGCAGTTTTTGGTCCCGTATTGGAAAATTAGCGATTTTGGGGCTGGGTTCACTTTTTGAGGGGGAGGTTCCATCACAAAAAACGAAAAAAAAAAAAAGGAAAAAATAACACCTTTCAGCACTATTTTTTTTTTCCATTCAAATGACAGACCCCATTGTAGTCAATGAGATCCACTAACAGCCTGAATGTAAGGGAAACCCCCGGGTATTCAAAAATTAGGGAAAATAAATTATTTAAATTTAAATCATGTTTTTAATGAGCCCTTAAAATCTTTTTTTGTAAAAATTGTGGGTTTAAAGGTTTAAAACCCAGGCTTTTTAGCAATTTTTTTTTGGGGATCTTTTAAACCTGCATAGTTAAAAAATTTTTAAACCAGAAGTTTTTGGGGAACTCCCCTTCAGTAGCAGTACAAAAAGGCCCCTACCCACTAATGAAATTGGCCCCCAAAAATATAAACCGACATATTTTTTTATGGATCCTTCTAGGACGTCTGTTTTTTTTACTGTAAAAAGGTTAGGGGTTACCCAACATGGAAACTGGATGTAAATGTTTTAATATCTTTTAAAAACTACTTTTAATTCAATCGGGTTAAAAAGGGGTGTCCGGGGATTAGAAAACCATCCGCCCGGGTTTTAAGGGATTCCCGAACAGCTTTAGGGGAAGGTGAATGGGGCTGAGCTACCAATACCCAAAACAGACCCACTGATGGTGGTACTGTTTTGGGAAGAAAGGGGAACCCATTTTTTCCCTTATCTAGAAAACTTGTTTAAACACAAAGGTTAATAAAAGGAGAAATTATCAGTATGAAATACTCTTTACAAGAATTACAATGAATTAAGTTGACATTTTTCTTTAAAATATTTTTATTAGACATCAAAATGCCAACCAAAATTTGCAAAAAAGATTTCAAATGAACTCTGTAAGGGGGGGGGGGGGGGTTTTTAAAACGGCTTATTACACGGTTTTGTGGCCGTATTGAGTCACAAATTTCCCCCATAATAAGGGGGGACGGGGGGGGGGGGGGCCCCGGGGTGCCGGGAGGGGCACCGCTTTCCCCCCCCCAAAAACAAAGATTGTTTACGGGGGTACGCGCCTAAATTTTTGTGCAAGTCACTTTCACCCCCCCCCGGCGGGTTCGCCCCCGGGTGTTAGGCGACGGAAACCAATGTTCCTATGAGGCTGGATTTCCGAAAAGACAGGGACCCCGGGTTGGGGGCCGTACTGAAGCGAAAACCCGCGGAGTAACGGCGCCAAATTCCCTGCCCAAAAAAGCCTGTGAACGGGCCCAACAATTAACCCAAAATAACCTTTTTTGTCATGTGGGAGAGTTCAATATATTTGTGTAACTGACAGTTTCCTGGCGGCATAGTGCTGCCTCATTTATTTTTCTTTACTTAACTAAAAATAATAGTAATAAGAAAAACCAGAAAGTGCTATAAAAACCGTTCATTTGAAACCCCCCTTAAATAAAAGGAAATTCAGCCATCAGTGTTCATATTTGTACTAAGAATGTGGTCTAAAAAATGGGGTTTAAGGGCCTTTTGCTTAACAGCGTTAAAAATTTCAAATACCGCGTACCCCACCCTATATGGGGGGCCCTCAAAACATAAGCCAGGTTATAAATTTTGAACCTGGTGGGGATTATTTGGAACGAAAAAAGGGCAGTTTATATCCCAAAACATCGTCTTTATAGCCCACAAACCAAAGAAACTGTCGCTTTTACATAGAAAAATCAGGGGGCCCCAACCCCGGGGGAAGGCAACCCCGGACCTTTTCAGAACCCCCCCCCCCCCCGTCGCCACAAAAACCTTTTATTGGAGCTTTACCCCCAGGGCCCCACCAAAGTACCATGGGGTAATTCAAAACATTCCTGATCCCTTTTGGATTCTCTGAGGCAAGATAAAATAAAGCTCTCCCCCTTTTTCAAAAAAAAACTCCCGTGTGTGTCTCTTTTTTTTAAAAATTCTTCCACCCCCCAATCCATTTTCCCTGTTTAAGAAAGTTCTCCACAAATAAATTTTAAAAGGGGGAGGGGGCCCGATTTAAACCAAATTTTGAAGGATAGCTTTTTACCCCCTGCCTGTGAGAAAAAATGTAGTAGTTTTCTGTACCCCCCCGGACACCCGGTCGAAACCTAAAGTCGATTGACCGAAAAACCCCCCATTTAAGGGGGGAAGGGACATTGTTTTTGTTAGGTAATTTTTTGTGAAAAATGGGTATTTGCTTCCAAATTTTTGGATTTTCGGGGGATTCCCCCAAAAAAAAGGGAAGAGATTAGCCCCCCCCCCCCCTCCCCGCATTGAAGCAGTTACCCCCATCAAAAATGCCCCCCTATGTCCCCCCGGGGGGGTAATGTATGCTTTATGATATAGCTGAAATCATCTCCCGGTACCCCACTTGAAGGCAGAAATCTCCGTTGTTTCGAAAAACCCTTTTTGCAGGGTTTGGGGAAAAACTAAATGGGTCTTTCCCCTTTCAACCCCTTTAGTAAAAGGGGCCCTGTTTGAAGTGTTTAGGTTTTATTGGGCCTTTTGGGGTTTTAAAAGATAATGGGATGAAGTAAAAACCTCAAATTTGAGGGCTATAAGTCATACTTTCCGAAACCCTGGGTCCCAAACACCCCTCCCCCCGCAGGGCAAGATTTTTTGGGGATGTAGCTTTTGGGGGGTTAAGAATTGCAAAGAAAACACATTAGCACCCGGAAATTTTGTCCTTTGTTCCCTCTATTGGTTTGGGGTCTGGTTTTTGTTTTCCCGGTTTTAAATGAGGGTATTAAAATTTTGGAACCCCCCGTATGCCAAAATTTGAATTCCCTTGTGGATGCCCGTTTTGAAAAATTTGGGGTTTGCTATAATGTTAAAGGGAAAAAAAAAGGCCCCGGGGTTCGCCTTTTTACCAGTCCATAAATTTTTTTTCCATGCCTTTTCCCGGAGGATATGAAAAGGGGGATTCGATTTTTGATAGGTGGCCGGGTTTTTTTTATGGCATGTGGGGAAAATTTTTTTGGGGAATTGGCCCCATGTTTTTACGGTCCCGCACCGGTTTGTAAAACCGAAGGGATTTTTTCAACCAATCCCGGGCCCCGTGCGCATAAAAGCGGCTAAATTTTTTTTGTCCAAAACGGGGAGGTTAAGGGCCTCCGTTGGATTTAGGGTGCTGGGATAAAAACCCGCGGGGGCGGGTCTCTTTTCCCCTTCCCTATGAATTTTTCGAACCAAAACCCCTTTTAAAATTTTGATATCTTTGGGCCTAATTTTACCGGAATTAAGTGTAAGTTTTATAAAAAATTTTTGGGGAAAACCGCCCAAAATTATTTTAAAGGGTTTTCCCCCTTTCCCATAAAAGGAAAAGAGGTGGGGCCCCAGGGTTAAGGACTTTTCCAGTGCTTTTATGTATGTTGTAATAATTAAAATCTTAGAACCCGGGCCCAAATTTTGGGAATTTTCCCCCCCCAAAAATTTTTAGTGAGGAAAAAGGGACCCTTGAATGGAAAATGGGAGGCGCCGGTCGGTTTTAAACGGGCCCTTTCAAGGATCAGGGGTTGCGTTTTGTTAGATTAATTGAGTTTTAAAACCCCCAAGCTCCCACCCCTCCTCCCAAAATCTGAAAATTCCTGACAGGGGCAGAGCGAGGATTTTGGGTGATTAGCAGAAAAAACATCTGCGAATGCCCCCAGAAACCCCAAATTTCAGGGACTCTTTGGGAAACAGAAAGCAAAGGCCCCTGGGGGGAAATTAAAAAAATAAAAGAGTGGGTCTAAGGGCCAAAAAAAAATAAGAGAGGCGTAGTGGGCACCCCCGACGCGTTCCCCGGAATATAAAATTTCCCCCCCCAGTACCTTCCCCAATTTCAAACAGGGAGCCTGTAACCCCCTTTTGGGCTGTATTTGGAAAAAAAAAAAAAAATTCCCAAACCCCCTGCTCCCGTGTGTTTGTAAAAAATTCCCCAAAAAATCGTGTCGAAAATTTTTTTAAAACCCCCGGATTATAGGGAAATTTAGGGGGCGCAGACAAGTTTTTGTTCCCACCGGGCTGCTATTCTACCTAACATTCTTTGGGGGCCTGTCTTTCCAATTTTTAAATCCTCGTGGGTGGGTGGATAAAACAGGGGGGAAAAGGGCGCAAAACGACTGGCGAGTTTTTTTGGTAAAGAACTTTTTAAACGCTATTTAATAAAGTTTTTAGGCTATGTTCATGGAAGACCCCCGGGGCTTTCCCCCCGGCTTTGGTTTAAAAAATAGTCCGGATTTCCCGGAACAAGTCCCTCCATTTTTGGGTTTGATAGATTTGTTTTATAAAAAAGGTCAAGTCGGGGGATTTTTTCCTAACAAAATTGTGGAAAAAACGTTAAACAAAGCCTCTGGCCCGGTGTTTGCACGGGGCGCAGATGTAATGGGGGCCCTAAAACCCCCTCCTCTAAGATGGGGACTTCCAAAGTTCTTTTTGTTTTAGGGTTTTCCCGGGAGGGGGTTGGGAAAATTTTTGAAAGGGCGGAAATTTTCCCCCTGTCAGTTGGTTTTGCCCTATAAAGTTTTCCCCTTTTACCCCACAAAAAAAAATCTGCTATGGAAGGGCGATCTGTGTGTGTTTCATTTGTTTGGGGGTGTTCAGGCCGTAAAAAGGGTTTATGTCTGTTTTTAGATTTAATAAATTCCCCCCCGCCAATAATTGGCTTTGACTTGTTTTCCCCCCCCCTCGGGATATTTATTTTTGTGTGAGACTATTAAAACCAAAACCCCCTGTTTCCTTTTTAAAAAATGCAAACCAAACGTGTTTTAAGTTCTCTACATGTTTGGGCTGTGACAGGCGAAAAGGCAAACTGGTGTTCCCGTTAGCCCAAAACCCAAAGGGAGGGGTAGGGACCAAAAAAATTTTTTTCCCGGGGTTCTTTAATTTTAGATGACACAAAGTTCAGGACGTGCCCCCTCAAGACCGCCTTCGCCATTGCCCAAAACAGGGGAGGGTCAGCAGTGTGTTTTTTAAATTTTCTTTAATAAAGTTTTGCCCCCGTTGGGGATTTAAAAAGGGGCTTAAAGTCCCTCTGAGTTGATTAAATTTTTGTGGGGAATCTCCAAAAAAACAACCGGAAACCCCGAAAAAGCAGTCCCGCCTAGGGTGACAAGCTGGTCTGATATTGTGATGGCTTTCAATGCCGCGTCGGTTACCACATTGCAGAGAGACCCGGAGACCAGAAAGTAGTCTAGCCTGGCGTAACTATCGTGAACCGTTGAATAGTGGGTGTATTCCCGTGAGTCTGCATTCAACGTCCTCCAGGGGTCCCATAGAGAGACCGAATCCATCATGTATAAGTTGTCTCTCGTAGCTGGAGATGGGGAATTGCGGAGAGTGGTCCTATCTAGAGCGGTGTTGAGTATGGCATTGAAGTCCGCACCTATTATCAAATTAGTGTCTTGTCTCTGGAGAAGCATCTTAGTAAGAGATGCGAAAAAGTTGGAGTTTTCCGCATTTGGGGCATAGATGTTAAGTAGGGTATACGTTTTGGCCATCATAGTTATTTTTAAGAGGATATAGCTTCCTCCCTCGTCTGTCAATTCCTCTTCTACTGTGTGATTTAATCCTTTTCTAAACAGTATTGCCACACCCCTAGACTTCGAGATATAGCTGGAAGCATAGCAACTCTCCAGCCAGGGCGCTCGCAGCGAGGAGTTGGTGTTCCTTTTCCAATTTGTCTCTTGTAAATACATTATGTCTGGGTTAAATCTCTTAATGTGGGTCAATATTTTTTTCCGTTTAATGGGAGAATTTAAACCTGCTACATTCCAGGAAAGGAACCTGACAGGTCTATGAGCTCTGGGGGTGTCACTGTGGTGGTGGGGATGATGTCATGAGTGTTGTGGCACCTGTTTACTGAAGCTTTGATATAATTGTAGGGCTTGGCTCCCCACCGTCCCAGCGAGCAGCAGGGGAGTCCAAGATGTGGGGGGGTCAGGGGTATCCAGGAGGCCCAGTGCCGCCCCATCCGCCAGTCCTGAGTGCCAAACAAGAAATCGTGAGCGACATTTTAGATACCATGGTAAAAACAACTTAAGCTTAAAGATTACAACATCAAAACATTGTATAAACAGTAACAAGATCAAAGTGACGGGACAAGTGCTATCCAGCCTTCTGTCCCTTTAGATATACCCATCTGTCTCCCTTAATAATGTTCAGCCATGTTCAGGTTCCTCCCTGATATTGAAGTGCCTTTTTGCTGCGACATGGTCCTCGAAGACCAGCTGCCTCCCTTCCATTTGGACTTTCAGTTTGGCTGGGTAGGTAAGTTGGAATCTAATATTATTGATGTGTAGGTAACTGCATATTGGTGTAAAGAGCTTTCTTTTTTCAGTTACACTAGCCGAGAAATCTTGGAAGATAAATATCATCTGGCCCTCTATGCATAAGCCTTTTTGTCTTCTGTAGGCCCGTAAAATTTGTTCCTTTGTAGCCCAATTCAGATATTTGGCAATCAGATATTTGGCCTGTCTAGGCCTAGCTTGTTCTTCACCTCCCCCCCTTTGTGGTCCTAGTCTCTGGACTCTCTCGATAGCTCTGGGATCTGGAGTATCGGGTATGTTCAGGGCTTCAAGGACTGTGGTAGTGAGATATGACATTAAGGAGTCTCCCTGTATGGACTCTGGCACTCCCACAAATCTCAAATTATTTCGGCGGCTGCGATTCTCCAAATCATCTATGCGTTCCCTTAGAGTCGCTTCCTCCGCCCTGAGTTGAGTTAATGATTGTTCAGTTTCTGAGGTCGAGGATTCACAGGTTGTAACCCTATTTTCAAGCTCGACCAATTTTTGGGAGTTGGTGTTAATCAGCGATAAGACGGAGTTAATTGAGGTGTGTAAGACCTCAAACCTTTTGTCTAGTAGCGGCATCGATAGTCTTGAAACCTCTTGTGCCACAGATGTTGCCACCAAGGCTTCTGGCTCTGATTGTGTATCTACTGAATGTGTCGGGGGGGATGCGATGCCACCATCTGCCAATCCCGGGGGGCCCTGTGAGTCTGGGATCCCCATTTTCAACACCTTCGGGCTTTTAGGGGGAGAGTCATTCTTCTTGCTCTTAGCAGACATGTTTGGTGGGTTTAAAGACATTGCCTTTTTCTGTGTCTGAGATCGGGAAGATTTCGCTTATTGTGGGGACAGCTGTGATCGTCTGGTTTGTCTATTGTGGGACAGATACTTATCCATCACCATGTCACTAGTGAAGCTAGAATTCAAGGATAGTAATTCGGTATGCGGGAGATTAGATGGGCACCCTATTCAAATGCGCATTATGAGAAAGAGGTCTCGAACCTTCAATGAAAAAAAAAAATTTAGGTTTTGATATTTGGTTTGGGGGACCTACCTAAACCGGCTGTATGCCAGTAGAGGACTATCTCTTAAGGGGAGGCCCTAAGATCCCCCTAGCAGCAAGACAGAGAGTGCCCCTCTGGGTTTTACAGGTGAGTTAGAATGCACATATAGATAAAATTGCAAACCTTAACTCCAATCCACGTAAAGATAGAAGAGGGGGGAAGGAGAGAGAGTAAGAGAGTAGAAAAGAGAGAGAAAGAAAGAAAGAAAAAAATAAAAAAATAAAAGGGGGAGGGGAGGAGAACAGGGAATGGGGAAGGGGAAAACAGGGGAGGGGGACAAGGGGAAATGGGAGTGAGAAATTAAGTCTGCAGGCAATGTCCATTGAACTTTGTAGTTTGCACAGTCTCTTGTTTTGGTGTTCTTCAGTTGTTTTAAATCAGTCACAAGTTTGACTTTGGCGCCCTCCTGTGGGTTAAGACTGTGTGTGCCCGCTCCGGGCTGATATGCAGGAAAAGTTCCGAGTTTGACGTGTCCTGAGCTTTCAGTTATCAAGAGTGTTATCTCAACACTCTCCTGCGGTTAGAATGTTTAGTGACAATCCTGGGCAGGACTGTGAGGAATTGTTGGTTTGAATGTGGCAGAGTTGCTGATCACACAACGCCGTCCTTGGCTCCTCCAAGGGATCGGTGTATCCAAGCGTACTATGCTGTGGACTTTTGTGTTCTAGAGCCCTTGTTGGCTGTGGGCTGTATTATATAGAGAGCTACTTGCAAAGTCTAAGATGTTTTCTTGGTCTTAGTACGGTCTCTGTTTCCACCGCCTCTAGCGACAAACAGCGGGGAGGGAGGCGGCCGTGCGCCAAGCGGGATGCTCTGTTTAAGGCCCACAAATGTGTTGTTGTGCCTGTGTAAGTGATACTGGCGGTTGTGGGAAAAATTTATAAGCAGATGGGATCCTCACAGGTGTCCAACCGGGAACAATCCCGCAATGCAGCCTCAGCCTGGTTGTGTCTGAGGGTCGAGAGGAGCCTATCAAGCTATGGGCGACCAGTAGTTTGGAGCTAGGGCTTTCCCTCGTCAGTGTCCGTGCGTGGTGTTTCGCCTCTGCGCTTCTGTGGTCACGGTCCGGCTCTGTCCCAGCCCTATGGGCTCTATGCGCACAGTACCTTTTAATCAGCGCTGTGTTGGGGCTGGTGCCCGCGCTCCGCACCTCAACTCCGCTCCAAGATGGCTGAGCTCCATCTCCGGAACCCAGAACAGATTCAGGCTCGAGGCGGGTACAGGCACGAGCCTCTGCAGCTCCTGCGGCGCCAAGGCAGCAGTCGATTCCACCCGGTGCCTGGGAAGATCTCAGTTTGAGTCGCGGCTGTCCTTGCGGTCTGGCACTGTGTCCCGCTCTGGCCTCGTGGTGTTCACAAAATGGCGCCCTGCCGCGGCCTTCGGCAGGGAATCCCCTCGGCGCAGAGGCCCAACCCGTCTCGATCTTGCCTCCGCTCGGCGTCTGGTCCAAGCAGGGAGCAGGACCTTCTTCTCCTCTCCTCCAGGCGCACGGTAAGCAGGTCTTTGATGTCGCCTCAGTCAGGGCAGTGTGTGAGACCGCAGGATTGCGGCCTGCTGTCTCTAGCCCGACACGGCGTTCGGTGGCAATATGTTCCGCTTCTGGACCCCGGAGTCGCTAACTTCTCCCACCTTGTTGTTCTGCTGGGTCGATTTGTCAATTGTGTACAGCCAGCCGGGTCAAAATGTTCAGGATGGCGTTGATCTCTGTCAGATTTTCTCAAGCAAGGCAGGAGCTCTGGTAATAAGCGGCCGCTCTCGACGCCCCGCCTCCGGAAGTCATGTATAAGTTGACATTTTTAAGTTTTCACCTGCTATCGTAATGGTTATAACAAATTAGGTTAAATCTCTATATCAAAAAATATATATATTTGTTAAGAACAGCGCAACCTAGCAATATTGGGAAATGCTCTGCAAAGTCCAAAAATATCTTATTTTGTTTGGAATGCACCATGTATAATTATGGCAGCTGAGGGTTTTGCAGAACCCCAGCGTCACACCATCATGGCTATAATAGACAGTGATCTTTGAACCACTGCTTAAAGTTTACCTGCTGTTTAGCCTCGAAGGAAAGTTGTCACACTGAACATGCTATCTGATCTGCCAGCAGCATATAGCATGAGAGATACTGAGTGTACTGATGCATATCGTTGTGGGAAAGGATTAAATAGAACTTGTAATTCACTCATTTAAATTTCTACTTATTTTTAGCTGAAGAGTCCAGACCGCCCACTGGACTTCTTAACAAAAATTGTACTAGGTCTTTACCCATAAAGCTATATATCAGTCTGCTCATCTCCTCTTGCTGTATAACTTGCTGCAGACAGATCAGATACCAAGTTCAGTGTAACATGTTCCATTTGAAGGCATTGTCCGACATGTACACAAACCCCTGTCCAGACAGGACTTCTATAAGATTAATAAAATTAAGTAAAGTTACTCTGCAGTGATGTTATGTGCATTGCTAATGTGGCCATGCAGCCAGTTACTGGCCTCTGCTTGCATGCACGGCTCCTTACCACGACTGCATGGTCAGGGGAGCGAAGTATGTGATGGAACAACAGCAAAGTTTGTTTTCTTTAATTGACAGCAATATCTGTCTGCATAGAGGTTTATTAAAAATGTTAAACTTTTTAGGACTTAAATAACCCACGTCGTTTTTGAGCCTAAAGATAAGACCGAGTTCGAAAGGAAATGGAAAGGAAGGACATATACTTCCCCATCCTACTGGATCCAGTTCTTGCTTAGGCTAAAAAAAAAAAAAGCGTAGCTGTTTTCATTCTTCACAGACTCTTCCGACTTAGGGCGCATACACATGGCATGGTATTTTGGTCGGTTTTTCAGACGATTTTTCTGAAAACAGACAAGCAATCATCCCCATAGACTGTAATAGAAAATCCGTTCAGCAGTGCCCACTGAACGGATTTTCTGACGGACAGTTTTTCACAGTCAGTGGTCCGAAAAACTTTGAACATTGAAGTCAATGAGAACCAAGCTGAAAGTAAGTGAACGGTTTTGTGTGTGGTTTCTTGCACAGTTTTTGGTCGGTTTTCGTTTTTCACACTCCGTAACTTATCTGCTTGAAAAAAAAAGTCCAATAACTTGGGCAAAATGAGTGACAAAGTCCATTCAAAAAACGGAGAAAAAAACGACCGCTTTTTTTTTTTGTCTCAAAAAACGTCCAAAAGCCAGTTAGGATGGACGGTTCTGCGGAGGTTAAAACCAAGCAGATTTTGTCCTTTGCTATGTGAACGCACCCTCACACTTCCTGTGTTGCATGTCTACAGCTGTGACTGACATTTCCGCTTTACTGATTCCTGTTTCAAGAGGAACATTACTGATGGAGGGGTTATGAAAATCAGTGACACACAAGCAGAATATCTGGCTACAAATGTGAGCTAGCAGAGCTGTATTTTTCATGAGAGGAAGCATCGAGTGTGAGAGAAAAACTTAGTAGCTAAGATTTTCTCCATAAAAAGAGAAGATCAGAGACTAAAAAGCAAGCTCCTGTCTGCTAAGACACAGCAGCTAGTGAGGTTACCAGCCTATTCAGCTAGAGAAGAGAGAGGTGGTCTGTGACTAGAGAAGCTTGTGTAAATAAGCAGGAAATAAGAACTGCTGTAACTCTCAAATGAAGCAAAATGGGAACAGCAATGTGTTTGGTAGAAGTTGGTGACTAGCTTTAAACATGTAAGCAAAGGTAAATATGGAGATGGGAATACCCCCTTTAAGAGGTTGTCTACTTTTCACATTCCCCTTTTCATATGAGTCTCGTGATAAGTTGGGTATCCCAAAAGACAGACACATGAATTTGCTGGGGAACCAAGTTTGTTTCTACTGCAGTATTGTTGGAGGAAAGGAGCGAGCATTGCCATAGTGCCCATTGAAAGTAGTAAGCCATTGACCTGCAAAGTCCTTCAGAGCGAGAGCAGGTCTCTATTCTAGCTAACAGAGTAGGGGACCATACTATGACCCAGACTACAGACAAAATATTTGAAAATGTATTCCCCTTTACATTTTAATACCAGTTACACATTGTTAAGCAGGTTTTTGATATACATGTACCCATAGTCCTAATTCTCAGTGGCAGGCTGTGGCCAAGCCTACAGGCGTGAGGAGGCTTCTTCAGCAACGTTGTCATAGGTTGGCTGAGTCTGCCTACAAAGTACTCCCTCACGGGACTCGGAATCTTGGGGTGGTAGTGTTGGATAAAAAGCTAAAGTTTAACTTTAGCATGGAGTTCCGTGTTTAACACTTTAATACATATTTATAAGATGTGTTTATAGGTCTGTATATATGATTACAATAATTCTGCAGTAGATTTTGTTGGTGTACACAATGGATGAACTTATTTATAAAGAGACTTTGTCATTTCTCATATTTTATATAGCAAATCCTTTATCTTCTCATTTTTTTCTGCTTTGTGTTTGCGCTCGAGATGCATGTAAATAGATTTACAATTGTTGAATTACTGTATTTTAAAACTGCACGTTACATTAGATGTATTCTTCGCTTTCAGACAACCATTCAGGAAGCAAAAGCATGGTCTGAAATAAAATTCAGGCCAGACACTCTAATCAGATGCTCATTAGCCTATATCTGATCTAATCCTACTAAGACCCACATGCTCTTATAAATGGCTGTGTCTTTAGGTTCTGTACTGATTAATCCCTGAAACACATAAATATAATACAGTGATGATAAAATACAAGTATCAGTTTATTCATAATCATTGCATATCTCAATTCTGTCTGTATTCATGGTATCCACCATAAACTGCTTATGGTCTTTAGTTCATCACTCTCAAGTAAGTCCAATTCCGGGCAGTTGCCCCTCCAACAGAGAACAATGGGCCTTATATATGAAAACTGTCTAACAACAAGACTGGCTTTGTTGCCCATAGCAACCAGAGCACAGCCTTCATTTTTCCAAAGCAGTATTTGAAATAAAAGCTGTGCTCTGATTGGTTGCTACAGGCGACAGTCTTCAGGTATGTTCACACAGCGTGTTGGATCCGTTTTTTGATCTGAAAAACGCATTCAAAAGCGCTGCGTAAATCGCATCCAACACGCAGGTGGATACATTTTGGCTGCAGCAGGAATGCGCCCTATAGTTTTAAATAAGGCGTCTGCTGCATCAAATGGATCGATATTTGACACGTCAATTCTTTGAACGGATCCGAAACACGCATCGGCTATTACTCGTCTGAACACGATGCCTGTTTTACATTGAAGGCAATGTACATCACACTGCACATTGTGAGATGTGTGTTTGGGTCCGGCTTGGGTACGAAACACGAATCAAAAAACGGATCCAACACGCCGTGTCAACATCCCCTTGTTACACAGTTTTCATAAATAGGGCTCAATGTTGTCAGGACTCAGTGCACCAAGTGAATAAAAAAGGGGAAGGAGCGCTTTAAAGTGTTGCATCATTGTTCAATTTCATAAACTAGAGAATACACCTTAAAAATATCTTCTCATGTAACAAATCGACAGCGTTAGATCTATGTGGAACAAGCGGTTTCTAAGACTGGGGCTCCACAGCATCTTAATTTGGCCTGCAATAAAACATCACATAGTGGATTGCGGTGTAGTTCCATGGAATCGCATTCAAGCATCCAGTGCCACGGAACTATACTGTACACTGCATAAAATCCCAATGAACTTGGCACCTGTGATTTTGTGGCATGAGAGGACTTTGGTTCCCTACAAACCAGTGAGGCGTTAAGGTTACATAGGTCATGCACACACTTTCAGGGCTGGTCCAAGACTTCGTGGGGAACGGAGATCATTGATGCCTAATAACAGAAAAATATGGCAGAAAAGGGCTTGAATGAGTTGTATAAAAAATGTATAGAATAGCCGTAGTAAAACAAACAAACAAAAAAAACAACAAAACTTTCACTCTCCTTCCTCCAGTCCCTGCTTCCCGCACCACGACTTCTAAATGGCGTGTCTTAGATGCAGCCGCTGATTGGCTGTAGCATTCCTTTACTTACATCAACCCTCTGAGCTTCTGAACAGTGATGTAAATGTATGTGACAACTGCAGAGATAACATCTCTACAGAAAATTAGGGAGAGCCAGTGCTGGAACCAGGGAGCGGAGTTGAGAGAATACGTGTTTTTGTATTAAAGGGGGGGCCCCTAGAGCATTGGATTAATTGTTACAGGGCATGGACAACCCCTTTTAATGGACTTATTAAACAAAGAAAAAAAGTGAAAACAATATCAAGTTTTTTTTTGTATACTTTTTATTGAATATACTGTAAGCAAACCTGTCTGGTGGTTTTTTGCGGGAAAAGCAGGTAGAGAAGGGAGAGAGCTGACGCTGTGATATATAAAAATTATTAATTAAAGGCGGATTTCGAGCAAAAAAGGAGGGGAAATAGAAAGGGAAAAAGTTTGCGTAAACCCCTAAAAAGAAACGACCGTTTGTTTGTACATTCCAAAAGAGCCCCTTTCCATTAATTTTTTTTGTTTTTTACTGTAAAACCCGTTAAAACTATAACCTTATATATACAGAGCTCATTCCCTCTTCTTTAAAACCCCTTTATGCCCAGAGCCAGCTTTTTCCCCCTTATCATAAACCCTATTATCGAGTAGTTTTTCTTCTTTTAACCCTATATATAACAGGTCAGCTTTTCCTCTTCATTTAACCTATATATCTTGAGTCAGTTTCTTTCCTCTTTTATAACCCTAAAATTTAAAGGTAAGCTTTCCCCTCCATCATAAAAAATCATTTAAGAGCTTAGCCCCTCTCTCCTAAAACCTTATAACCCCGGCTAGTTTCTCTCCCTTTATATAACAATATATATCACAGAGCCCTGCGTGTCTCCTATCCTGCTCTCCGTTAGTGCAGCATAAATCACCCAACAGGTTTACTTTAAATAATCTAGTAATGCTCTGAACTGTGCACCTAGTGTACAATACCATGCTATAACTTAAGTAAATACATTTAAAAGGGAAAGTCGTAGCCAGGTCATCACTTTCCCCGCTTTTTTAGTTCGGCCAAATATAAAAGGCAGGAAGGCCAATACAGTGACCATCTTACCAATGGATAATCTTCTGGTTTGTTAAATTATTTTCAGCATGTATTGCATTAAGAGATAATATTGTGAACCTGTATTATGTATGCATATTAAAATTATTTCATCTACAGTACATGAGCTTTTTCTTGCTCGGCAGCTTTGTAACTATCATCCCAACAGGATCTAGGAATACTAGGTCACGTGAAATGTTGCTGACATGCAAATAGGGTCATGTGAGTCATTTCACAAATATGTAGGTGACCCCTATTGGAAATAAAATACAATTGCCCTTTGATTACTGGGGGGAGGTTTTTTTTATTCTACTTTTTCCTTTGGGCCCTTTGGGGCAGATGTGTCCTAGCCATATATTTGCCTCAAAAATAAATTTTTAAATTTAACACCCTGGGAATGGAGGAAGTGCTTTCCAAATATCCCAACGGGAGAGACCCCCGGGGGGTATGTTAACAGCACATTTGAAAAAACGTTTTTTGGAAACGTATGAAATACGGGTTTGGACAGACGTTTTCCCGATAGTCGCAGGTTTTCTGCCACTGAGGGTGTGGGGGCTAGGGCATATTGCAGATGCGCCACTGGGGGGCCCTGGTTCAGGGGGGAAAATTTCACCTATATTTTGTCAGAATGATATAGTACTGACCACTTACTTTAGTGGTTTGAATAGTGCTAGGGGGCCCTATTTTTATGGGGTGGTTTTTTTGGGGGAACCCCATGGGTTTTGGGGGTGGGTGGCTGTCCCGCTTTCCGGGCCCGGGTTTTTGGGTATGTTCTGGACCCCCGTTTTTAAAGGGGCCCCTCCCACCCCGGGGGAAAATAGGGGGCCCCGGGGTTTTCCTTGTTTTTCCCTTGGCATGGCAGGGGGTTTGGGTTGGAGCTAGAGAAAAGTCTGGCCCCCTGGGGGCTTGGGGAAAAGCCAAAAAGTATACAGTAAAAATTTACTGTGGTATGTGGTGCTGTGTGGTAGGCACAGACCCTGAGTGAGAGGGACTGTTTATTTTAAAGTTGGTGGCAAAGAGGGCCCGGAGGGTTTTATTTGTGTTTTTGTTTCCCTTTGTATTTTTTTTCGGGGGCTAATAAAATGGTGAAGCCAGGATAAACTGAACCTGTTTTGGGGGGTTCCAATCCGTTTTAATCAAACGGGCGATCGTGAGCGGGAATGCCCCCCGGGGCCGAGAAAAGGGAAGGGCCCGGGCCCGAAGGCATTTTAGGTGCCCACAATCCCAAAAATTCGTTTTTAAAAAATGCCCAGTCGGGTTCAAATGTTTTTCAAGAAAAAACAAGGGTCGTTCACAGGGTCCCATATTTTACAAAACGAAATTGTATTTTTTTTTTCAGACGTGTACAAATTTGTGAATGTCAATTTTTGGGAATCGGGTTTTACACGGGTAAAACCCCCATGGGAAAAAACAATGGGGTGAAATTTCTGGCGGCAAAAAAAACCCAAATACCCACTTTTGGTACGTATTTAGGTGTTTACGCCCCTAATAATCCAAGTTTTTTTATTTTTCTTTTTAAAAAAAAAATTTACCCAAAATACGCATGAAATACCGATTAAATCCCAATTAAAGAGGGTTTTTTTGGTGAAGATTTCAGACTGATTTCAATATTTTAATTTACGTTTTTAAAAAAAGTACCCAGACGCCCCGTGTAAAACATCCCCTTTAAAAATTTACAAATTAAATTCAGCCCCATGTGTAAAAAAACCTTGCCTCCCCGCAGTTTTATAACTTATTTTTAAAAAATGGGAGTGTTTTTTTTAAAACCCCTTAAAGCCCTTGGAAATATGCATGTCCTGAGGATTGCGCGAACTCTAAAGAGATTTTGCCGTCGGCGCGGGGTGCCCGTGTTTTTTTACGCCGACACCGCAGGGGCGGGCCCCGACCCGCGTTTCATCCGGGGGGGGGGGGGGGGGGTTAAACCCCTTTAAAATTATCGCGACATCGGGTGAAATTAAAGAGGAGCGGGGGGAGTTTCGCTCCCCTGGTCTCTGTCGGCGGCAGCAATGCAGGATCCCCCCCTCGTTTCCGTGCAGCTCCTCCTTTTAAAACAGCGACGGGGGGTTTATAAAATTTCCTTTCCCGGGTTTTTTGACGCACGATGCTCGGCCGTCCCCTTTTTGACAGGGGCCCGGAAATGTGATGACATTTTGCCATGGAACCAGTGCACAGCCACAAGCAAAGTACTAAATTCCTATTGAATAAGAGATTAAAGATCTCTCATTCAAAAACCCCTATGGGAAAAAATAAAAAAAAATGTGGGGAAAAAACAAAAAAAAAAAAAAAAATAGAAAAACAAGGGAAAACACAAAAAAAGAAAAAAAAAATTAAAAAAAACGTTTTCACCCCCCCTTTTCCCTTTACAAACGCCAAATTTTTTTCCCCCAAAAAAAATCAAAAATTAAAATTTCCCCTTTTGGCATCGCCCCTTTTGAGTAACGACTTTACCCTTTAAAACTGTCATGCTAATTTTACCCGTACCCCTGAACGCCGTTTAAAAAAAAAAAATAAAAAAAAATAAATTATTAAGGGTTTTTGGGTCATACCACAGAAAATTTAAAAAGGAATAAAAAAACGATCAAAAACTCCTTACAAATTGGGTATCGCTGTAATCGTTTTTGACCTGCTGAGTAAAAAATTGAGGGCATATAAAAACGTCAGTGAAACCCCCAAAAAAAAAAAAAATAAAAAACACTACCAAAAATTTCTGTATTTTGTTCAAAAACTCACAAAAAACCCTTTAAAAAAAAGGGGAAAAATAGCGTCATATGCACCCCCCTTTATGTTACCAATAAAAAAAAATCAATCCTTCCCGCAAAAAAAAGCCATAATCAGCTACCCCAAAACAGAAAAAAAAAAAAAGTTTTGGGTGCCAGAATTGGACAAAATTAAAAATGCAAAATTTTTTTTAGGAAACCCATTTTTTTATTTGTAAAAAATAAAAAAAACAGAAAAAACTACATAAAAATTTTATAATTGTAATTGTACCGACCCCCTGTTAAAATTTTTAATGTATTTACACTGCCGGCGAAAGCTGTAAAAATTGGGGAAACCAAAAACAATGGCGGGAAAAATGCTTTCCCCCCCCCCCATTTTTTATGGCCCAATTTCTAAAAAAAAAAACTATGGGAAAACCCCGGGGAACCCAAAAAACACAGTACACCCCCAGATGGGGGATCCCCGGGGCTGTTGAATCCAAAATGGGGCGACTTCTGGAAGGTTTCACTTTGTTCTGCTACTTTGGGGGGGTTTGCAAATGTGGGCCCTGGCCCCCCCAAAATCTGTGTTTCCCAAAAACGAAAAAAGCGCTTTCGCTTGTACGCTCTGCATGCCCCCCAAAAAAGCAGTTTTCCCCCCACATGTTTTGGGTTTTGCCCAAATTGGAAGACATGGCTTTCCAAATTTTGGGGTTCTATTTTCCAGGATTCCTTGTAAATATGAAACATTTTAAGCTAAAATTGCAGATTGTTGGAAAAAAATTTTTTTAATTTTCACAGCCTAATGCTAAAAAACATTTTGGAATCACCTGCGGGTCTATATACTCACTGCACCCTGAATATATTCTTAAGGGTGTAGTTTCAATATGGCGGTCTATTTAGGGGTGTTTATTAAGTTTTAGCACCTTAGGTGTCCCAAACCTGAAATGGCACCTAAATAAAATCGTATTGAAAATGAGACCCCAGAGTCCAGTAGGTGCTCCTCCTATTCTGAGGCTTGTGGTTGAGCCAAATAGTGCACTAGGGCCACATATGGGATAGCTCTAAAAACGGCAGACCTGGGGGAAATGATATTATGTTGCATTTACCTAGTCACATTTACCGTATTCCAGTGAATAATGGATAAATATTGAAAATCTGCAAAAATAGTGACATTTTGAAATTTCACCTCCACTTTGTTAATCCTTTAGGTATTTCACAGAAATTAAAGCAAACTTCCTAAACACTGTTGTAAATACTTTATAGTATAGTATAGTTTCTTAGATGGAGTCATTTATGGAGGTATCTAACATGCAGGCCCCTCAAAGCCACGTCAGAACTGGACTGGTCCCTAAAAAAAAATAATGTATATTGCAAATTTTCTTGAAAATGTGAGAAATTCTACTACTAATGTTTTAAGTCCCTCTAATAAAAATGTCCCGCAAAAATAAATTTCATGAAATTTTTGATATTTATCAAAAACAAACAAGGATTGTATGGACCAAAATTTCTTACTAACTTAAAGCACAATGTGTCACGAGAAAACAATCTCTGAATCACATGGATAGGTAAAAGTGTAAAAAAAGTTATTCTCACATAAAGAGACACATGCCAAATTTCAAAAATAGGGCTGTATCAGGAAGGCCAAAACTGGCTGGGTCCTTAAGGGGTTCAAGACAGACAGTGATGATAAGCAAGATCATCAAGGAGGAATAGACGTGGTCATATTCAAAATGTCCATATATCTTACTAGTAAATTTAAGGGGGTATTCTCATCACACATTGATGGTATAATCAATAGGACTTCACAGCTCAACTGTACTCAGAACTCCCATTGAAATCAATAGAAGCAAGCCACTTCTCTGTTCAATCCAGATAGGTGCAGGTCAGAGCTGTAGGACACCCATGACATATTGATGGCATATCCTATTAATAGGACAATGTGTGGTGGGAATGTTCCTTTAACTCCTTAACGACCGCCCACCGTCTTTTGACGTCAGCTGGTGGAGGTCGTTCGTCTGCAGAGACGTCTTTTGGCGTAGCTGCAGACATCGGAGTTTGCAGCGCTAGGAACAGAGCTGCACTACACAGCCCTGTTCCCAGCACAGCTCCTGCAAGCACTGGTGAGCGGGGGGAAACCTCCGCTCCCCGGTGCTTTAACCCTTTCATTGCCGCATTTGTAATCGCAGCACAATCAAAGGGTTTCCCTGCTCTGTCGGGTGGTCGGGACACCCTGTGACCCGAAAGAGCCCGGGGAACGGTTGCACAGTCAGCCCCAGGGATGTCTGTGTAAGCAACCAGCGATCAGGGCAGACTGTTAGCTGCCCTGATCACTGCCTGTGTCAGACTGACACAGATTACGATGTATTAGCATATATGAATATGCGAATACATTACTGAGTGTAAAAAAAAATCGTATCATTTCTCCCTTCATGGTATTTAAAAAAAAAAAAAAAGTTAAAAACATAAGTTTAAAAAAAAAAATAAAAATATTTAATAAAAAAATAATCGTGCATACATTACACAAAAAACCCTACACATTAGGTATTCATGCAACCGTAATAAACTGTAGTATTAATCTAACAAGTTAAGTGTGAAATGTAAATGGTATAAAAAAAATTACAAAAAAAAAGTTTTAAGAATTGAAAAACAATTCTGCAATTATTTATAAGTGAACTTAAACTATTCCACCATAAAGTACAACGCGTCTCGAATAAAACGAGGCCTCACACAACTGCGACATTGAAAAAATAAAAAAGTTGAAACGCAAGGAGGGAAAAACTAAAAAAATGTTCTGGACATTAACTTCTTTTCAGGTCTGGGGCTTAAGGGGTTAATCAACTCCTTGTAATGAAATATTTTGTGTAGAGGTTGAACAAACGATCTTTAGTGTGTACAAGGAAATAAACATACCACGGATTGAAGCAAGATCATTAAACAATTACATTTAACCCCAAAACAAACTGTAGAATGATAAATTCCTCTCATGGGAAGTGATAAAGAATATAGGAACCTTAATTTAAGTGGAATGAGAAACGATAAGACACAGACAAGATATGGAGAGGTTAGACGGGATACCTTAAATAGAGAGTACATGGTAGGAACGCCAGATGAGCATTCAGAGGTGTCTAATCTTTTTTGGAGGGAGGCTGCCTCTCCAACTCTCATATGTAGGTCAAACATTCAAGGAGAGTGTTTGATTTCAAAAAGCAGCAATGAGGCACTTGGCAGCAGTGCAGTGTAAGGCTGGGTTCACACGGCTTACCTGCGGGACATAATTACGGCCCGCAATTACGCAGTGTGGACGGGAGCGGGGCGGGAGCGGGGGGCCGGCACTTTGCCGGCCCTTCGCCGGCCCATTGACTTGCAATACCAGCGGCGCGTATACGCCGCTGGTAATTCACGTCACTTATCTCCCCGCCCGGCGGATTCGCAGAGCAGGGAGAGGAGACGTAATCCATAGTTCTCTATGAGAACTGTGGATTACCGTAATGAATGGGCCGTTTTCAGCCCGTAATTTGCGCACTTCGGCGCGTAATTAAGGACCGAAATACGGCCCATTTTAAGCCGTGTGAACATGGCCTAAGGCTAGGTCTACACAGCATTGCATAAAAAAACAAATCCTAAAACCGTTCAGAAAACTGAGTTTTTTGTCCAGTGCACGTCAAAAACTGACCGTTATTTGAGCATTTTTGGCGCATTGTTTTGCAGAGATGCACAGCATCATAATTACTATGGATTTCTGCAAAAAAAATGCACCAAAAAACGTCCGGCGGTTTACCTAGACTTTACTAGTAAATTTTCTGCCCTGCTCTGTCGTTTTTTTGCAACAGGTTTAAAAAAAAAAAACTAACTGGAGCAGGAAAAAAAAAAGTTCTATGGAGACTATAGAATGTTTTTTACTATTAAGTCTTCACTTTTTCAGTCGCTTTTTCGCATTCAGCCCCCCGAAAATGTGTGGCCGACTGGCGCCGGATTTTGCGCTTCAGTGGGGCGCCAATCCGGGCCCAAAAATTTACGGTAATCCATGCCCTCATAAAAAACAGTGGAATCCGTCGCTCCCCCCGTCGGCGAATCCGCCGGGGGGGAGAAACGACATGCACTTTTTTAAACGGCCGTACGCCCATAAAAAAAAATTTCCCTTTGGGGCGGGAGCGGCGCCCCGCCCCCCCTCGGCCCCCCCCCCGTGCCGCCCTTATTCACGGCGGATTTTGGTAATAGGGCGCACAAATCTTCGGGAATAAGCCGTGTGAACAGGCCCTTTTAAAGTCTATGCTATCTGTTTTAGTCCCTTTTCAGCATTTTCAAAAACAAAAAAAAACACAACCGAAAATGTGTGCAGTGGAGACTTTCATTTCTTTTATTTTAAATCAGATAACAAACAAAAATTATTTATTCACGTGAATAAAGGCAGTATATAGATTTACATACAGCAGGTGAAATAAGTATTCAACACGTCACTTAATTTCTAAGTAAATATATTTCTTAATGTGCTATTGACATGAAATTCTCACCACATGGCAGTAACAACCCATCCAATCCACACAGGCAAAGAAACCATAGATGTCCATAAATTCTGTATAATAATGAGAAATTAAACAGGGAAAAAGTAAATTCGAAAGTAATTTTATACCGAGTCTTTCATGGCTCCTGTATGGAGAAACGAGTCACATGCATTGCTCAGGTGAGATTTTGGCCCATTCTTCCACACACTCTTCAGATCCTGAAGGTTCCATGGGCTCCTTCTACGAACTCTGAACTTTAGTTCATGCCATAGATTTTCTATTGGATTCAGCTCAGGTGATTGGCTGGGCTTTATTTTCTCTCTCTGAAACCAACTGAGAGTTTCCTTGGCTGCGTGTTTGGGATCATTGTCTTGCTGAAATGTCCTCCCTCGTTTCATCTTCATCATCCTGGAAGATGACAGCAGGTTTTTATCAAGAAAGTCTCGGTATATTTCTCCATTCATCCTTCCTTCAATTTTATGACGTTTGCCAGAGCAGAATGCTGAAAAACAGCCCCATACGATGAAGTTCCCACCTTCAGACTTCATAGTACTGTTGGGGTGATATACAATGCCTTTTGGCCTTCCAACATGTGTATTATGGCTTCCAAAGAGTTCAATTCCTCATCTGTCTAGTCTATATTCACCCAGTTTGTTTAACAGGATTGTCTAAATGATGTTGAGCATAAATGCACTTGAACATGTTTTTTTGTTCAGCAATGGCATCTAGCATGGTGAACGTGTATACAGGCCATGGAGACTGGGTGTATTACTTGTTGTTTTCTTTGAAACAATCGTACCTGCCGATTCCAGATCTTTCTGCAGCTCTCCACAGGGGGTTCTTGACTCTGGGACAACTCTTCTGATTATTATTTTCACTCCTCTGTCTGAAGTCTTGCATCTGGTTGTGGCCAATTTATGGTGAAAAAACGTTCTTTCCACTTCTGGATTATGGCTCCAACAGTGCTCACTGGGACCTTCAGTAGTTTAGAAAATAGCCTGTAACTAATGCAATGTTTAGTACACCTTTTTATAGCCCATCAGTTGAACTAGCTTATATTTTCACAAAGTGGCAAGATTGTTTTTTAATTGCTCCCTGCAGCCTGGTGGCAGTCCATCTATAATCACCTCCATCTGCTACTACAGTAGGTCCTAAAACACATGGGAGCACTACTGAAGCGCAACCCTACACAGAACTGGCTGCATTGGTGATCCCCAGAGCAGACTTGTCTGCTGCCAAGTCCACGGCCCGTGATTTACCCAGTGCCATCTTGGTCCGTGTGGCTATGGCACGCTATTATCGCCATTGAAGGACTCGTCTGAACTTTTCCACAAGTCTCTCTTCCGCTGCCTCTCCTACCGTCAGTCTGTACAGTTATTTAGATACATCTCTAGGAACAATACTGTTACTGATGAGTAGCACGATCCCCTCCCCAGCCGACCGCACCCGCACGCTCTTCTTAAGGATCCCATCTGTCGGCACAGACCGCTGCACATGCAGTAAGCATAGCCTGCTATGCTCTCTACAAGCGACTTCCACTGCCCGCTTGTCACCTAGAGGAGCACCAGAGGAATTGTCCCAAGACTCTCACCCAGCATCTATTCGGTTGGTTCCCAGCTGTGGCACGTGCTGAAGGTGGCATCACGAAGACTTTGTGATCCTGCAGTTTCAACTAGTCAGTCACTCTTGCCTGTTCCTCCCTTTTGGAGGCTCCTCACCACCAGAGGCACAGTGAGTAATCCAACCCTGCCAGTGACTCCCTCATGGTCATCATACGCCAGGTGAGCAGCAGCTGTTTTTTGTGTGGCTTGAAATAGTGGTGCCATTAGTGCCCAGGAGGCATACATCTTACACGGTATGGTTGAAAACTTTACCTCACACAATTAACTCCTGCATTGCCTATTACTACACAGGGATATCTCCTAGCCTCAGTTCACTGAAGGAATGGGTTAAAACACAAACTGCAGTGGTCACAACCCTGTGAGAACCCATCTCTCCTCCCCTTCATTATCCTCTAAATCCTCCAACTAAGTGTGGCTTATTATACCATCAAATCTCCTGATTGTGGAGTTCCCCTTGCTAAGCCACTAATTATCTAGCTACCGTGTTTCCCCGATAGTAAGACAGTGTCTTACATTTTTTTTACCCCCAAAAGTCCCACTATGTCTTACTTTCGGGGTATGTCTTATATAGGCAGGTATAGGGCCGGCTGTAGGCAGGTATAGGGCCGGCTGTAGGCAGGTATAGGGCCGGCTGTAGGCAGGTATAGGGCCAGCTGTAGGCAGGGATAGGGCCCGCTGTAGGCAGGTATAGGGCCAGCTGTAGGCAGGTATAGGGCCAGCTGTAGGCAGGTATAGGGGCCCGCTGTAGGCAAAAAACACTTACCTGGCTCCCCCTGCTCTGTCTCCCGCGCCGCTCCGCCTCCTCGCTGCTCTGGCCTCCCGCGCGCTCATCCCGGCACAGGCAGTGACGTCATCAGGCCGCGCTACGTCTTACTTTCGGGGTACGTCTTACATTAGGCGACCTCCCTAAGACACCCACGTCAGCTAATCGTGGTTTTATACTAATCCGGTGGAAGTTACCCGGTAAATTGTAGGTGCACCTCTCTATACTGCCAAATCTCCCCATGGTCTGTGGAGTCCTCCTCACCAACCCACAACTTTCTAGCGGAAAGTGCCTCAGAAAACCTCCCAATTAACTGTGAAGTCTCCCTTGCCAACTCACAAATCTCCTAGTTAAGTGCCTTATTACACCACCCAACCTCCCAATTGACCGGAGATTTCCCCCTACCAGTCTCCCGATCACAAATGCTTTACTATCCTATTGACTTTCCTGGAGTTAACCATATATCTCCCTATCCTTTTCTGACAACTCCCTAATGGAACTCCCTGTACTTATACCCACCTACAGTCCTCATGTGACTTTTCCCTTCTATGTTTGAGACTCACCAACCGCTCTGCTTTATCACTCCTACTCTTCTCTGGGTTATGAATACCTACCTACATCCACCATAAGAAACCGCTGCAACTCGACCTGATCCATCACAGATGATTTGGGAGCAGCTGCAGAATTTGCCACTAAGTCCATCCTCCACCTGATGACCCACAGCCATCAACCTCTTCTCAGGCAACGACAATGGCGGCAACCTCCTGGTCAACCGACTCATCTGACTCTTTAACCTCACACGGTTTCCATGCAACTGCAGCCGCTGGAGGGATCACGCCTACTCATGCCCATGTTCAACAAATGACTAGACCTGCTGCACACTTCAAATCAACTCGGCCCTATTCCAAATGACTAACTTGATGCAACGAGTTGGAGAAATGGAGGCCTGAACAGCTCAAGACGAAACACATCTCAGAGACTTAGACTATCGCTGCAAAAGAATCTACCATCTATTTAAAAAAAAAAAAAAAAAAAAGCGAGCCACGGTCATCGTAACAACCTGAGATTTGTGGGTATCCCCGAGATGGCCAAAGGGGATGACCTAACTACTTTCTTGGTCTCTGACCTCCCAAAAGCGCTAGACGTATCTATCCCCGGTGAACCATCTCTGATCAAATGTGCCGTCCATTTAGGCGGCAGACTGCCTGCTGATAACAGACCACGACCAGTTATCGCTAAGTTCTTGTACTACGCAGTAAAGGACAAAATCCTAAAAGTCTATCACCAGCAAAGCACTGCGACTGTTCGCAGCTCTCGCATCCTTATTTTCAAGGGCTTCTTTGCTGCTGTGACCACCAAAAGAAGATTGTTCTCATCAATGTGCAAACAGCTGATTAAACGCAACAGCAAATACTAGCTCCAATACCCCGCCAAGCTCAGAGTGACGCACAATGGACTACCGCTGACTTTTACTGACCTAGCCACAGCTTCTCTCTTCCCTCCAGATCATAACTGCCATCAAGAACGAGCCCCTTTCTTTAATTTTCTTGTTCTTCACCCACTAATGTTGGATGTTTCTAATTACACATGCTCTGCTACTTACTGTTTGATACGTTGTAATTTTTTGCTACCTCTCTCCTAGGACGACACACTTCCCTTCCTCCTAAGGACATGGGGCCACCACCTGAGACCTTCCTCCGGTTCACTTTGGTTGCTGGGACGAGATGCCCGACCCACTAATTCCATCGTTATCCATCCTACAGAGCTGGTATAGAATGATTACCTCAACATCTCACACCGACACCACCTCACAGCTTCCCAACACTCAAAATATTATCTTGGAAAGTGTCGGGATTGAACTCCCCTATCAAGAGAAAACATGTCCTGACACATCCAGCGATTCCTGGAGGAACACTATCTGGGTGGAAACACACTGGCAACAGGGTTACTCATGCACCCAGAAAGCTCTCTGGATCCATACACTTGTCTGCTTGTTATACCTCCAAGACTAGAGTGGTTGCCATCCTGCTCAGTAACTCCCTTACCTGCCAAATTCTGCACGCTGATCCCGACGGCCACATAGCAAACTTTTGCCCCTCTCCCTCACCCCCGACCATTTACCGGTGCTCATTAACAATAGTCATGAAGTTACTAGATAATACAAGGACCAAATACCTCACCATACATATCACCATCAAACTGCTACCAAACAAATCCAACTATACTAGGATGAGCATAACCAATAACGCTACTACATGAGGACCTGATTATATCACCAGAACACAACCACAAAATATCACATAGTGACTGAGAAATACCCCAACACTATTACTGAATAAAGATCAATATACAAAGACCACTATTCGCCCCATACAGTGGCCATATAGTGGTAGTTACAAGTGTAAACAGGCTCTGCAGACATAAGTCATTACAATGAAGTTACATCTTGTGACTCAAGTGATGTTTCACTGACGAGTCGTCACTTTCCCTTTTCTTCTGCATCCAGTCCAGACCGCCATGATGACTTCTCTCAGCTACCACTGGCCCATGCAGATTTGGACACATCTTAGAATCATAACTTTTCCACTACTTCCCTCACTGTCCTCCACATCTGTATAAATCTCCCATGGGTGGGAGAACAGGTACACTTCATAACTTAGAGGCACAGTCTTCTAGGTAGGAACAGATGACTAACGCCCTGGAGATTGTGCTACAGTTATGACCTTCACCCCTCAGATTCATATTATCTGGAAGGCAGGCAGGGCCCCAGGTAGCTAGGTACCTCCCCATTAGATAGGTTGGTAGGCCCCATGTAGCTAGGTAGACCCTCGTTAGATAGGTTGGTAGGCCCTAGGTAGGTAGCAGTTAGGCCCCAGGTAACTAGGCCATAGGTAGATTGGCCCTAGGAAAGTATTCAGTAGCTAGGCCCTAGGTAGGTGTGTAGACACATCCCAGTTAGGATGGTAGGAAGATTGGCCCTAGATAGGCAGTAGATAAGCTCCAGTTAGGTAGGCAGCCCTCAGATAGGTAGGTAGGCAGGCTTCAGTAGGTAGGCAGTAGGTAAACCCCAGGTAGCTAGGCTGTAGCTGGGGCCCAGGCAGCTAGGTAGACAGGCTATATGTGGGTCTCACATGGATAGGTAGATAGGCTAAGTATGGGCCCCACATAGGTAGGAAAGCGGTGCCCCATTAGTAAAATAAATTATTAACTCACTTCTCTCTCCGCTCCTCCAATGCCATCAGCGTCAGGCCGGCTCCTCGTTGTGAAGTACGGCATAGGCATTGCTATGTGTCATCACTGTGCTGCCCACATCAGCACTAGGGGCCGACACCTGGTAGGCTTAAGGCCTTAAGTTTACCAAGAGGATTAGCAGAGGAGAGCACTGTTTGCACTTGCCTCTAAGGACGCGCAGTCAATGCCTCTGACTACTCGGAACAGAGGGCCTGGGTGTTCTGAGGCAGGATGCCATAGCGGCTGCTATTGCGGTAGTTCCACCCCTGTCTCAGTGGACATCAATGAAACGCAATACTCCTTAATGAATATTCTCCCAACTCCCCAAATGAGACCTCACATATTTACCAGCTATTACTCACTAAAATACTCCCACCCGGATCATTGGGGGACTTTAATGCTGTTCTCTCCACACATTGACCGCTCCTCAACCTCCCACGACTCTAGAACCACATCTGTGTTACTAACGATGATGCAACAACTGTCTGACCTTCGGAGACTTTTGCATACTATGGAAAGACTATTCTGACGTACATTGCACACTCCAGTATAGACTACTTTCTAGTGTCAAACGTCCTCTACAATTCTGTCTCGAAGACCTCTATAGAAACCATTCTTATCTCTGATCATGCCCTTATACTTTTCAACATCACCCTCAGCCCACAAAAATAGCACAGGAAGAATTTGAGGTTTCCCTCTCACTTATACAACTCTGATGACTTCAGATCCTTCTTGGATGTACAGTGGAGTCACTTCAAAGACAACTCCTCATCTAGTGACAACCCTGTGGTGCACATCAAAAGCGGTCATGCACAGTAACATTACCTCCTTCCCAATCCACAAACAAGGCAGAAAGCACAATATAATATTCTACATTCAGTCCTTCTTACTAGTCACCAAGACTTCCCCTCCAACCCTTCCCCTAACAAAGATGCCTATATTGAGGTCAAGCAGGTCATGGATGCTTTTACCCTAGCAGATGCAAAATGTTCCATAGAACTTAAACAATTTCTTCCGGTGGAAGGGGTGACAGAAACTAGTTAGGCTTACTAGACCATACTGTGACAAACCCACGATTGTGGAGGTTTTCCATGCCTGAACTAACAAAATGTTCTGAGACAGACATACATAATGCATTTTTACAATACTACACCCAATTATATGTGGAACAACCTTACTCTTTCAACTCAACTTGGGAGCTACTCACCTCCACTGCCCCCCCCCACCCCACCCCTGACCCCAAACCTCAGAGCAAAGGAACCTCTTATTTTCCCCCCATAACTGAGCAAAACAATTACATTAAGGAATTCCACAAAGCCCACTAGCATCTCCTTCTGTCCTAGCTCCCTACTTAATTTTACTTAATATAAAATTATCACAAAGATCCTGGCAAATCGACAACAATCAACCCTTCCCTCTCTTAAGGGGGTTTTGCCACGAAGTAAAATTGACGTGTGAAGCTTGCAAATGGAATAAACATTTTCACCATTCATCATTATTAAAAATTATGCACCGTTTTTGTTTTTTTGTTTGAGCTGCTCCTTTAGTGATCCATTGTTTACAGCTCATCTCCAGGGGATACGACCAGGGCTTCCTGGATTTTATTTGCATTGTATAAAATTAGATAAATGAATGTTGGATATTCTCTGTCAATGTTAAAATTAACCTACCCTCAAAGTTATAGGCTGTTTGCTGACAATAGGCAAACTCAAACAAGCAGCAAGGTATCAAATAATTATTTCCTTCACTGTACTTGGAGATAAAATAGAGACAAGTGTAGGGGCCCTCCTTGCAACAAACCTCGCATTTGTAAAGTCTTATTTTCTCATTACCATACAGTAGGGGTAAATGGTTTTACTATACTAAGTTTGATGAAACTGGGGTCTGAACATAGTGGAGAATGTGATCTGATGTAGGGCACCTCCTTTTTTTCTTGTTTCAATTTGTCAACAAATTGGCTCTCTCCACCTATTGTACTGCCTGTTGTAAGGTTACGTCAGGATACGGCAGTGCTTTCAACCTCGCACTCAGCCTGCTGTTGGCTTTCACATATCTTCGAATCCGTATATTCCTAGTAACATGATTTGGATGGCAAGAAGCCACCATAAGACTTGAATTTTTTGCTGTGTTTTTTCTATAAGGGGTTACCAGAATTTTACCCTCCTCACTCTATTAGACAATTAATCTGCATGTCACCTTATCAAATGTTTAAATTTAAGATTTATTGTTCTATTGATTTATTCCACGAACTCCAATGCTGTGTGTTGATCCCCCTCCCACACCAATGTGTGTGTCAACATTGAGGTCCCTGGAAGAGGACACATTTAGAGAACACACAGTATGACACCTTTAGGCCTCGTTCACACGGCTTATTCCAGAATGTATTTATGGTCGGATTTCCGATCGTAAATACGTTCCGAAATCAGTCTGAAATAAGTTGCAGGCAATTTAATATTGCTTTTAATGGGAAATACGTGTCGTCGTTCAGACAAGTATTTCCGTGCCGTATTGCCACCGCGAATTTGCGGCCGCAATACGGGCGGAAAAACAATGTGCATGTCAATTATTGGGCTGGATTTCGCGACCGATTCACCCCATTTAATGAATGGGGATTGTAAATCCGTCGCGAAATACGTGCCACACTTATTTGCAACTGATTTCGGAACGTATTTACGATCGGAAATCCGACGTAAATATGTTCTGAAATAAGCCTTGTGAACATCGCCTTAGAGAGGGCAATGTGGACTTTCACCCCATCCAGTCCAGACAACCAACATTGGATATCTTTCAAGTGAGGATCGAGGAGGAGCTGGTGGAGTTACATAAAAGTTGCGAGATTAGAATTTTTCCAAGGGGGAGGGCGAGGGGGAGTCGCACTGTAGTAACTGGAATCTAATAAAGATCTGACTATACAGTGGTGGCCAAAAGTATTGGCACCCCTGCATATCTGTCAGATAATACGCAGTTTCTTCCTGAAAATGATTGCAATCACAAATTCTTTGGTATTATTTTCATTTAATTTGTCTTCAATGGAAAACCACAAAAAGAATTGTCATAAAGCCAAATTGGATATAATTCCACACAAAACATAAAAAAATGGGGTGGAAAAAAAGTATTGGCACTGTTTGAAAATCATGTGATGCTTCTCTCATTTGTGTAATTAACAGCACCTGTAACTTACCTGTGGCACCTAACAGGTGTTGGCAATAACTAAATCACACTTGCAGCCTGTTGACATGGATTAAAGTTCTGTCCTGTGTCCTTGTGTGTACCACATTGAGCATGGAGAAAAGAAAGAAGACCAAAACTGTCTGAGGACTTGAGAATCCAAATTGTGAGGAAGCCTGAGCAATCTCAAGGCTACAAGTCCATCTCCAAAGACCTGAATGTTCCTGTGTCTACCGTGCGCAGTGTCATCCACAAGTGTAAAGCCCATGGCACTGTGGCTAACCTCCCTAGATGTGGACGGAAAAGAAAAATAGACGAAAGATTTCAAAGCAAGATTGTGCGGATGGTGGATAAAGAACCTCGACTAACACCCAAACAAGTTCAAGCTGCCCTGCAGTCCGAGGGTACAACAGTGTCAACCCGTACTATCAGTCGGCATCTGAATGAAAAGGGACTGTATGGTAGGATACCCAGGAAGACCCCACTTCTTACCCCGAGACATAAAAAAGCTAGGCTGGAGTTTGCCCAAACTTACCTGAGAAAGCCTAAAACTTTTTGGAAGAATGTTCTCTGGTCAGATGAGACAAAAGTAGAGCTTTTTGGGAAAAGGCATCAGAGTTTACAGGAAAAAAGAGGTATTCAAAGAAAAGAACACGGTCCCTACAGTCAAACATGGTAGAGGTTCCCTGATGTTTTAGGGTTGCTTTGCTGCCTCTGGCACTGGACTGCTTGACCGTGTGCATGGCATTATGAAGTCTGAAGACTACAACAAATTTTGCAGCATAATGTAGGGCCCAGTGTGAGAAAGCTGGGTCTCCCTCAGAGGTCATGGGTACTTCCAGCAGGACAATGACCAAAACACACTTCAAAAAGCACTAGAAAATGGTTTGAGAGAAAGCACTGGAGACTTCTAAAGTGGCCATCAATGAGTCCAGACCTGAATCCATAGAACATCTGTGGAGAGATCTCAAAATGGCAGTTTGGAGAGGCACCCTTCAAATCTCAGGGACCTGGAGCAGTTTGCCAAAGAAGAATGGTCTAAAATTCCAGCAGAGCATTGTAAGAAACTCATTGATGGTTACCGGAAGCGGTTGTTCGCAGTTATTTTGGCTAAAGGTTGTGCTACCAAGTATTAGGCTGAGGGTGCCAATACTTTTGTCCGGCCCATTATTGAAATTTTGGGTGAAATGATCAATGATTTGATTTTGGTTTCATTCTGTTTTGTGTTTTTTCATTGCAAGCAAAATAAATGAATATATTAATACCAAAGAATTTGTGATTGCAATCATTTTCAGGAAGAAACGGAGTATTATCTGACAGAATTGCAGGGGTGCCAATACTTTTGGCCCCCACTAAGTACAGCAGACATGGGTGGAACAATTGTGCTGTTAAATACCGGATTATACTGAAAAGAAAATTTGTAATAATTTCAGGATGCTTTTAATTATAGAAGTCTTCGTCATGATCCCACAGCTGGAGTTTGCTCGCCAACTCACAAGTGTATTGGAAAAGGGTGTACAACAGGGGGCAATAAGCCAGAATTTAGCTGATAAATTAGTAAACAACCCAATAACTCCTGTATACCATACATTGCCTGAATTACATAAAGAGAGTTTCCCTCCCCCATTCAGACCAGTAGTGTCTGGAATAGGGTCATTGTATGAACATCTGGGGGAGTGGTTGGGTGTTCTGCTACAGCCTCTGGTAACAAAATTATCAGGCTATTTAAAGGATATAAAATATTTCTTATTGGTTATTGAAGAGTTAACATTGCCAGAGGGGGGTGGCTGGCTGTCATGCGATGTGGTGGTCATACCCATGGATCCCACATGACCAGGCCCTCTCCTCCCTACCAGTTACAGAAGTACACTAGTTACAGCACAGAAAGAAAAACATAGTATCAGCTGTTCAGTATTCACCCACAACCTTTTCATGTTTGATGATCAATTCGTCCTCGAAACAGTGTGCCTGCTTCTTGCCCACACTTGCAAATATATTTGTCAGTGTGTAAAGAAAGATTTACATTTCATCTGGATAACATTTCTCCTCCCACAAAGTGGTACAGTAGCAGTTCTAGATAACTAGAATCCTTTAGGGACACGAGACCAAAAATTCACAGAAGAAAAGAAATAACCCATGAAAACAAAACATTTCATGTATGCTAATCTTAAACCCCAATATCTAATATAAGGTAGGTCAAAGATGATTCACTCACCTAACCGTTGTCATAAGGGTAGGCAGGAATCACAGATGGTTGCACCCTATCTTAGCGGTCAAATTGCCATTTATAGACGGACATGCAGCAAAACGAGCGAACAGTCCTGTAGGGAAAATAGTTTTTATCCCTGAATAATCCCTAATGTCCATTGCAGGGAATGCACCCCGAAAAGGGTGACCCCACTGGTTAGCCTTAGTGAGACCTGCAATCACCCTAAACAAATAATGCAAAAATAAAAATAAAACCAAAACAAAAATAACCGACCAGACGCGTTTCCACCGCTCAGTATCTTCAGAACAGAGTTACACACGCCGTGTGGACAGATACCTCCCGTGTGCTTCAATAGAGAGCACATCACATTGAGAGGTTCCCTGCACTTACGAACCGGAAGTGACCTGGCTGGAAGTGCATGAGCTTCAAAGTGGAACGCATGCAGGAAATGGATTGCAGTACTTGCCCTCATGTAGAAAATCGCTAAGCCAGAAACATACGTTCCAAGCGATAGAATGCATGATGTGCTAAATCATGGAAAATTAACCCTTACTCAAACAGTAAAGGCAGGAAGGGGAGCACTTAAAGGGGACAGGTCCAGGTAAGTAGTAATGCAAAAGACCAAAAATTTAATTAAAAAACAAAACAAGGGCCAATCACATCTATTCGCACAATACTTTAAGGCATGGAAGTATTGTAAAACAAACCATAACAGTAAGAGCAATCACCACAAGGGGGAAGGGAGGCATACTCCGCTAAGCATCTTAACTAAAGCATGACTAGGTCAAACGTTCATTAATACCCCCTGGGGTCATACTGTGCAGTCTGTAAATCCACTCAGTCTCCTTTTGGAGAATGTAACAATCCCAATCTCCCCATCTAACCCATCGTCGTCCTGTCTCAATACCAGAAATTGTTAAGGCTTTCAAATAATTAGAATGTACCTCCTGCATATGTAGTGCTAATGGTCTCTCTAACATCCTGAAGTAATTTTCTATAATAAAGCATTTGAAGTTTTAATATACCTGCACCTCTCCCTGATTGAAAGATGTCTCATCCCTGTGTTCATCTCCATTTTTTATGACCCATTTTTATATGTCTATGTTTTATGAATTCCTTATTTACTTAACTAGAAAAGTCACAGCAAAAAAAAAAAAAAAAAAAAAAATCAGTAATTTTACGGTTTGAGCAGAGGCTGTCCGCTCCAAGTTAGTTGGCGTTTGTTTCGGGGTTGAGTAGCACGTTTAAAATCAGAAAAAAAGCAGGGAACCCCTGTAATTAGTTGGCAATAGACAGGGCAGTCTGGGGCAAAAGGAGAGCAGTCCAACTCACTGCAACACACTGCCACTGAAGTAGAGCAGGCGCAGAAAGAGCCAAGGAGCAGGAGAGGCACAAAGAATAGAGACCTAGGTAGAGTAGAAACAGAAGACAACCGAGTAACAGTTGGGCAGCTTGGGGGACTGCTGGAAGAGAAAGGGACCCCAGTAGGGCCCATCCCCACGGCAGGGTTTTCAGTCGGATTTACAAGCCGTTTTCGGATTTTAAAAGTCTGTAAACCAACTGTCAACCTTTTACATTGACTTAATTAGATAATCCGTGCAGTAGTTCACACTGCATGGATTTTCTGCCAGACGGTTTTTCACACTGCTGGTGTTCGTAAAAACATGTTCATTCTTATACCCGGTTTTCAGGTGGAGGATATGCATGTCAATGGTTGAAGGAGATGGGCGAATCCGCAAACCGCAGGCAGAACCTTAAGCCTCAACCATGTAAGACAAAATACCGGTTGGATTCTTTCATCGGAATCCAGACGGCATTTTCACACTGCTGTGTGGATGCTGACTTAGAGGAGACCGTTTCCTGAGTCGCCAGCACTGTACACAGCTGGACTGGCATCATTGCCAGATGCCAGCATCTTTGTACAGCTGGACTGAGTCAGAAGCGCGTTGTCAGGAGAGTCACAAGTCTTCTCAAAGGAGAGTTGCTGCTGAACTGCTTTGGATCAAAGGGTTAAAAGCAAAGTAGTCTAAGCGAGTATTCTGAGCATGCAAGTGTGTTTTGTCTCAAGTATCGTTTTGCTTAAGTGTGGGACTTAATATTAGGGGCTTTTAGAAAGGGCAGTATAGTACAGATTTTTCATATTTGTATCTTTGTTTTTTTTGGGTAACATCACCATGAGTTTCCTGTTTGACAATGCTGTCCATTGCACAACCTGTGCAATGTATGCCATCCTTGAGCAACAGTTCGAGGGTCCATACTGCTGTGCAAGATGTGTGCACACTGCACATTTAGAAGCCTGTATCCTGGATCTAAATGAGTAAGTGGCGACACTGAGATCCATTATACTACACATATAGCGTGCCAGATAGTGAAGATAAGAGCTGGGAATTAGTAATAAATCGGGGGGTGGAGTGGAGAGAGGGGGTGTAGCATTAGTTAAAAAGAATAGGGAGAAAGGAATAAAAAACTGAAACATCTCTAAATTGCATGCTAACCAATGCAGAAGTCTGACCAACAAAATAAATGAACTAGAAGTATTAATTGCAGAAGAAAAATATGACATAGTAGGGATAACAGACATGGCTGGACGAGAGCTACGACTGGGCGGTTAACTTACAGGGTTACAGTCTATTTAGAAGTGACTAAACACCGGAAGGGGGGAGGTGTGTCTATGTAAAATCCTGTCTGAAGCCAACACTGCGGGAAGATATAGGTACAGGTAATGAACAGGTGGTATCATTATGGGTAAATATACATGGGGGTAGTAACAGTAATATAATTCTAGGAGTCTGCTATAGGCCCCCAAATATAACAGAATCCATAGAAGATATGCTCCTCAGGCAAATAGATGAAGCATCTAATCAGAATGAGGTTGTTATTCTGGGCGACTAACTACCCAGACAAATTGGGAATCTGAAACCTGTAGCTCTCACAAAGGAAACAGGTTTTGGTCTATAACTAAAGAGAATTCCCTTTCCCAAATGGTGCAGGAACCAACTAGAGGAAAGGCCCTTCTAGACTTAATATTGACTAATAGACCTGACAGAGTAACAAAGGTTCAGGTTGAGGGGCACCTAGGGAATAGTGACCATAATGTAAAAAACTTATATTTATCCTTCAATAGAGCTTTTTGTCATGGAGCCACAAAAACACTGAATTTGAGTAAGGCTAATTTTACCCTGCTTAGAGAGGCACTGAACTGTATTGACTGGGACAAGGTGTTTAAAAATAGAACAAAAAATGGGAGATCTTTAAAAACATCTTCGTCACCCAATGTGAGAAGTACATACCATATGGTAAAAAAATAACAGGAAAAACCCAATGTGGATCAACAGAGATGTAAAGGAGGCAATAAACAAAAGCGTTTCAGCTACTAAAACAGGAGGGCAGTAAAGAGGCGCTAAAAAGCTATAAGGAAGAAAATAAAGTGTGTAAAATAATGATAAAGGCAGCAAAGCTGGAGACAAAAAATATTTTGGGGTTAGTTTTACTTTCTATGGCAATACGTCTAACTATATAAATAGTAAAGATTAAAAAAGAAAATGTTGGCCCTTTAAAAAGTACTGAGGGAGAGACTATAGAGGGCGATGATGAAAGCAAACCTATTAAACAATTTCTTCTCCACTGTATTTACCGAGGAGGATGACCTTCCTGTTGATGAGCAAAGGGAGGAGGTAAATTCCAACTTAAATGTTTCTTGTCTAACCCAGGAAGAAGTGCAGCTCCGCCTTAGGAAGATTAAAATAGACAAATCCCCAGGCCCTGATGGCATACACCACGTGTCCAAAGGGCGTTAAGTAATGTGATAGATAGGCCCCTATTTTTAATATTTATGGACTGTATAATAACAGGGTATGTCCCAAAGGATTGGCACATAGCAAATGTGGTACAAATATTCAAAAAGGGGTCAAAAAGTGATCCTGGAAACTATAGGCCGGTAAGCTTAACCTCTGTTGTGGGTAAAATGTTTGAAGGTTTTCTAAGAGATGCTATCCTCGAGTATCTCACTGAAAATAAATGTACAACGCTGTTCCAGCATGGGTTTATGAAGGATCGGTCCTGACAGACTAATCTCATCAGCTTCTATGAGGAAGTTAGTTCCAGACTGGATCGGGGGTGAGGCACTGGATGTCATATTTGGATTTATCTAAAGAATTTGATACTGTTCCACATAAAAGGTTGGCAAGTAAAATGAGAATGCTTGGACTGGGGGAAAATGTGTGCAAGTGGGTAAGCAACTGGCTCACTGATAGAAAACAAAAAGGGTGGTAATTAAAAGGTACATACTCAGACTGGATCCCTGTTACTAGTAGGGTACCACAGGGCTCAGTATTGGGCCCTATCCTATTTAATATTTTCATAAATGATCTTACACAGGGATTGCACAGTAGAATATCGATCTTTGCAGATACTAAGCTCTGTAAAGGAATCCACACAATAGAGGATAATGTGTAATTACAAAGGGATCTGGATAGGTTGGAGGCCTGGGCAGAGAAGTGGCAGATGAGGTTTAACACTGATAAATGCAAGGTTATGCACATGGGGAGGAAAAATCCATTACATGATTACATGTTAAATGGAAAAACACTGGGTAAAAGTGACATGGAGAAGGACTTGGGAATCCTGGTGTACAGTAAACTTAACTGTGGCAGCCAGTGTCAGGCAGCAGCAGCCAAGGCTAATAGGATTATGGGTTGTATTAAAAGGGGCATAGATGCACATAATGGGAACATTATTCTCCCAATATACAAGTCACTGGTTAGACCACACATGGAATATTGTGTACAGTTTTAGGCACCAGTGCACAGGAAAGACATTGTAGAGCTTGAACAGGTACAAAGGCGGGCAACAAAAATAATAAAAAGGACTGGGTGGACAGCAATACCCAGAAGGATTAGCAAGGTTAGAGTTATTTAGTTTAGAGAAAAGATGGCTTCGGGGGACATAATAAATATGTTTAAATATATTAAAGGGGTGTTATCGTTTCATTAAATGGTCTTCAGAATAAGGGGACAGTGAAAACAAGCAACTTTGCAATTGGATGTCATTAGCAAAGCTGCCTTGTTCTCACAGTGGCCCTTATCTTGTGTTTTTATTTACACTGATATCCAGTGTGGGTGCTAATCCTCCTGATCCCTCCTCCTTGCATTTCACTAGCTGAGAGCTCATTTACATTCTGTACAGCCCCTGGGTCGATTCACGGGCTGTACAGAATGACTCAGTTAGGGGCCGTAGCATTTTTCTGTCTCCACACCTAGCAGAAACAGACTGCAGCAGATTGTACAATGAGAAAACATGACAGTTTTGACCCTGTGCCTAACTCTCCTGCATACATGCAGATCTGTGCCGTCTTAGAAAGCTGTAATACATCTCCAGCTGTGAGAGGAGATCAGTGCTCAGATTAGATTGAATGCAGCCTGTGGCATGTATACAGCTCTTATAAAATAAGACTGATAGGGAGAGACACAGTGATATGTGGACTCAGAGGGGAGGGTGGGGAAGTCTCAGGCCAGCAGTGAAGGGGGGATGATGTCATCCAGCTGGGAGGGGAAGAAACGCCCCTGCATTCACAGTGTTGGGAAGCTCAGAGCCGTGTGAATGAGCCGAAGTAAGGAAGCGATACATCCCCTTTAAGGGCCAATATAGAGATCTCACTAAAGATTTATTTAATACCCAGGACTGTATCTAGAACAAGGGGGCATCCTCTACGTCTTGAGGAAAGAAAGTTTCTACATACACATAGAAAGGGATTCTTTACTGTCAGAGTGGTGAGACTGTGGAACTCTCTGCCAGAGGAAATTGTCTTGGTGAATTCACTAACAGAGTTCAAGAAGGACTTGGATGCATTTCTGGAGCGTGATAATATAACAAGTTATAGTGACTAGGATTCTGAAGAAGGGTCTGGATACATTTCTAGATGTAATATAACAGGTTATAGTAACTAGGATTCTGGTGGGGGGGTTGTTGATCCAGGGATTTATTCCGATGGCCAGATTGGAGTCAGGAAGTTATTTTTTCCCTAACATGAGGACAATTGGCTTCTACCTCATGGGGATTTTTGCCTTCCTCTGGATCAACACTAACAAAATGGGTTGAACTGGATGGACGTATGCCTTTTCGGCCTGAAACTATTTACCTATGTAAGTCAGACGGGTCTGAAATATACTACAGAGACGGGTGCCTTGCTAATTTGCTATGAAACCTTCAGAAGAGTTCCATGAGTAAAGCCTTAAGTTTTACATCTGATTTAAAGTGCTAGTGCACAACACTACCACCACACCACTGCCACTACTACACTCATCATCCACCCTCACTCTGCGTTTGCTTTGCGAATTAGGCAAAAAAAGGATTAACTGAGGAAAATCTGCCTAACTGAAGACAAAACACCGGTCTTAAAATTGATGGTTCTGCGATTACCCCCAAATATATATAATATACATATAACTTTAGCTAAACGTTTTGCAGCAGATAGTCTGGGGTCACACGAAATGTGTGAACAAAAAATAGAGACAAATTAACTGCCAAAGAAAGGCAACCAGGAAGCCATTATCCTCCAGTGCTGTTTTATTCCAGACCTGCAATCTCCCTGGAGGGCCCACGAGTATAAGGTGTTCAGTGCTCAGAGCCATTGCCAAGGTAAGGAAGGCTATAACCTGACTACCACTGAACAAGACCGGTTTTAAACGTTTTATGGACCAATGAGACAAGTGACTCTTGGATGGGCATTTAGCTGGATCAGTAAACAGGCAAAGACCTTCACTCCAACTCAAATGCCAGCAAGGTGAAGCTGGGGTACTGATACAGGCTGGTATTAAACATGACCTAGTTAAACCTGGGTTGATGGACTTAAAGCAACTGCCAAACCTGTCAGTTTTTAGAAGACACTTTCTTCAAGCAGTGCTACAGAAGAGTATCTTTTTAGAAAACCAGGACAAAGCTCCATTACATGGATCAGTGTTCCACTGTGTGGCTAAGCAGTAAAAGTACAAAAACCCCACATGAATAATTCAGTCTTCCCATAACCATGGAGGTAAAATGCCGAGTAGCTCCCAGGGAAGTTAGGGTTCGTCCGCATGGCATGGTTTTCTCAGATTTTCAGATGTTGCGCCGATTTGGAAACAGTCTGAGAACTTACCAGAAAACGTCCCCAAAGAAAGGAAAATGTGTTCAGTAGTCTACACAAAGGATTTTCAGCCACTGCCAATTCCGAACATGCACAATCTTTTGCCTGGTTTTTGAGGAGAAGATGTGCAATTCAAATGATTATGGGGGGGACAGGCAAAGCCTCATACAGAACAGTCCCTCCAAAGCCATCCAAAAAAGACAATACCTGCCAGATTCTAACCGAATTCGACCGGTATTTTGTCACTGCTGTATGGACACACCCTTCAACTGTGTGATCTCTAGGCATAGACAGGATAAAGATGTCTAGTTCTAGTATAGTCCTACTTTGCCTAAATATGCCCTAATTACTTGACATACAGGGCACCTGCCCCAATAAGGGCAACCCTGTCACCAATCTCATATCAATGTCCCCTCCAAACAGGTTTCTGTGACACTCTCGGCACTCCTCAGGAGACTAACCAAAAATAAATACGGGCCAAAACAACCAAACAGATGCTTAGTTGTAAGACCAAAGGGAGCAGTCTCCAAGAAGTCAAAACATGTAGCATATGGCCACATTGGGAGAGGTGGCATATGGCCTAACCTCTAGGGAAGTATTCCCATTGGGCATTGGGCATCTGCTTAGTTTTAGTTGTTTTACTTCTATTTAATCTAGTTTAAGTCACCTGAGGTGTGCTGGAAGTGGCATAGAAACATGTCAGGACAGAGCATTGATAGATTGAGTGACATTGCACATGGTTTAGGTTTTTGATGGGGGATGGGTTGGATAAATCACTCTTTAGGTTGGGTGCCCTGTATAAATTAGGCAATAAGGGCATATTTAGTCCAGGTAGGGCTATACTAGGACCACACAACTTTCCCCCACCCCCATTAGTTTTTCTTGGAGCCATTTGCCATCTAAACTTATGGTAAGACAGATTTCATGTTCGTACTTTCATCTGATATCATTTGTCTGTCAACTTAATTCTGACCTAATAAAAAGCTACTTTAAATGCACTTAATGTTGTGGCAGTTTTCAGAATTGTAGTGTATTCTAGATTGGACAGATTTCTTTTGTGTGAATTTACTTTAACCAGTGAAGGCCTTAAAGATGAAAGAATAAGGATATGGCCCCCGGTCCCTGTCCTATACCACATTGAGAATTTGTGGGACCTTAAACAGGAGAGTTCTAGAGAAGAAAAAGAACCAGTCCACACCTTTCTGAACAGTGTCTGGTTTCTGCTAAACAAAAAGTTGACTATGAGTAGATGAAGAAACAGACTCCATGGATGGAAAGCTTATAACTTACTGAAAAGGGTAAATTGGTAACTTTTATTGAAAATTTTAAATATTTGTAAATGGAGTATCTCTCACTAACAGATGTAAAACAAAAATAGTTTGCTTAAAGGTATGTTCACACTGCGTATTGGGGCACGTGCTGTACACGCCGCACTACGCTGTGTGTTTTAGAAGTATGTGCCGTGTGAACATACCCTAATTGTGCCCAGTGTAAACCAAGGTTATGCACAACTTAACTCACAAACATCAGAAATTCTCTGTTCCAAGTGTTCTACATACAGGTAAAATCTTTATTAAAAAGCCAATAAAACATTAAAAAGTTTTGTATACAGATCCAAAAACATTTACATGATTATATTATATGTGACAAAAATATACAGTGCTACACTTAAAAAGGTAACAGACGTGGAAAATGGCTCCTCAGCACTTGTTTCTGTTTCCTGTAAAGAAACAAAATAAGCAGATTCAATATTCAGACTAATAAAACATTTTATATACAGTTCTTGAAAAGTGAACATAAACCCTTGAATCTAGCAGGGAAGGCCGGAGTCCAGACTCCGATAAAAGCCAGCAGTTTTTTTTTTTTTTTTTTTTTTTCCTTTTACATCTTGTAGTCCAGAACTACCTGCAATCAAGACCTCACTAGAAGGTATGCAGTGTTAGACAAGAAAAAAGAAAAGAAAATACAGCTTTGTAATGCAGTTATTGGCTGCATTTGCTTAGCCAGAAAGCCGGTTGTTTGCTTTCCCTGGTGAACCCTAGGGACAAATGCCTTCTACAGAGGGTGTCCATTTAATAAATAAGAGGCTCTGCTGGTTAGTAGGAGTTTTAAACAAAAAGACCAAAAAAACACACTATCTACTACATTCAAGCACCGACACACCACTGTCCCCAGAGGTGGTTTACTGTTCACACAGGAAGAAAAAGGGACAATCACTTAAATGGATTCTAGTGCTTTACTTAATCGTTCATTCCAAATACACAGACAAAACAGTTTCTCTTTCTTTAACTAAAGGGCACCAACTTGAAACAAACTAATGCAATAAAAAAAAAAAAAAAAAAAAAAAATGGCTCCTCAATTGTGGTTCACATAAAAAAAAAAAAAAAAAAAAAAAAAGCTAATGAAGGCCACCTGAACAAAGAATATTTTGTTGCATTATACATCCTTACCAACAATAGGACTTACCCATATATCCATAGTCAGTAAAGGAGAAGACTCTTGAATAATATGTGCAGCTCTAGTAATAGCAACATCTAAACAGATGTCTTAAAGCTTTTACCTTTAACATGTTTGTCTAGAACTTTTTTTAATTTCTCGCCAAAATAATCGGGAGAGAGCACCTTAGGTTTAGGCCCTTGCCCTAGGAGGTGGATACAAGGCGGACCAAACAAGTTTTGCCCACCCTAATGGACTATAACCCTTCTGCTGATGCCAGACAAATCCTAATTTCACTTGAATATAATCCGATCATGAACTGAAAAAATCAAGCGCCAGTCAAAGACTTGGGTATTTTATTGTGCAAAATCAGCAGACGCACCATGTGTATCACTGCTGATTTTGCACAATAAAATACCCAAGTCTTTTACTGGCGCTGGATGGTTTCAGTTTGTTCATGAACTGAGTATATTAAAGCCCAGTCATCTGCTGGTGATGGGCAGCGTATATCCGTGCGTGGTAATAGAACACAGGAGACGGAGGTGAAGCAGTTAAAGCAATAGTCTTTTCAGACCTACCACAGTGTCCACACAGGATCCGGAGGAGAGAGACGTGCAGGATAAGCCGGTGAGCCAGCGGAGGAAGGACACAGCTGGCCGAGGACCCTGAATGGTACGTGCAGGTTGATTGTGTGAGTTCATACTGCAATCTGTGTCCAGCAATAGGAGTTTCCAGCATTCCTAGGATCCGGCATGGTTGTTGCAGCCGAAAGGTATTATCTAAAAGGCATGTGATTTACATACCACATCACTTATAAGAGCTCTGTGGACTGGTGAGTGGAGTTCATCTATTTATATCAATCCTTTTTTCAGCCTAGTGTCTGTAGGAGGCAGACACTGCTCTGCAGGTCTGTCGAGTTTGTTATTTTTTGTTTGCGTACAAGTGGCAATTCAACCTTTGGCTCTCTATCAGTGGGGGCCCTCAACACGTATTTTCACCGGTGATGGGATCCCCCGAGGGTGTCAGGAAACGAGTCAGTTCTTTAGCGGGCTGAGCTTCCTTGCATTGCTCATCTGTCCAACTGTCACCTCTGCCTTTTTTTGGATTCTGGTAGCCCCACCTTCGGGTGCATGATGCAGCGATGACCAAAGACGTTGGATTGGGTTTTGTTTCTTCTAATGGAGCTGGAAGGTCTCAGGAATTCCACTTTCTTGCAGCCCCCCAGCAGTGGTTGTCCCAGTGTCAGAGGCTATTGTGAGAGTGGGAGCATGTTCCCACTCTGGTCTCTGGCTGGCACAAGGCAGCTGAGCATATTCTGGGTAAGCATTGCGGTATTGCTGCATTTCCGCACATTTGGGCATGGCACGGTGTACTGGAGAGTAGGATTATTTCCTTAGGGGCTGTGGCACCTGCTTACTGTTTTTATTAGTGCTCCGGAGCTGTTCTGACACGCCAAGCCACGATTCCAAATTTAGTCCCCGTCGGTGGCCCTGGAATGGGCTAGGTCTCTCTCACCAGCAGTGCGTGACCCATCAAAACTGTCCCAGGTTATGGTTTGGACCATAGAATGTCTGCTTGTTGCCCAGCCTTGCACCTCCCAAGGCTTTGCGCCTGGCACATCCTGAACAGAAAGTTTGCGTAAAGTTCACCAGAGTTCTCTCCAAGCAGACAGTGGACACAAATGGAAGCGCCATGTCTGGATACAGCCTCTTCTGGGGACTCCGATTCTAACTGAGCCAGACAGAATGGCACCAGTGGTTCAGGCCCTGATACGGCAGTTAGACTCCTTTCATATTAGAGATGACGGTCTCAGCCTCCCAGGAGGAAGTTTAATACTCTGTCCTTTTTCTGAGGAATCAGTGACTGGTCAGTGGTCCCATTGGTGGATGCCCCAGTCAGCCAACTCAAAGTCCATGGTCATTTCCATCTGATGCTAAAGTCCTTAGTGACCGCAGGGACAAGAGTCTTGATATTTTTTTTTGTAAAACTGTTTTGAGGCGGCCAGGCCGGCCTGCATTTGCTTCTTCTTGGTCCAGCAAGCCTGCTCGGTCTGGTCAAAACAGCTACAGTAAGGACTGTCGGCTGAAGCCTCTACAGAGGTGCTGTTGGATCTTACTACCCAGCTCACGGTTGCGGCAAAGTTCTTGTGCAAGGCCTCTCGAGTCAGCTCACTTAGCAGCTAGAGCGGCGGCCAATGCAGTGGCCATTCTTGGTGGCCTTGGTGGTTCATCTTGGTTGACTGATTCAGCCTCCAAGAAATTGCCAATTGTGTTTCAGTTCTTGGGTGGCAGGCTCTTTGGGAAGCATATGGATGAGAATTTCAGAGGCCACAGGGGGTCATAGTACTCTCCTCCAGTAATGTCAGCCAATGCAGCACCGGTCACTCAAGAAATGTGCCCACTTTGTCCTTTCGGGACTTCTACAGGTCAGCCTCAGGGAAAATTCCCCATTCCTCACGAGCCAAGTGGCCCACTGCCAGACCAGCACCTTCCTGGTGGTCTTGCAGAACACCCAAAATGTCCTTTGCACTTGGTCTGAAGGATCGTTCCCACCCGAGAAGTAAGAGAGAGAGAGAGAGAGTGTGTGTGTGTGAGTGAGTGTGTGTGTCCTCCAGTTTCAGGTGGTCTGCCAGGTCGACGACGCCTGGGTTCATAAAGTAGTCACTTCAGGATACAGGATTCAGTTCCCAACACTCCAGCTTGGGTGGCAGCTTTTTTTCAGGCAATCCATGCACTCCTCCTTCAAGGAGTAATCGGCATGAGGATTTCCGAGGCAGAGTGTTTTCAAGGTTTTTATTCAAACCCTTTTATGGTCCTCAAGAAAGACGGTTCAGTAAGGCTGGTGTTTGACCTCAGCTGGTATGTGCAAATTCCCGGTTTTCCCATGGGGTTACTCCAGTCGGTAATGGCCACTCTCGAGCAGAGGGAGTTTTTCCGCTATAGACAAGGATGCGTATCTGCATGTCCCAATTGCCCAGGCCCACCAGTAATTCCTGTGCTTCGCAGTAGGTTCATGGCTTTCCAGTTCAGCTTTGCAATTGCACCAAGGGTCTTCACAAAGGTTCTAGCACCCATGATGGCGATCCTTTGTGTCAGCGGTGTGACCATTATTTCCTACCTGGATGACCTTCTAGTGAAAGCTCTGTCACGAGCCGCCTGCCTGGCCAGCATCAGGATCACCCTAGACACCTTGGCATGCGTCAATTGGGTTGTAAATGTAAACAAATCCTGCCGGATCCCATCTCAGAGTATGGAATTTCTGGGGATGATTTGACACTTGGGTGGCCAGTGTTTCTTCCACGAGGGAAGATCCAGCGTTTGCGGTCAAGCATTGTACTATTGTGGAAACGCACCCACATACACGTCACACTTGCATGTGGGTTCTCAGCAGGATGGTAGCCGTCTTCAAAGCCATGCCCTTCTCGCAGTTTCACTCTTTCCTTCTGCAGCGGGCAATCCTGTCTTGTTGGGACTGTCCTCCAATTTCCCTGGACAGGGTGTTTTGCCTTCCAACAGTTTCAAGCCGACCTAGGCTAGTATCCTTTGCGCTCCATCAAGGGAAGTAGTTTATGCCCCCACAATGGCTAATCACCACCACAGATGCCAGTGCATCAGGGTGGGGTGCAATTTTTGGCTTGGCCTTTCCTACCTGAGAGGACAGATTTCTGCCCCCTCTGTTCTATTCCAGCGTACGTTGGCCTCCTATCGGCAGGTTAAAACTTTTTTTGAGGGAGAGTGGAGGACGCACGTTACATCCCACCGGTTCGTAAGCCTATTGAAGCATGCTATTTAAATCTTGTTTTGAATGACATGCAGTCTTGACTGTGTGAGCCATTATGAAAAGTTCCCTACTTTGCTTTCATGGAAAGTGGCCTTCCAGGTGGCCATTACTTCGATCTGCCAAATGTCTGGACTGGCAGCTCTATCTTGTAAACCCCCTTTCTTGTTTCTACATCAGAGCAATGTTGTACTACGTTTTGTTCCTTCACTTCTCCCTAAGGTGGTTTCATCCTCGAGAGTGGTTGTTGCATTGTTTAGACATTGTCCGGACCGTTTGGATTTACGTCTCGGCTACTGAGTCATTTAGGTGCTTCGAGGCCCTCTATCATTCCAGATGGTCCTTGCAGTGGTCTGGCAGCATCTAAGGCCACCATTTCCAGCTGGAACTGGTCTGCAATTACAGAAACCCATCGGTCTAGGAAAGAACCCCTTCTGTTTCGGATCACCACCCATTCCACACAAGCGGTTGGTGCCAACTGGGCGGTTCGGCATCAAGCTTTACAAACCTGCCACCTGGGCTACCAAATCCATTCCTTGGCCTCCACTAACGCAAGCCTCGGCCATAAGGTACTTCAGGCAGCACTGTGTTAAGGGCTGCCACTGCTGAAGTTTTTTTTAGTTGTAGCATTTTTTTTTGTCTTCCACCCTCTGGGACTGCTCTTTGACACCACAAGGTGCTGTGTCTCCCAATGATATTGGCGAAAAATTTGGATTTTTGTACTTGCCATAAAATACTTTTCTCGTTTGATTGCTTGGGGGACACACATCCCTCCCTCTCTCTCCATGGAGTTGGACAATGGGTTATCCCATCAGTCATGGCTTTTCTACCAACTGATTAGCCTGGGGTCAGGAGGGATATAGTCCATTAGGGTGGGCAGGGCTGTGGAGTCGAAGTCACTATAAAAGACCAACAGACTACCCAAAAAAAAAATAAATAAAATTGGTACTGTTAGTTGAATGCAGTGCCAAAAGCAAGAGGAATTGGGTTTTGCCATGCTACTGCTGCCATATCTAACCTCAGACGAGTTTAATTTTGAAAAGTATTTGGATGACATGGAGCAGGCAAAGCATTTTTGCAGAGGAAAAGATTCCACTCCCAAAGCAAGGGAAATAGGTTGCTGAAATCTGGTCAAAGTAGAAGAGTACATCAAAACAGACTGTGCATGATGCAATTCCTTTATACCCTGAAATGGTTAGGGACTTTGCCCATGTGGTCACTGCTTAGCAAACAACCCAACTTGGTGTCGAGAGGCCGTTCTCTAGCCCAGAAAGAAGGGCTCGATTTGAGGCTCATATGAAGGAGAATTTAATGGAGGGGATACTATTTCTCGGCACAGATTCATAGACTCCAACAAATGTTATTCAGGATGTTTTTTGTTGAAAACTTTTCCCCACTTAAAGTTGTGTCCAAGCAAAAGGGTAACAACGTTGACTTTCAGGCTTGATATCTCACCATCCACTACAGCTTTGAACAGGAGACTACCATTACAACTACAATCTTGGCTATCTCCTACACAACTTGGACGTGCAACTATTTAGCATCTGCTTAGTTATGCAGAATCTTGTCCTGTAACTGCATTGTTACTGTTTTGCTCCTGGTGGTGGGATAATCTTTTTCTTCTTGTATACTACAAATTACAACCTGTTCTCACCTTCACTAATAACTCTTTGTATTAGGCTGATTCCCAAGAGAAAGGTCACTAGTTCGAGCAGCCATGAAGATTTCCCAAGAAAAAAACAAGAAAACAAAAACAAATTGTCCGTCCATCTATTCCAAAGCCAAGAGGTGGACATCCAGGCAAAATATCAGTCAACAATTCGGCTCATCACAAGGTCCATCAGCTCTAATGCAACAGACATGGCAGGGGAGTTGGCTTTTATGCTTCATAAGAGTAAGATCAGATGTCCATGCAAGCACCATGATGGCCCAAAAAAAGGTGAAGAAGCCTTGACTACAATCTAATCAGAAGCGCTTGCTGGAGTTTGCAAAAAAAAAAAAAAAGTATGAAAAATGGAAGATTGGAAACGGGCGATTTGGGGCGATTGAGCTGAAAGTCAGACCGGGCTCCAATGGGTGCAAATAGGTTTGGAAGAAAGGGCCAACGGATTGAGAAATGATGATATGGGTATGTTTCACACCCAAAGATGTTGGATACTTGACCAAGATCAATGTTGATCACAATGCTCAGCTATGTGCAAGTATCCTACAAGAGTATACTCAAGTACTAGGGGTATGAAAAGGACGAAAGTGTTCCAGCAGGGCAACGATCCGAAGCATACGTCAAGGTTGGAGAAGGAATGGTTCAAAATCAATGCAGTAGAGTTGCTGTATTGGCCTCCACAGTCCCCACAGCAATCTAACACTTATGGGTAGCCCAGTCTGCACCAACATTAGGAATGTGTAGAAGAGACCTGGAATCAGATTTTGGTCAAGACAGGCTTGAATCTGATCCAGAGCCCAGAAGGATTTAGGCAGTAATGAAAGCCAAAAGGCTTATTTACCATAATACTAAAAATTATAATTTCTAGGGGAAAAACTAAGAATGCAGTTACATGACAAGAATACTTGCAAGTCAAATTGATGTATAAAATAGGCAAGATTGTTGTCTATAAAATGGTAGTCTCTTGTTCACAGCTGGGATGGTGGCGCCTGAAAGTCGAGATCAAAACATTACCATTTTGCTTGTCAGTGTATATTCTACCTAAATAGCAAGCTTGTTTCATAAGGTGATAAAAAGCCTGTTACCATTTTACTACAGTAAAAGTATCACTTAAAAATGTGCCATGTATGAGAGAGTCAGGGAAATTGAAGAGTTGGCTGACCAACTCCACAGCCGTGAGAGCGGGCCCAATACGTCTGGACCGCCTAGTGTCAGCACCTTGGGTTTTGGCCCCTGCCCTAAAAGGCTGTGTCCCCCAATGCATTGGATGAGAAAAGGATTTCACGTCAAGTACAAAAATCCGAATTTCCTGGGAAAATGCTCCTTTGGTCCATAAGTGTGGTACACGTTACACCAAACAGCACAGTCTGTCTAGTTAAAGACTGAAAAGTAGTCAGACTGATTACAAATTTGAAGACCGCTCTGATGCCAATTGACAGGGGCACAAAAGTCATGTAAATTTCCACAACCGACTTCCAATATTTTTCAATTTATGGTTATGATTCAGTTTCAAGTAATTTTAGGGACCATTGCAGGTTTTTCCTTCCTTTACTAGAACGGACGAGAAGAGAAACTGCCAGGTTAACTAGAAGGAGTTCATCTCCCTGGAAACAAAACGATGGGGCAGTTCAGATACAAATGCCTGATCCTTCTCTTCCAACACCTGTTGTGAGGCTACCATACCCATGTTGTCAGCCCCATATTACTCAGCAGGTTCACCCAGCATTACTGTGAGGTGTATGGCCAGCTTTAATTTTAAACATCAGACACTGCAGCAAATAAAAAAGGAATCTTGAGATGTAAATCAGACTGCATAGGGACTAGTCCATAAGGCAAGGTCTCCACTGCATAGAAAAACTATTGTATATTTCGTTAGTTTTAGGATTCTAAAACCCTCAAAAATTGTTCAGGCAGCCCATAGACAAAGAAAAAAAACTACCTGTATACCAGCTCTTCTTCTGGCGCCGGTGGATTATACAACTTCTATACCATGGTTTTTGTTCTGTTTTGCCCAAAAACCATGGTCAGTTCACGTTTTTTTGCCGTCAGCACAGGTCTATTATACGTCTTCTCATACAATCAGTTGTATGGTCCGGTGGCAAAAAACGAGGACTGTGGGTTTTGCACAAAACGGGACAAAAACTGCGGTCGCGCATCGAAAAAAAAAAAAAGTCGACTTTCAGCCGTTTTTGTCCGATGCCGTGGGGATTTAGCCTAAGGACATGTTCACACGGCTTAAAATGGGACGTATTTCAGTCCGTAATTACGCGCCGTAGTGCGCAAATAACAGCTAGAATACGTCCCAGTCATTACGGTAATCCACAGTTCTCATAGAAAACTATGGATTACGTCTCCTCTCCCTGCTCGGCGAATACACCGAGGGGGGAGATAAGTGACATGTGAATTACCAGCAGCGTATAAGCACCACTAGTAATGATAGTCTATGGGCCGGCGAGGTGCCAGCCCCCCGCTCCCGCCCCCACGGCGTAATTGCGAGGCGTAATTATGCCCCGCAAATAAGCCGTGTGAACATAGCCCAAGGGCAATATGAACAATTGTCAGGTCAGATGAAGTTCCTTTCAGGTAACAAAATATATAGCCAATGTATACAATCAGATTGGTCATGCTGCTACCAACCCCAGAGAGCCATATCACAATGCCAACACCACACCGTTCAGATGGAGACTTCTACTGATCCTAGTTTGATCTTACCGTCCTTTAATGGGGCTTTAGGATAAACATTCTCCTTGACATCATGCTTGAAAGCTTTTGATGGATCGAATCTCTTTACGCCTTGTAGATCACTTAATTGGGATTGGAGATGCTTTTCTGTCCGTGTCTCCTTGGAAAGATGAGCTTTTATTTTAGACACCTCCTATGAAAAAAAGGTTTAACCAAATAAGTATTGAAAAACACATACCCCCAAAGTAAAGAAAAAAAAAAAAAAAATAGTTTGCAATACATCTATATCCTTACTGATTTACAACTAATCTGGCCACAGTTTACCTGTATGTTTTGTAGGAAACAATGTTTCTTGTGCTTAGAAGACTATACTAAGGCTATGTTCACACGGCTTAAAATGGGACGTATTTCAGTCCGTAATTACGCGCTGTACTGTGCAATTACGGCTGGAATATGTCCGAGTCATTACGGTAATCCACAGTTCTCATAGAGAAATATGAATTACGTCTCCTCTCCCTGCTCAGCGAATACGCTGCGAGGGGAGATAAGTGACATGTGAATTACTAGCGGCGTATACGTGCCGCTAGTAATGATAGTCTATGGACCAGCGAGATGTCGGCCCCCCGCTCCCGTCCACACGGCTTAATTGCGGGGCGTAATTACGCCCCGCAAATAAGCCGTGTGAACCCAGCCTAAAGCACACTTGTAAGTGTTTAAACTTTATAGGTTGTATGGTGAATGCAACAAAATTTCAACACATTATTATACAGGCTATCACATATGTGGAAATTCTAATTAGGTTACCAAGACATTGCATCTACCTAAACTGACAGTCCAGATGAGGAGAACTCTAGAAAAGCAGCCAAGAGGCCCAAAGGTCACTCTGGAGGAGCTGCAGTGATCTACAGCTCAGGAAGGAGAATCTGTCCATAAGAAAACTACAGGTCATGTACACCACAAATCTTGCCTTTATGGAAGAGTGACAAGAAAAAAGCCCTTCTTGAAACCAAACTGGAAGTCTCGTGTGCAGTTTGTTTAAAAAAAAAACAAAAAACTATGTAGGGGACACAGCTAGCATGTGAAAGGCGCTATGGTTAGAGACCATGGAATGGTTTAACGCAAATCATGTTCATGCATTGAAATGGCCCACAGTCCAGACCTAAATACCATTCACAATCCGTGGCAGGACTTAGGGCTTGTTCACACGACGTTTTTGTAATCCGTTTTACGGATCCGTTTCACGGATCCGCAAAACGGATCAAACAATTGTCAGTGTGATTAACATTGAGTTCAATGGCAAAAGCGCATCGCTGTTCCCACGGGAGAATCAGTGATGCGCTTTGAGAGCTCGCCTGCACTGCGCTTTCGCATCCGCTTTAAGAATTGACATGTCAATTCTTATTGCGGTTTACGCAAGTGAAAGCCCATAGGAGATAATGGAGTCCGCTTTTGGCACCTGTCCAAAAGCGCTCCACACTCCGGGTACGTTTCAGCTGCGCTTTGCATCCTGAAAGCGGATGCGAAAAGCGCAGTTGGCGGCCGGACGGATCGGCGGCTGGACAGGTGAGGTGCTGCAGGGAGATCGCTGCTGGGCTCCGCTGTGCGGCCGCTGCCGGGCTCCGCTGTGCGGCCGCGGCCTGGCCCCGCTGTGCGGCCGCCGGCCTGGCCCCGCTGTGCGGCCCCGACTTGGCCCCGCTGTGCGGCCCCGACTTGGCCCCGCTGTGCGGCCGCGGCCTGGCCCCCTTTTCCGGCCCGGGCCCCGGGCCCCCCGCGGGTTGCGGGCCCGGGGCCTGGCCCCGCTTTTGCGGCCCGGGCCTGGGCCCCCCGCTTGCGGCCCCCCCTGGCCCCGTGTGGGGCCCCAAACCTTGGGCCCCCGCTGTGCCCCCGACTTGGCCCCGCGTGCCCCCTAGGTGGAAAAGGGGAGACGGGCCCCAAGCTAGGTGGAAAAAGGGGCGGGGGCAGCAGGGGGAGAAGGGGAGGGGGCGGGCCAGCTAGGGGGGGGGAAAAGGGGAGAGGGGCGCGGGTTTAGGTGGGGGAAGGGGGAGACGGGGAAAGTAGGGGGGAGAAGGGAGACGGCGCAGTTTGGTGGAGAAGGGAGACGGGGGCTAGGTGGAAAAGGGAGACGGGCCCCAGCTATGGAAAAAGGGAGACGGGGCCCAGCTAGGGGGGAAAAAAGGGGGGAAAGGGCGGCAGCTAGGGGGGGAAGGGGGGAACGGGCGCAGCTAGGGGGGAAAGGGAAAGGGGCCAGTAGGGGGAAAAAGGGAAAAGGTCGCGGGCAAGGTGGAAAAGGGGAGACGGGGCAGCTAGGTGGAGAAGGGAAACGGGGCGCAGTAGGGGGGAAAAAGGGAAAACGGGGCGAAGCTAGGTGGAAAAGGGGGGAGGGGCGCACCCTAGGGGGGAAAAAGGGGGGACGGGGGCAGTAGGTGGGGGAAGGGAGAGGGGGGCGCGGGCTAGGTGGAAAAAGGGCCCGGGCGCAGCAGGTGGAGAAGGGAAAAGGGCGCGCTAGGAGTGAAGAAGAGAGGAGAGATGGAAAACTTTTCCCGGGAAAAGGGGAAACCCAAAAAAACCCAAAGTGAAAAAGCATAAATAGGATCAAAAAAAAAGTATCAATTTCTTGCGTTTTTGGATCCGTTTCGGGCCCTGCGCTTTTCCCTCTCAAAAACGGACCCTTTAAAAAAAGGATAAAAAAAAACGTCGTGTGAACAAGCCCTTAAAATTGCGCTCACAAATTTTTTGTCAAGCTAGGGCATTTTAAAAAACAATGGGAAAAAAGTTATCCTTTTTAATCTGCAAAACCCCCTAGACAATGGGGGACATCCCCAAACCGGACTTGCGGGCCCCCAAATTGCGCAAAGGTGGTCCTTGACTTGGGGGGGGGCTGATTACACATTACAGACATTGCACATGTCACACATTACAGCTTTTTAATTTGCAGAGTTTACAGAAAATAAGGGCTTTTCCAAATTTTTTCAAAAACTTGCTCCTTAGCTTTGCTTTAGCAAAGTAATCAAAATACATTTAAAGGGAACCTGTCACAGATTATGCCCCCCATGCTGGGACAAAACAAAGCAGTGGGCAGACATGGTTTTTCCAGCCCCTGTGGGCCCCTTTTTCTGTAATGCGAGTTTTAAAAGATTTAAAACTCAAAAAACTTATTCAAGAGCAGGTTTTACCCCGCCCCCCCAAAGGCAAACTCCACCCCGTGGTTTTTTACATGTTTTCCTAAAACCCATTCAAAAAATAAAACAAATTTAAACAGTTGAGGTGGGGGGTATAAAAAAAAAAATGACTTTTCTGGCTGGGGAAAAAAACAGATTTGAGCACTAAAATTTAAACGTTAAAATGCAGTTCAATTTCAGAAAAGGGAAAAAAGCGCTGGAAAAAAGGGAGGCCCGGGCACAGTTGTGCTGTTTTCCCCCAAGGGGGAAAAAAAATAAGGACGGTTCTCTTTAAAATTTTAAGACAAGTTCCAAGGGGGGATGAATTTTTTATGTGCAACCCCGCCTTTTGCAGTTCTTTTAATATATGTTTTAAATTGGGTGTGGTCTTTTTTAAACTTTAAACACCTAAATTTAAAAGGTGTTTCCCGTTTCTGAGCTGTGTCCCGCCAAAGGGGATCAGAAAAACCAAAAAGGGTTTGGGTTTTTCTAGGACAGCCTTTGAAGCAACAGCCTTCTGGGCCTGCGTCCTAAAGCCGTCATCATCAAGTAGAAAAGGGTGTGTACTGAGATGGAGGTTATGAGAAAAAAAATTTTTGAACAAAGAACCCAAAGACAACAGATCAAAGGGACACCACTTCCAAACAAAGATGCTGCTGCAGAAAAGAGGCTATCTACAAATCACAAGTTAGACAGAAATAAGAGGAACAAAATGGAGACTATGAAGCCTTTTTTGGTGAGGCAACACTTTTTACATATTACATTTGTGAATTTACTGTAAAACAGTCCCTTAACGGGGTTTTCTCGCTACAAAGATCATATCTCTAATGATCTGGACAATTGCAAAAGTGCTTATTTACTGGTTTGCATTACCTAAATCATTTAGTATAGCAGATAAGCTAATGTGTTCTACACCTAAAACTGCAGCCTGATGTCGGCCATGCCCTTTTTTCTTTGATTGGCTGACTATTTCATTCAGTCTGTTGGGACATGCCCCCTGGATGCTCCACGCCCCATGTGCTACGATTGGCTGTCTGCACTCTGTGTTCCCTTCTGAGCTGTGGAAAATGAAAGTGAAACAGCTCTCTGTGCTGGCTGTGTAGTAAAAGCTGCCTGAGCTCCTCTATTCTCATCTCCCAGTAATCACTCTGTGTGAAGGATCTGGGCTATTACCGAGTCTCTAGCTGCTAGATTTACTCTTACCCCATATAACAGCCTTATACACTGTTCCACCCTCTACCTCCTGCCTGATAACAAAGGGGGGAGCAGAGTGCATTATTCACATTTGTTTCATCAGTTCAGGCTGTCTGTATAAATGTTACAGCAATACAGGTGTTTTGGTTACAAGGAGCTTGTGGAGAGAGCTCTGCAGGCATGATAACTGACCACTACAGGAGGTCTGCAGAGCTGTGACATTTTCTCCTTTCCACTGCTCACACAGAATGTAGTCGTCACCAATCTTCAGTGTGGGAAGACACGCCTACTGGGAGGAAAGACAAGCCCCTGGATTTGAATCTGTAAGAGACAGAAACCGCTCAAGTCTGAAAGCTTGTGATGAGAAAACGCCTTTAAATACGTCAACTTTTTGTAGAATAACCAGGCGATTATCAATAGACAAAGTCTGGTGTGGCTACGTGTTACATCAAATGAAAGCACAGGAAGTGCAAGCCAGCGTGTACAGTACCTGCTTAAGTTGAGTGTTCTCCGCCTTCAGCTTCATTACATGCTGAATTTTCTGCTTTTGATTCTGATGCCCAAGCAGCTTGGCATAAGCTTCACTGAGCTTATTCAGTTCATGTTGTGCTGCTCCATGTTCATTAAGTAAAGCATTCTTTTCAGCTTCAAATGCATCCAATTGTTGCTGTAATAAGTTTGGATAAACAAGCATTAAAGAATGCTTAGGAGGTAAGGGAGTCCGTATCTGCCCATCTCTAAACCCAAAAAATACATAAATATTTAGTTTTTTTTAAAGAACAAATTACAAATGACTGAACACATGAACTACAGGAACTACTAGAGTGAAAGGATTAAGTAGTAACTTAGGTTTTACTGAACATTAAGCCCCGGTTCACACGGCTTATTGAAGCCGAATTGCGCTCGCAATTCCGGCTTGAATAAGGGGCGGGTGCGCGGCCCGCCGGCCCCATAGACTTTCATTAGCCACGGCGCATATTGCGACTGGATAATGTGCATGTCACTTTCTCCCCGCCCGGCGGATTCGCCGAGCGGGAAGGAGCGACGGGAATCCACTGTTCTCTATGAGAACGGTGGATTACCGTAATTACTGCGACGGATTGGCGCCGTATTGCAGCGCAAATCCGGCGCGCAGTACGGCGCCAATCCGCGGCGAAATAAGCCGTGTGAACGGCCCCTAATAACTGAATAACTAGCTAAGGAATAAGGAGATCTATACGAAAAACTTTTAAATGGGTGTTCTACTTCATAGAGCCCAAGTCTGCTTCAGGCTCTCCCTTCGGCCATGTTCACACGGCTTAAAATGGGCCGTATTTCGGTCCGTAATTACGCGCCGAAGTGCGCCAATTACGGTCCGAAAACGGCCCATTCATTACGGTATTTCCCAGTTCTCATAGAGAACTATGGATTACGTCTCCTCTCCTGGCGGGGAGATAATTGACATGTCACTTTCTAGCGGCGTATACGCACCGCTTGCTGTGTTTTTCTTTGGGCGGGCGAAGTGCCGGCCCCCCGCTCACTGCCCGGCTCCCGCCCCCGTCCACACGGCGTAATTGCGGGGCGAAATTACGCCCCGCAGTTAAGCCGTGTGAACCTAGCCTTCCTGGTTAGTGTGTGGGTGGTTCTACAGCAGTGATTGGCATTTTAGCACTGCTATTCCTAGCTGAGCCTGTGAGGGACTTCTAATAGGGTTTAAACAGCAGGGCAGAAGGCTATAGCACTCTAAAGGGTTAAACTATCAGAAAAAGCAAGTCACCCTCTAACCATCCCAATCAGGGCAGCTGGGGCAATGAGGTGGTTGTGTTAAGCTTCTCTAGGTTAGCAAACAGGTGATGAGAACTGCTCTGCCTCTGAAAGGAAGCAAAATCAGCAATGTATTTGGTAATAGTCATTTATAGTTGCCTACATGTTTAAAATGTATTGTTGTGGTGAGAATACCCCTTTAAAATTTTGACCTCATAGCCAGATGTATTTCCACATGCCAGAATCTAGTCCAGCCAGCAGCATCTTAAAATAGCTAGTCTCCCTCTACTCACTGAAATAGACATGCAAGTTTGGCAGAGCGAGCATTTAAGTTTATGGGGAAATACCTGTAAGACGGAAACATTTACAGTTGCCGAATACCTTATGTTTGTGGCCAGCTAGATGAGGGGAAAAACATTCTTCCAGTATCTTAAAAGGGGTATTCCTATCACAGCAAATGCAGTGTGAAGGGTCAATTACTGTAAAGTAAGCAATTTTCAAAATATATATGCTTTACCTAATACAGGCCTTTCCTGCACATTCAACTTGTTTTGTCTCCATTGTTACCGACCACCACAATTTGTACACTTCTTGCATATATATGGTTTGCCAAAATGAAACAAAAAAGGAGGAACTCCAATTACCTTGGAGTCACAATAATTATCTCACTCAAGCAATCCAAAAACCTGGAGCAGTTTAGGTAATGGAGCAGAAAAGATGGCAGAAATGTTTTAGGGTTTGCTGAACCGACTCCACCAGCAAAATATGTGTAGCTTATTGTAAGTGTACAGCATGGACCAATACCAACCGACTGAAAGTCATTTGTTACATTACAAGGTGGATACGTGTCCCCTCACACAAACCTTTACATTTGTTTTCTCTATTAAAATCTATAGATTTCTAGTTGACAACAAGCCTACCTGAAATGGTCGAACTTTGTTTTGCAACTCCTCAAACATTGTACGCCATTTGTTTACTTCCAATAAAATGGCCTCATTTGATTCAGATTCTTTACTGTATAGAAAAACAGAGGAAAATATATTGAAAGACATGATTTAGAGGAAAACCTCCAAAAACCGCATTCCTACAAGTTCTCTGGACTGAAGTTATTCAGGATACTTCTGACTGTCCTAGTGTGCAGTGTATGCTGCTCTGCAGAACATACAGGGTGCCCTAAACATCTATAAAAATAATCTCACTTTGCCATGTACAATGGTTGCTGTGTCTTAAACTTTACCTCAAATATTCCTTTTGCAGCTCTTGGAGTTGAGATTTAATACTTTCAAGTTCACCATTTCTCTCATGAAATTCATGTTCTCTTGTAACCAAGGTCTCCTGAAGGTCATTAACTTGCTTCTCTAATCGTTCATTGGTATTCCTTGTAGATTCTTGCAGCTCATGCAGTTGCTGCTCCAATTCTCTTCTGATTTTGTTAGATGTAGTGCTCAGCGCATGAATTTCCTTCTCCAATGTTTCCTTATGTTTTCTCTCCATTTCCTGAAGCTGTTGTGCCATGTTATGTCTCGATTCTTTCTGCAGCTCAAGTACTTGAAGCTCTAATTCAAATACAGTTTTGCTTGAAGACTCTTGCAAATCAAACAGTTGTTTTTCCAGTTTTTCCTTGGTTCTCTTGGAGGTTTCCTGGAGGTCATGAAGTTGTTTTTCCAAGGTTTCTTTAGTTTTTGCAGCAATGTCCTGAAGTTCCAACTGCTGCTGTAATTGTGTTTTAGCGTGGCAGGAGGTTTCTTGTAGCTCATAAAACTGCTGCTGTAATACGTCATTCATTGCTTTGAGATCAGTAATCTTTTGTTCTAAGCTTTCCCTGGTCTTTGAAGATTCCTGAAGCTCAAGAAGCTGCTGCTCCAAACCTTCCTTGGTCTTTGTTGAAGATTTCTGAAGCTCAAGAAGCTGCTGCTCCAAACCTTCCTTGGTCTTTGTTGAAGATTCCTGAAGCTCAAGAAGCTGCTGCTCCAAACCTTCCTTGGTCTTTGTTGAAGATTTCTGAAGCTCAAGAAGCTGCTGCTCCAAACCTTCCTTGGTCTTTGCCGAGGACTCCTGAAGCTCAAGGAGCTGCTGCTCCAGACCTTCCCTAGTCATTGCTGAAGATTCCTGAAGCTCATGAAGCTGCTGTTCCAAGCCTTCCTTGGTCGTTAGAGATTCCTGGAGTTCACAGACCCGTTGTTCCAACACCTCTCTAATTTTTCCTGCAGATTCCTCAAGCTCAAGAAGTTGCTGTTTTAGTTCCACCTCACTTTTCACAGACACTTCCTGGAGCTCAACAAGCTGTCCATTTAATCTTTTTTCAGTGTTTCCTAATGACTCCTGCAGCTCAAGCAATTGGTTTTCTAAGTCTTCCTTCGTTTGGTTTGACTCCGCTTTTAGTTTGCAGATTTGCAGCTCCAACTCTTGTGTGTGTTTCACTTTCCTTTCAAGATTTTCTTGCAGAGATTTATTATCGCCTTCGGCTAAAGCAAGTTTCTCAAGTAAACACGCATTACTCGATGTCAGAGACTCCACTTCTGCAGCTGCCGAGACCAGAAAACTAAAATAAAAAAAATAAAAGCCATCCATGACATAAGATAGACAACCAGCCTTTTAGTTTTTATGGCATTGTGTAGTATGTGCTGTATGCAAGTGGTCTCAAACTGCGGTCCTCCAGCTGTTGGGAAACTACAACTGCCATCATGCATTTATATAATCTATAACCGTGGGCATGATGGGTGTGTAGTTTCCCAACAGCTGGAGGGCCGCAGTTTGAGACCACTGCTGTATGCAGTGGGTTGCTCTAATACACTGATAACATTTCAATAGTTAGGTCTTACTGCTTTTGGGCACAACTGATTTTTATTTCTATTTTCCAGTAAAAAGTTAAATAAATTCTGAACTTTATACTAAGGAATTTTACTTTTATTCTATTGTCCTTTAGCCCACTAGGAGACTTAAAAGGGGTTCTCAGTACAGGCTTCCACATGCATCTTGAGCTCTCTCTTTTACAGCTTCAATCCAGGGACGGGTCTCTCCTCCCAGTAGGCATGTCTTCCCTCACTGAAGAGTGGTGACATCATTCTGTGTTAGCAGTGGGAGAGAGGATGGTCACAGCTCTGCAAACCTCCTGCAATGGTCAGTTCTCATGCCTGGAGAGCTTTCACCTTCCGCTACAAGCTCCTTGTAACCAGAACACTTGTATTGGTGTAAACAGTTATACATTCAGCCTGAACTGATGAAACAAATGTGAGAAATGCACTCTGCTCCCCCTCTACCTCCTGCCCGATAACAGATTCACTCTCCCCCCCCCCATTATAGAATGGCCTAATACTAACAGCTAGAGACTCCGTAACTGCCCAGATCCTTCACATAGAGCCATCACTGGAGAGGAGTATAGAAAGCGGAGGCAGCCTTTATTACACAGCTCAGAGTGTGAAAGACAATGAGAGAACACAGAAAGCCTGTTTTAGTTTTCACACAGTTCAGAGGCAAGATAGCCAATCACAGCACAGGGGCTTGTCCCAATCCCAGGCTTCAGACTTTGCTCTAGACACAGGCTTAGCCAATATCTGCTATACTAAATGATTTAGATAAAAAACAATTGCTTGAGTGCCTATATTTACTGGCCCCATTGCAGATATAATCTTTGTAGCGAGAAAACCCCTTTAACTACACAACCCTGTATTACAGAGTACTGTACTACACCATAGTGAAATATGTAAAGCCCATCACATCCTGCCTAAATGTGGGGCTTAAGAGGCCCTTTTCCCATGGCTGACCTGCAGGGCCATGATAGGCCTCCAGCTGCAATTGTAACCCATCAACACTTGGCAACAAAGTGGTTTTGTGAAGGTAGAAGACTGCATCTCTAGTGATCAGGGCAACTGAGGGGTAGAAAATAATAAACTCCTGAACCAGCACAGAACAAGTATCCGGCCACTCACCATCTATTTACAGTGGTGTGTGAACTATATCCTGTCTGGCTCCTCACATGTATTATGAAGTTTGAGAATGGGTGAAAATTATACAAAGACTGCAATAGCTTTTTCTTCTAGAGAAATCCTATTGTAATTGGGGAAAAAAAGCAAAATTTTTCCTGTTTGGTAGAGGGTCGGGCGGAAGCAGTTTCAATAATACCATTGACGATTGTACCTTTCATATTCAGAAAGTTTACACAAAGTGCCGTTATGTTCTTCTTTTAGCTGTGAAATTTCTCGTTCATGCTTTTCTTTAACCGTTTCCAGCTCTTGATTTTTCCTATAAGACACATGTAAAGAAATCTGAAAACCTGACATTGGTCAGCACCTTCCTAAACTGCAAAATAAATGCCGCAGGTGTACGCCAACATATCAATACAGATTGAAACAGACAGCAGCACAACAAACACTGAATATATGATTTCAGAATGCATCTCTGCTATATGTAATAAACCTGAAAACCCGAGGCTCCAAGTGCATATTGTTTGATCAAAACGGAGGGCCCATCCACCAATGGCAATGTAGCCTCAGTTAAGATGGGGACCTATGCTAAAATTCAGCTCACAGTGCCCATTTAGGCCTCTACTTCTCAGGGCATGAGTCCACGCCATACCCGGTTTTAATTAACAGCCTGAATGGTGCATAACCAAAATGGGGACAGCCACTCTCACATACACAAATATAAATGGTGCAGGTGCATGCGGACATGTCTGCAATACAAAATGGACAGCAGCACTCAAATTTCCATTTGACTACATATTGCAGAGATGCACTTTGAAAGGATTCATCTACTCAGGGCTAGTCTTAAGGTTTGCAGAGTGCTGCTGGCCATATTGGGGTTTTTGATTGTCAGTTACAAAGCAGAAAAGATGCTGGTATTTTGAGCCAATAGCAATAACCTTTTCCCAATTTTAGAATATACCCTCCTTAAATCAGCCTACTTCTGCAGGATTGGTCATTTAATGTATTTAACGTTGACCTTAAGATTCAGATACAGCAAATGTTAAGGGGAAGAGATGACATGTTGGATTTTAAATGGGCTTTGTCTAGGGAGTGTTTTACAACCTGGCAGAATCCTGAATCCTTTTGAGGCCAGCTGATCGCTTGGTATGCACTGGCCTCAGAATGACAAGATGGCCACACTTGTGTTCCCATTTCTATGGGAGCTCTGAATTTACCTAGCACACTTGCTCAGAGCGACCATAAACATATATGGGTGAGCTGCACAAGTGCAGCCAGATCCTTGTTCTCCGAGGCCATCGCCTAGTGAACTATGAGATGACCTCAAAAGGGGTTTTGCCATCTCAAAATACGCTAAGGTTTTCACTGTAAATATAGATTTACAGATATTTCTCATCAGAATAAAGCAGCCATCAGTGTTTGGTTGATTAGTGGGTGTAATTGATTAGCCCTGCTAAGGACTCGCCAAACACTCCACCACTTCCTATCACAAGTCTTCATAACCCATTAGGCTGAGCCACTCTTTTTTGCTTAACTTATTAAATCCTGGTTATACATTTTTTTTTATAAATTAGTTCTGACTATGGAGCAGCCATCTTGCCCGAGCTGCTTCTAACAGCATTTAGAGATCTGCTTTACTGCAAATACTATAGAAGCCTGTGAACAGAAACAGACTGACTTCTAAGGGAAAGTTTCTAGACCTGCTGTGACCTGAAGAATCTGTGTTGAGGGGAGAAGATAAACTGACTCGCAATCCAGTGTTATACATTGGCATCATTTGACTGATACAGATGGAACTGCTGAGAAGTGACCAATTATAAGCTGACCCTTTATATTCGGTTGGAGGCCTAAGTGAAAACTGCACGATTTCTGGATTTTTTTTCCTCACTCAATATAGAATGATTGCGATCTGGAAAATTAAGAGTATCAAAAATTTGTAATTGTTTTTTTGGGGGAAGGGGGTCTTAAATCTAACATTTGAACGTAATCTAACCAGCAATTTGTTTTATCAACTATTACCAGATACTGATGCAGATTATTTTCTTCTAAGCGCTTATAAATTTTCAGATTGTAAAATTTTTTTTTTTATTCTGTTTTCTGTATAAGATTATGGGGGGTAGCCATCTTGCCTGAGCAGCTTCTGACTGCATTTAGAGATGCTTCACGGGTATAAGCCTATGAACAGGAGCAGACCTACAGACTTCTGTAAGTGTGCATAATCTCCAGTGTACTCTAGATGTAGCTGGGCACTGCTCCTTCCTGCCTTCTGCTTATAAGAGCCGACCATGAGAAATTAAACCGGCGGCAAGAGAGATAGGTGGAAACATGATATACAAACTCTGCAGTGTGAATTATGAATCAGGTGTCTTGTGTCACTGATTACTGAGACAAGAGCAGTCTGATGAAACCCTAAGCACCATGGGAAGTGTGGGCTGCATTAGGGGAGCCATATCATTGGTATATTGATCCAAATAATTATGCAGAAGGCACAGAAAACGCTCCACATCGGCCATTTTTTCCTGCCCATGAGGTGCAACATGGGCTTTGAGAACCAAGTGGTTCTTTTAGGGTATGTTCACACGGCTTAACTGCGGGGCGTAATTCCGCCCCGCAATAACGCCGTGTGGCCGGGAGCGGGGGACCGGCACTTCGCCGGCCCATAGACAGTCATTGCTAGCGGCGCGTATACGCCGCTAGAAAGTGACATGTCAATTATCTCCCCCCTCGGCGTATTCGCCGAGCAGGGAGAGGAGACGTAATGTATTGTTCTCTATGAGAACTGTGCATTACCGTAGTTACTGGGACAGATTCAGCCCGTAATTGGCGCACTTAGGCGCGTAATTACGGACTGAATTACGTCCCAGAATAAGCCGTCTGAACATGGCCTTAATGTAAAGCTGCAGCAAACAAAATTCAACAAGTCTAGAGGAAAAAAAAATCCTATGCTTTTGATCTCCAAAATTGACAAGGTCTTTAAAAGAGGTTAAACTGTTGAATAAAGTCTATACCATAGGACAGCTCACCCTTTTAGGTTTCTTCTAGACGAGCCAGCGCCACAGCCCTCTCTTTGTTCACTTGCTGCAGTTGGAGTATCATTTGCTCAGCTTCCACCTCCTGCTGCTGTAGCCTATCAAGTTCATCTAGCGCCCCCTCTAGCTCATCTTCCAGAAGGCTACTCTCTTTCATCATTTCCTCTTGTACTTTCTGTAGTTCCAGCTTAAGAGCACTGGAGGTCTCCTAACATGACCAAGAGAAGGAGAGTTTATTACTGTGGGGGGTAGTATTCACCATATGCAGAGCTTTCAATAAACACATGAACTCCTGCGTTACCATTTCCTTGTCCACCAGCGTTTGCAGCTCTTCCTCTCTCTTTTGGAAGGTCTGACACTGCACATCTCCTTGGCTCAGTTTCTGCTTTAAGGCTTCCAATACCGCAGATAAACCCGTGTTGCTTTCAATTAAGTGGTTTTCTGTAACATAGGAACAAAATCATTTTAACACAATGACTTCAAAACAAGTAGTTCTCAGAGGTGGTCATTTGATGCATACCCTTTTCCTGCAGCAGTACAATATGCTTGTCCTCTAGCTCCCTCATTTCAGTCAAGAGCTCTTCTTCCTTTTGGTCAAAGTCATCTCTTTGGCTCATTTGTTCCACATCTTTCTGCTTTAAACGCTCCTCAGCTTGGTCTAGAAGCAGCTTGTAGTTTTCAGATTGCAAAAGGATATCACTTAAAACAGAAAAACATTTGTTCCATATTGGATATATACAAGTCTAGAGAAATTTGAGCTCCGTGCCAGCTTACAACAGGCTCAGCCCAATTCCCATGTCTTTGCTTCAAATAGCCTTAAAGGGGTTTTGCCAGGACGTGCCTTATCTGCTAAGAAGCAAATGTAAACAAGTCACGCTGAGCTGAGAGAGCGAGACACAGCCAGAGCCATGCATAAGGGATCGTGAGAAATGTTCACTCAAATCAAACTACAACTAGTGGATTCTGTATACAAAAGACAACATATTTCTACCCAGTGCCTTGAAAGCTTCTTCAGCTCCCTTTCATCAGATAAGTGTGCTCTGCGCAAGCCCGGCCAGCAGCTCGTCAGGTCGTATCTAATAGAAGCTTTTAACTAAGGGCAGGTAAGGCAGCCTGTAGCTCTCTCAGGCTGCAATTTTTGTAATCACATTTAGAAAAGTGATTAAATACCCATTTTGGAGGATCCCACGTCAACATTACATCGGTGCAAAACCCCTTTAAAGGGTTATCAAGGAGTTTAAAGATTTCGTAGAACACCATAAACAGCATTTATATTGAAAAGATATTCCACTATCTTTGTGTTTTCTTCTTTCACCTCCCTATTCATCTGTCATAAGACCCACTTTTTGCAATGCAACTTCCTGCTCGTGGGAGTCTTTAGTTCTCAAGCATCTTTCCTACAAGCCCCAGAATGCATTGCAATCCAAGAGTTCCCTCCACAGTTCACCGCTAGACATTGTGCTGACAAGTGTTTAATTCCCACGGCTCTGTACTTGCTGTCATTATGAGAATAGCTAGGACTCATGAGTCATTGTGTAATCTGTAGAGTGCTGCAGTCATCATTTTCTTGACCGGAGTATATAAACCCCCCACCACCACCCCCCCAGCTCTGAACTGCTGTCTTCTGTTTATCTTTGAGTCCTGCTGGCAGAACTTAGTAATGGGATCAAACAGTTCCCCTTCCCAGGTAATTACTCTAATGTATTTACTTCTATTCACTTAAACTACAGGCTGGAAAGAGTGAATGCAGCCAGATCTTCCTCTGCTCAGGTCATGCCCACTACAGAGGGTGTTTCTGAGCGGAGCCTAGCTTCAAAGCACACCAACAGAGTGATGACAAAATGTTCAGAGGCCATGTGATCAATGAACATCACGTGGTTTGCAGGGGTTAGGTAAGGGGAAGTCCAGGCTCTTTGCCTGGTTTAACACAGGAGGAGTAAAGAGGAATTAAAGTTTAATACAGTTGTGAGCTCTATAAGAGTCCCAATGAACCCCTTAAAGGCAGGGCTGTGGAGTCGGAGAGTCGGTGGCTATTTTGCAGGAGTCGGAGTACTCATAAAATGGACCAACTCCGACAATATATAATAAGTTGGTCCAGTTAGTTCGATGCAAAGAGCAAGAGGAATTGGGTCCGGCTAGTGCTCCTGCTCCCATATCTTCAGCCTCATCAATGAGTGTAATTGATGACATGGAGCAGGCAAAGCGATGCCCCAGGGGAAAAGATTCTGCTCCCAGGGCTAACAGATTTCAGCAAAATTTTTCACCTATTTTCAAAGTAGAAGAGTTTAACCATTCATCAAAACTGACTGTGGCTGAGGCAATTCCTTTATACCCCGACATTGTTATAGATGTTGCCCCTGTGGTTATCGTTTTGACCCCAACCCAAGTTAGTGTAGAGAGGCCGTTCTCCAGCCTGGAAATAAGATCAGATGTGAGGTAGTCTATGCAGGATCTGATGGAGGCAATACTATTTCTCAGAACAAATTCAGAGACTTCACAAATGTTAATGCAGTGTTTTGCATAATTACAATTTTTTGTGTCCTAAAGTCATGTCCAATAAATATATTTTACACTGACAAGCAAAATGTTAATGGTTTGAACTTGTGACTTTCAGGCTCCATATCTCTCCATCCACTACAGCTTTGTACATGAGGCTACTGTAATTTTATATACAGTCATCTTACCTATCTCATACAAAAATTTGACTTGCAAGTATTTAGCATCTGCTTAGTTCAGATTCTTTCCTGTAACTGCATGGTTATTGTTTTGCTCCTAAAAATCAAAATGTTAATTTATTATTTTGTTAGCATTTGGGAAATCCACCTTTGGTTTTCAATACTGCCTTAATCCTTCTGGGCTCTGGATCAGATTCAAGCACATCTTGACCAAAATCTGACCCCCAGGTCTCTTCTACACATTCCCAATGTTGGTGCAGACTGGACTTGGATACAAATACAGCTTTTTCTTCAACTCTACCCACAAGTGTTCAAAAGATCAAAACATTGTTACCCTTTTGCTTGTAAGTGTCTGTTCTTCCTAAATAGCTTGATTATTGTATCAAAAGGTGATAAATAGCTAGATGTTACTACAGTAAAGTTATTACTTAAACATGCGCCATGTATGAGGGAGTCAGGAGTCGGAGGTTTGGGAAATTGAGGAGTCTGAGTCGGGGCTTCGGCTTGCCGACTCCACAGCTCTGCTTAAAGGTCTTGTGGTGCATGGCCTGGATTACAGAACTCTAGAGAATCCATATTATCACTATTGTAAGATTACAAATTCAATCCCTTATTTCAACAAATTGAATCCCTTATTTCAACACCAAGTCCTTGAAACAGTATTTTTAATTTTCCATCAAGTGAAACCAGATCCTGCAGGCCTCTGCTGTGGCCACGCATGTGCAGCCCTCTCCATTTGCTTCTAAGCTTAGCTGACAACGTGTGGTCTGATGTACTGTTAACGCCCTATGAAACGGAGAGCCAAGCAGGTGCAGCCACACCCTCCCCCCCCCCCCCCCGCACAAGATTCTGCAGCTTTTTGCTGGGGCTGCAGAAAACTATTCCCCCAAATATGAATACACCTTTAGGCTATGTAACATGTGGTAAAAATCTCTGCTGCATATTTCACTTTTCATCACCATGTTCTAGGATGCAGATTATATGCAGGTACTATTCAGAGTCTTGACTCCTGCTAAATACACGTAAATTCACAGGAACCATTTTTTTGTCTATTTAAAAAGAAACCACATGAATTTGGAATCAGTCTGTACAAATACACCCTGCAGGTCATGAATAAACACTAAAATTGGGCACAGTAGTTTTAGGCAAACCATATGTTTTGTGCATGGAATTCCCATATGACCACCATGTGAATCCAGTCAAGGGAAGGCTCTCCCTTTTCATGCCAAGCCCTAATCCTATACGAACATAAGAAAAACATGGATCAAAGGGTTTTGCCATCAGACATTGGTGGCATATTGATTGTATGACTTGATTGACTTGGTCCAGGTCCCACAGACGGGATTAACTTGTATTTGGCTGTACTCTGAACTCCCATCAAGTTGTGCTTACACAGCCCCTTTTCCATTCAGAATGGGAAGTTTTGAGGCCCATTCTGAAGATAGATGCAGGTTCCCACCACTGGAACACACACCTGACATTGATGGCATAGGTAATGACTATAAGTGGCAAAACCCCTTTCCAGTTCATTACCAGTGCAGCATTCATTATACTGGTTAGGATGCTAGCCTTCAGTCTAAGCATTCCTCTGTGGTAGATTAGACATTTTCATTTAGTGTAGGTTAGCCTTTACACTTTGAGTAATACATAAATCTCAGTTTTAACTTACCATTGAATCAAAATCTTGCTGATTGGGTACAGTAGTAACCATGAAAAGCATGACTAGTTACAGACTACAGAACTTGCGTTTACAACAATTATCTTTGTAAACACATTGCATTTACTTTCTATATACAGGTTATCTAGAAAAAAAGCAACAAATCAATTCACCACCTATGCAAGGTAAGCAATTTAGATTCACCTCATCTGCTCCAGTGTGGCAGCCAGCTTCCGCTCAGTCTCCTCTTTCTCCTGTACCAGCTTCCTCCTCGCCTCCTCTGTTTCAGTGCTGCGTGATGGAATACAAGACTGTGTCCTTATGATGTTAGCTCATGGTACAGAAGGTTAAGCCAGGTCCACAGCCATGAATAGTACAATATAAGTGGGTAGAGTTTTTTAGGACACCACAGGTACAGAAAACATTGCAGTTGCAAACCCACAGCATGCCTAATCGATTGCTGAAATGCAGAGTATTTACACATAGGAGTCACCCCTTCAATGTATACAGATGAAATGTGCGGTGTATCTGCCGCACAAACCACATGCAGATTTTGCTGTAGATTTGTAGCACAAAAAGCTGCCACAAAAGATTTTTTTTAATCAGCTGAACATGTAAAAACACTAAGATTTAAAGATGTTTCATATCCAGGTCATAGTACCCGCTTTAAATTTTGCATCAAAAATAATCTTTGGCTAAATGAACCTACACTTGAGGTGCACTACGCAGTACAGTCTTCCACTAATATAGCAAGACCACTATAGGCACTTGCTTTATAAAAAAAAATTATGTAAGGCCTTGTTACGCACACAAGACAATTCTCACATGTTTGACATATGTAGTTTAAGACATCCAGGCATCAAGTTACAATAGACTTAGGAGATCAGGAGGGTACTCTGTATAGGTTGCTATACAGGATCAAGAAAATGCAATCTTTCACAAATACTTTAATATATGCCCAGCTCAGCTTACTGTAAGGCCATAAGCATGGTGTGACCAGAGCCTTAGAGTATGCAGAAAATACAAGGAGGTATTGATATATATCTGGCTTTGAAATTTTTTTTGCTGACAAGTGCAGTGGCTACGTTTAACAGAAAAGTTTGTTTCCATGGCAAAACAATGTAAGTTAAAAATTGTCACTTTGAAATGGAGAGGGGGTAGACTGGAGAGTATCATTCCATCAAGTACCGGTTTTTGAAAGGTCTGGTAAATATATGACCTGTTATCAATATTAGGAGATCAACCATTGAAGACTGGGTGGCTGGAAAAAAGTTTCGGGCAAGAACATGCTTGGGAGATTCCGGTGTTAAAACCCAAGACTGATGCGGTCCATGACCTGAACTTAGATAATAAATGAATCTGTAGCATCGTCTACAAATGTGTAAATTTATAATGTATTGGACAGAAAAACGCCATCTGCAAAATGGAGACCTAAATAGGTCAATGCTGACTAAAATAAGAGTGACAGCTTCTGTGGATTTGCTAACAGTTTAAACAGAAAAGCAAACTTTTCGGATCGTCTTGTTACAACGGATGAAACCTGAATTCACCATTCTAATCCAGAGACTACAGAAATGTCTGAGGAGTGGAAACATCCTCAGGCCAAAGGGTTGTGTGTAGAAGTCTACTGGGAAAGTTCTTGCCTCTAATTTCTGGGACAAAGATGACATAAGAACTTGGAACACTAGAAGTCAATCATTATTCATCTCTATCAACCAAACTTTGTGGCAAAACCATGGAAATGTGAAAAGGAAAACTTTTCAAATGAGTCTGGTTTTTGCAGGATAATGCTCCTGTCCATAGGTCTCATATTATCCTGCAAAAACTCAATGAATATCCACCTAGAATATGGCAAATGGACAATTACAGACTTGGCCCCATCTGTTACCCTGTTCTGCAAGCCATGACTCCATGTTATCCATGTTTGCTGTAAATTTTCATCCTTTTTAATATTTTATTTCTCGAGGATTAAACCTTACTAAAGCATTAAAGGTCTATACTAGTAAGTAAAAGGTGACCATGCTAAATAAAATAGAAGTACTTTTACATTTTTTAGTCCTTAGACTTGGCCAATTACATATTACTTACAGCTGTCCTTCAAGCAGGGTAACTTTTTGTAGCGCTTCCTCCAACTTGGTTTGAGTCTGCAGGAGTTTATGCTCAATGTCTTCAAGTCTGGAAAGGGCCTGTGAAAGAGGTCGTAAACTGCTTAGAATATCTACTCCAAATGAATGAAAAAGGCTATAGAATAAGTTTCTGTACTGCAGGGGAGCACTCTGTAGTAAGCGCAACCATTTCTATATAGCTTAATAACTAAACACTTAAAAGGGGCGTTCCCAGGTAGCAAAGTCTACTGTACAGGTTCACTCTCCGCTACCCGTGAGCCAACAGTGCATGAGAATGCAGGCAGCACTTTCAACTCTCCTCTCCATTGACTTCTGCTATATTCAGTGCTCCAATTGTAGTGAATGAGCAGGAGGGCCGCAAGCTCTGCCTGCCTTAGGGCATGTTCACACCATGTACTGCGTCGCGTACACCCCCCCACAGGCACGTACTGTGCACCACGGAATGTGACAGGAAATCATAACTCAATGAGTGCTAGGATTTTACCGTATTTGTGCAGCGTACTTCAGTGCATTCATGCATACACACTGCAAATACACCATGTGAACATACCCTAACAGATCAAACAAGGGGTGTTTCTGCACACAAGGACTGTCAGCACTGATTGGATAAGGCCATATGATGGCCAGAAAGTCTTGGTATTGTTAACACAGCCATTACAGCAGTTTTTTGCGTAGGATGTGTGGTTATTAAGAACACTGCTGTTTTTATACCCCACCAGTACTTATGGACATCAGTGTTTGCTCACTGCTCAGAACCTCCTAAGTCAGAATGGCTATGTCCTACTAGGACAAGCAAAAATTACATGTTAATGTGCACATTCCATCTAGTAACTGTGGCAATTTACACAAAAGGGGGCACCCCTTTCCTCTTCACGATCAGAGTGCAAACCGGATGGCATGGCAGCCGAGGACCTGTTTAAAGGCTTATCTTACTACAATCATACCCTGTCCTTTGACAGGGTGTAATGGGAGAAATGTATTTATTTATTTTTTTTAAATGTAGACTTCAACACCATTTTATAAATCAATTTAAAAAAAAAATATATAATTGATATCTGCAAGAATTTGATCCAATACAAGCTGTATTCATCCTGTTCTGAACACTGCAGGGAAAAAAGCCCCAATGCCAGAAAGTTATTGGTTTTAGAAAATGGCAAATTTAAACCAAGTGTAACTGTTTTACTGCTTAAAATGGAAAAATACAAAAAACAGATTGTGTCACCATAAATGTATATGAATAAAAAGAAAAGGGTCACTTCTACTGCATGCTTAACTATGAAAAAGTTTGTCCCCACAAGTTTGTTTTTATGTACATTATATGGTACCATTTAACCCCTTAAGGACCCAGCCAGTTTTGGTCTTCCTGACACAGCCCTATTTTTTAATCTGACCTGTGTCACTTATGTGAATAACTTTTTAAAGCTTTACTATCCACGTGATTTAGAGATTGTTTTCTCGTGACATATTGTGCCTTAAGATAATAAGAAATTTGTCCATACAATACTAGTCTGTGAAAAATTTCAAAATATCTTGAAATTTTGGAAAAATTTGCAGTTTGTAAACTTCAAAAATGTCTCCTTTTAACAGACAGTAATACCACACAAAATAGTTTAGAAATAGCATCTACCATATGTCTTCTGTATGTTTACATTTTTTTTTTATTTCTTTAATATTTTATAGGACGTTAGGAGGCTTACAATTTTAATAGCAAATTCTCAAATTTTCAAGAAAATTACAAACACAGATTTTAGGGACCACTTCAGTTGACATGTAAAATTGACGGGCCTGTATATTAAACACCCCAATAAATCACCCCATGTAGGAACCTACACCCTTCAAAGTATTTAAAACAGCACTTCTAAAGTCTGTTAACCCTTTGGGTGTTTCACAGGAATAAATGGAAAGTGGTGGTAAATATAAGTTTCCCTAAGTCTGCTGTTTTCAGAAATATATTATATGTGGCCCTAGAATGTTATTTGACTCAACCACAGGCCTCAGAAATGAAGGAGCACCAACTGGATTTTGGCGCTATCATTTCATTATGACATTGTATAGGTACCATATTGGGTTTGCTGACCTAAAAGGTGCTAAAAAAAAAAAAAAAAAAAAAAAAAAAAAAAGACCCCATTATAGAAACTACACCCCTCAAGGAATTCATCAAGGGGTGTAGTGAGTTTATTGACCACAGGTTTTTCATAGAAATTTCTGGAATCCGGTTGTGAAAATGAAAAATTTAAATTTTTCCAGAAATTTCTCATTTTCACAAAAAAGGAGGGGAAAAAGCACCCCATAACCTGTTGCCCAATTTCTTCCGAGTAAGGCAATACCCCATATGTGGTCAAAAAACATACGGGGCACGTGGTGAGTCTTAGAAGGGAAGGAGCACTATTTGGCTTTGGGAGTGTAAAATAAGCTGGACTGGCTGGAGGCCCTCATGTTGCATTTGTAGACCCTCCAAGTTCCAGAACGGAAAATATCCAAGATTGACCCCATTTTGGAAACTACACCCCTCACTGAATTCATCTAGGGGTATAGTGTGCATTTGGACCCTAGAGGTGATTTTTTATAGAAAAATGCATTTAGAGGTATAAGGTGAAAATCACAATTATCCTGTATTTATTCCATACCTTTTAAAAACAGCGGCACGCCTTGCGCAAAATTGAAAAATTAGATTTCCAATTTTTCTGCCAAGTTCCCCGTTTAGGGACACCCCACATGTCACCCTGGGAATTTGGCTGCCCCCTGAAAAAAACCCCAAAGGAGAGAACATAGCGATTATGCGCATGACACGCCTATTTTGCTGAAATACACAGCATGTCCTGACAATTGTACATGCTGTGATGTGAACTAAAATTATAAAACACCCAAGTGACCCCATTTTAGAACAAACACCCCTCAAGGAACATTCTAAGGGGTGTAATTCAAATTTTGAAGAGACAGGTGTTTGATAAAATTAATTCAGACATTATTGTGGATTACAAAGGCAAAAAATGCAAACGGACATTTTTCCAGACATGCCATGTTATCGCACAATAAATCATATGGAAGGTTCGGTGCTTCAGGGAATGGTGCAAATAAAAAAAAAAATAAAAAAAGTATAAAAGAATGCTCCAACTAGAAATCCATAGACGAGTGGTACAGTTTGAAACATTCTTTCATGCAGAGGCCGGGCTTATCAGGGCAGTTTTCGCAATGATAGGTTGTATCTTTTCCGATTCCCCATTTGTAGCAAACTCTGCATTTTTGTGTCCTACCCATTTTGCCAGTGGAGGGGATTTCATTGGGGAAATGCTGACCGGGTACAATACGGGGGACGTAAAGAACCAGAAGTGCTGGGGCCTCACCCGGGTTATCAAAAACGAGCGCCTTTATTACCTTCTCTTGGAAGGGTAATAAAACTTCCCGTCGGGCCTGTACAACGGAAAAGAATAAAAGCGTTGTTACTTTGCCATTTGCACAATGTGCACGGCCAGCTTTTTGTACCACACCTTGGTCTTCCTTTTTGGCACTGTACGGTTTTCAGCACCGGGTCCGACAGGTCTACCCCTCCCATGTACCAATTGAACCCAGAATACAGTTGGGTTTGTGGGCGACTTTCCCACTGGTACCTCTTACAGGGGCGGGGTTAGTGCTGGGACCGTGACAGGTGGACAATACAAGAACGTTCCTCTTATCCTTGTATTTTACCAACAGCAGGTCACCGCTGGATTGGGACCTGCTTTTGCCCCTTGGGGGCAACTGCGCAACAAAGGTTTTGGGTAGTCCCCTCTGGTTCTCTCTCATGGCCCAGGCTGCTGTACTTCTGCAGCCGTGGGACTTAAAAAATGGAATGCTGGGTGTAAAAGTTATCCACGTACAGGTTTGGGAACCTTTATCCAGCAGTGGGTGCACCAAATCCCACACTATTTTTCCACTAATCTTTAGGGAAGGGGCGCATTCAGGGGGCACAATTTGGCTGTCCTTCCCTTCCTAAACTCTGAAGCTGTACGTGTACCCGGAGGTACTCTCACACATCTTGTAAAGTTTAACCCTGTATCGTGCTCTTTTGCTGGGCAGGTACTGTCGAAATTTGAGCCTGCCCTTGAAATGTAGGAGGGACTTGTCTACACAAATAAATTTTCAGGTGTATAGACACTGAAAATTTGGACTGAAGTGGGTGATTAACAGGCCGAAAATTTATATAAGCGGTCATAGGTGGGGGCTAAACACGGGGGTGGGCACAGTGAATTATCCGCGTTAATGCAAGAATTTCGGTATTTGTTCAAAACTCTTCTGAGTCATTGAGTGCCGGTAAAATGGAGTGCTATAAAATATGTCCACTCCAATATTGCCAGACATCGGGCTTCTTCACTATGCCCATGTGCAGAAGGCGGCCCCAAAAGTTCATCTCTGCAGCAGCTACGGGGGTCCATGTGCAGAATGAGGACGTGGGGTTCAGGGCCAAAAACTGCTAGGCATAGAGGTTAGTCTGTGCCACCATGACATCCACCAGATCCTCAGAGAAAAAGACTTTAAAAAAAATCTAATTCAGTGAGGCCTGTAGTATCGATAGAGACTCCAGGGGTGGCCACAAAGTCAGGGATTTGTGGCTGGTAACTTTCTGGGGCGGGAGTCCTTATGGGGTCACCTCTTCTGACCTGCGGGGGCGTCTACGGGAGGGACCCTCATCAGCGGAGGAGGACTCTGATGATTCGGACAAGACTAACTCCGTAAACTCCTCGTCTGAATTCCTGGCGGAATCGCTATCCTCGGCCAGGAAAGCGTACGCCTCCTCCGCTGAGTAGCGTCTCTGGGAAGACTGGGACATTTTTATTTTATTTAGAAGGGGCGTGTAAAGTGTAGGTGCTTTAACACTTGTTTTGTGTAGGGGGGGGGGGGGGGGGGGGGGGATGTGTATGTTGTGCTTCAAATCGTGTTTGGGAATTAACTTGTTTTACAAAAAAAAAAGGAAAATTATAAAAAAAAGAAAAACAAAAAAAGGACTAAAAAAACCTCCTAAACCCCCAAAAATTAATTAATGGACGTCAATAAAAAGTTATAAAGCGTCCGTTACTTATTTGAAACAAAAAAAAAATTAAGTTAAATTTTTCAATCCCTCCCAAAAAAAAAGAAAACTTCCGCGCAAAAAACTGAGCGTAAATCAGTGACGTGTGTCACTGATTAGTGCTCAGGAGCAGCAGAACAGCTAAAAAATTATGCGCTGTGCTAACAAACTAGCTTGGATGCTGATCAGTGATTTAAATCACTGGTCAGCACTCAGCAGTCACAGGGCGCAAAGCTGCGAGGTCAAAGAAAAAAAAAAATACCCTACTGCAAAAAAAAAAAAAAAAAATCAGACGTTGATTAGCGATGCGTCACTAATCGGCGCTGATGAGAGCAGTGGTTGCGCAGTTATTGGCATAAACCAATGCACAAAAAAAAAAAAAAAAAAATAAGTATGTAAAAAAGAGCCAGCACCCCAAAAAAAAAATGCTGATTAGTGAAAAATCACTAATCAGCAGTCAGGGGACAGGAAGCTGAAAGCTGTGTGTGCTTCACACAGCACAGACAGCTCATTCAGCCACTGCACCACCAACGATGAGGACGCAGGCAGAAGAGGTCCACAGGGGGAGCACAACGATCCACTGGATCACCAATGAACAGCGATCTCATGGATTTAACAGCCACTAGACCACCAGGGACAGGTCCGAACAGCACGGGCACCGCTCTGCTCGCTATTCCTGAACGGAATGGCGTCGCAGGGCGGTGTCGTGCTGTACAAAGGCTGCGATTGGCCGGTCGGCACTGACCTGCCAATCGCAGCCAAGGGGGTGGTGGGTACCACTACCACCGCCCCTTTTCTCACGGTGGTGATTGGTGCTGTCCTAAAACCCCCACCATCACCATCGATCGCTATGCCAGCGGGCACAGGGAGTCGGCCATATTTGAAAATGCCGCCATTGGCTGTTCTGATTTGAACAGCCAATGGCAGCGATCGCCGATCCAGGCGGGTGGGGGGGGCATCGCTGCGTGCCTGGGCAGTGAGGGAAGACTGTCTGCTGTCAGGAACAGCAGCCATCTTCCTCCGGTCTCCGCAATTTTTTTTTACGGTGGCCGGAGGTTGCCAGGACGTATCCATACGTCCAGGTGCGTTAACTCCCAAATGACCTGGACATATGGATTCGCCCAAGGTCGTTAAGGGGTTAAGTACAACTTGTCCCATTTAACAGCTTCATACAGGCATTTAGACGGGTAGGGTTGGAGAATAACATGGAAAAACCCACCCATGATGGCTCTTGAAAGGCAGAGGAAAAAACAAACCTGATGTAAGCACAAATGGGCTGTGGCAGGAACGGGTTAAATAAAATCAGTATGGGAGATAGAGGAGCAGGTAAATCCACTCATTACCATGGCTTATATGCTGGTAATCGCAGTAAAGCACATACTGTACTCACCTGGCTCTGCTCAGATATTTGAGCTGTTGCGGTTTGTAATTTTCGTTCATATTCTTGCTCTTGGGCATTCATTTGCAATTTGAGATCCTGGAGAGTAAGTTGTGTAAGAATTTACTTCCATTATATATGCAATCGCATTAGTACAACAGCTATTCATGCATGATAAAATCCAAGCACATGTCCTTGGGGCACTGCCATAGAGCGTCAAGGTACATGCAAATGGAGAGTCTTGTAGTCTATGCTAAATGAGCTGTACATACATTTAATGGCAAGTTGTCATTTACAAACACTGAATATTTTATGTCAATTAACGTAACTGATTGAGCAGAAATACACGTACCTGCATCTTTTCGTGGGCATTTGACAGATATTCCTCAAGATTTGTATTTTCTCCTTTCAGTTCTTCAATTAAGACTGGAAGAAATGCAATACACACCATTTTAATAACTGCATTTTACAGCAATCGGATTAACTGAAGATAGGCTTTAGTGGACTCGCCAGATGCACAATATCAAGGTTTTATTCTTAGAATAGGCCAGCAATACTGGATTGCTAGAGTTCAGCTCTCAACACCCCAGACTATCACTAGCCACAGACAATGTCCAGATCCAAGTGCAGAATGACAGCTCAAGTCAAATGGATCACCACAAAGAAATAAGGGCCTCATGTATGCAAACAGTCTAGGTCCAAGACCCAGGGCAATCAGAGCGCCTCATTGTTTTAGAGCACTACATGAAATGAAAGGGACGCTCTGATGGTTGCTATGGGCAACAAAGTCTAGGGGTACGTTCACACAGTATTTGCGGTCTGTATTTCGGAGTGCAATTGTGCTGCAATACACTCGAAATAAACTGCAAATATGGCAATTTATAGCTCTTATTAAGAGCTAGGATTACCCAACCTGGGGAAAGTGAAAGTCTATGGGAGCCGGCACAGAGTGTTTTAGAAGTAAGCACTGGCCAGCACGCACTTCTAAAACACCCAGTGTATTGCAGCATGCACAGTATGTGAACATACGCCTCATGCATGAAAACGGTCTAGGTCTAAGTGTCCACTGCTTCAACAACGGAGAAGGCCAAAATAGTCAAGTTTAGACAATCAAAGACCGCATAGGCATTGCCAATATCTAGAACAGCTATTCACTCTATGCCATTGGATAATAGAAAAATTGGGCCTTATTTAGCAAAACTGGCTAATAAGACTCTCATAGCAACCAGTGCTCAGCTTTGGTTTTTACATTACTGTGGAAAAATTGAAGCAGAACTCTGATTGCTATGGGCAACCTTTTTATTAGTCTTGATAAAGGAGGCCCATTTGCAATGGTGGCAGCAAATTGTGAGCGGCTTACCCTGTGCTTGGTCAAGCTCTCTCTCCAAGACTTCATTATGCGTAGTGGCTTCTTGTTGACGCTCGTCTAGAAGGATAATGTCAAAAGGTATTTAACAGTAGTTCTGTGCATCCTTTTCAACAGTGCTCCACATGGACTTGTACTGAGTGGGCTAAACTGATGCATGGCCAACTCCAGCAGACCTTCTGGAGGACCATGGAGACCGAAAATACCAGCACTTGTGCTACAAAGAGCACAGACCACTTTCAACTTGGGGGATGTTTACATGACTGATTTGGATGCTGAACCCACATGAAAATCCATACCACATTGTTTTAGGGAGAAATGGAGTGTGTCAGTGCAGATGAGGCTTTTCCAGACATGAAGGGTGAAGGGAACTGCAATATGTCAGATGAATTCATCACCAAATCCTCCCATATTCGATACATGCTGAAATCTGCCTCTAAATTAAATGGTAAATCCATGTCCGCAATTAAATGTCAGCATCTAAAGTCTACCCTGAATTCATATCAACATTTCCAGCTTAGAAATTCAGCCATGTGAACACAGCCTGCAGATATTTGTTTCCTCATTAGAACCTTCTAGGGGTAGAGTCGATTTAAACAGATGGGTTATCTGTTCAATCCAGATCAGGACAGGACCTACTGAGCAAGAGACGTTTTGTAGCCTTTTCATCTTGGCCTCAGAATCCTGAGCGGAGGACCCCTCCATGAACTCTGAGCTCTAGAATAAGGTAAACTGCAATGTGTTGTCTTCTGAAAGGTTGTCCAGTTTAGTAAAGTAGTATACATGGACTTGCAGATCACTTGAACTAGATATCTGGATGGCGCAGCAGGAGGAAAGCCCCATCAGTGGCACTCCCCTATTCAGTATGTCTGGAGGTGACAACCACACGGCAGCAGGAATTTACCACTGATTTGAGGTAACATGTTATTTCATGTTGTAGTGCTAGTAAGAATGATGACCATTTCATCTGCGCTATAATCGCCATTTTTGTATCTTAAACTAATTATAATTCCCATTTTTTGTATCTCCAGCTACGATTATACCAGCTTGCATACCTCTGTTGCTAGGCTGGATTTATTCCATGAGCATGCACACATCGCTTCGTTTAATTTACAATCTAACCAGACTTACTGTTGCTCTTATTCTTTCTCGTCTTAATTACTGTAACGCCTTACTTATCGCTCTCCCTCTCTGAAAACGCTCTCCTCTCCAATCTGTCCTGAATGCAGCAGCCAGGTTCATCTTTCCTTCCAGCCGCTATACTGATGCCTCTACCCTGTGTCAGTCACTGCACTGGTTGCCCATTCAGTACAGGATACAACAAACTCACTCACCCATGAAGCTCTCCACAGTGCTGCTCCTCCCTACATCTCCATCTCTGTCTACCACCCTACCTGCTCTCTGCTGATTATCTGAAATTACACTCCTCTCTCATCCATACCTCCCATACCCGTCTCCAAGATTTTGCATGTGCTGCTCCGGTTCTCTGTAACATGTTACCCCATGTGATCAGGCATACTCTTAACCTTCATAGTTTCAAATGTGCTCTAAAAACTCATTTTCTTAGGCAGGCCTACCAAGATCCCTAATTTCTGTCATATTCATCACTTCCTGGACTTTGGCATTCACAGGCACTTCTATGTATATAGCTGTGCGATCTGGGTGGCAGGTTCATCCACTTTTTGTGTACACTACCCCATATTTATGTAACATGTCTGGACCATTGTAAACTGAGCACTTCTCACCCTTTGTCTCACTCACACACCCTAATAGATTGTAAGCTCTTGGGAGCAGGGTATACCTACCTCATGTCTGATCTGCAAGTAGCTTTTTACTGTGTAACGTTTGTTTTCCTTGTCTGTACTGTACTGCAAGTGCTGCGGAATCTGTTGCCGCTATATAAATAAGGATTATCATCATCCTGTGGGGGGAGGGGGTGGGAGCTTATCGTCTGGACCAGGAGCTACTTTGTGTATTTTATCCATGGTACAGGGTGGCATGGACAAGAGAGCTCTGTGCATTGCAAGCTTACACAATGCATAGGTTGTGTCTATTTTTTTTAGTTTAAGACGTATAAGATCAGGACAGCTTGTGGTGACTTCAGAAACTCTTGTACCCAATGTTGAGGATACTCATATTAGTTTTGGTCCCTGGAGTTCCCTGTTCTCACCATTAGCTTCTCTGGCGGAATATTTATGGACAGGTGATGTAAGCCCCAGATGAAGTGTTGTAAGTATTTAACCTTTGCAACTACATATTTAGCAAAACTGTACACAATGTCACACTATTTCCTGTAACCAGTTTATTACTCATATGTTCTCGTTTTATCATAATTGATTAATTCCCATGTTAAATAAAATTGCATTATATCTTAATTGACTGTCTTTTAAAGGGGTTGTCGCACTACAAGGATCGCTTTTTATTTTAAAGATCTTGCAAAAACAAGCCACTTTGGAATATATGTCCATTAACAGTATCCTACCTATTCCTAGATATTCCCTCTTGTATGGGCTGCATCAGCTCCTCAGGTCGCTATAGCTACAGACCTGTTTGATCTCTCCTGATAGGCTGTCAGCACTGGTTGCTATAGCTACAGACCTGGCTTCTACTGCAGCCTAGTAGAAGCCAGTAAACATGCCCCTGAATTCAAAATGAAACCTAGAAAACAGGACTCCGGTAAGATGAATCAATGTAGTGAGACAACCCCTTTAAGGCTGTATCCAGAACCTGTACCAATAAAACTTGGCAAAATACATGTCGTGTCAGCAGAAGTCATTCCCACATACCTAAAAGTTTATTCTTTTCGGTCAGAGATTGCACATCAGCCTTGGATGCAGCCAGGTGTCTTTGCAGCACCTGGATTTGCCCTTCAAAGTTTGCCTGAAGACTAATTATTTCCTACAGAAAAGGAAAACACTGCTGCTTAAAGTAGGCCAATACTGTACTTAAGAAAAAAAATATATTTAAAGGAAAGTTACAGATTTTCGCTTTGAGCAAGTCACGTGAATGCACATTGAGTGGGAAGATCAAACAAGTGTGGCACTCTGCATGGCAGACAGTCACAAAGCAGCACTAGCCTCTGCTTGCTCAATATGGGTCAACCAACGAATTTCTGGGGCCTGCAGAAACCCTTCCTCAAAATGGGCACTTGGGGGCATTTTTAGCCCCCCATCCTGCCAAGCTGTGCTGGTCTGCTCTGGGAAATTCCTTTCAAAGATCAGAGCAATAATTGTTTAAATTAAGTTATGTTCAGACAGGCTTTACCCAATGTATATATACGGGTGTTTTAGAAGTATGTGCTGCCAGCATGCAATTCTAAAGTGCTCAACCCCATTCCCTTTAGTTTTTCCTGATGCATAAGTGCTGGCAAGAAGTGGCATGTCCCTTTTTTCCCCCAGCACATACTGTGCGCCTGGGAAAACATCAACTTATCACAGCACTCAATGAGGGCTATGATTTAACTGTATTTTCGGGCATAATAGAACTGCAATGCACCCAAAGTACAGCCCACAAATATGCCATGTGTACATACCCTTACTCCTTCCTAACAACCAGTCTGTAATAACCGACCCAAATCAAGGCAGGGTGGAAGGTACAGTCTCAATTCCAAACATCTCAATTATAGAACAAAATATAACGAACTAGTCAAGTCAGAGTAACTGCTGTGTACAGCGTAGACAGCAGGTAGATGGGTTGAGAGCAACTCCTTAGGCCTTGTTCACACTGCTTATTTTGGGACGCATCTCGCCCCGTATTTCACGCCGTACTGCGCTAAATACGGGGCGAGATATGTCCCAGTCATTACAGTAATCCACAGTTCTCAGATGGATTACGTCTTCTCTCCCCGCTCACACAATACAGCGAGCGGGGAGAGGAGTGACATGTCAATTATTCATGGCGTATACGCGCTGAGAATGAATGCCTATGGGGCCGGAGGGTTGACACCCCCCCCCCCCCCCCACCACGGCGTAATTGCGGGGTGAAACACATCCCGCAATTAAGCCGTGTGAACATATGTCATCTGGAGCTTGCTGACTGCACTGCATCCCACAGCTGCTGGTGCGTGTGAGGGAGGATCTATAGAGCAAACAATTGAGGTGATCCTGTAAGTGCTCAGTTGGGTTGAAGTCTGGAAACAGCAGGTCTGTCACTAGCTTGTGCTGTCCTCAGCAAGGGGGCATAATCTATGTGACAAGTTATCTTAAAAGTTAGTGATGTGTCCTTGTAACGCATGGATATGCAAGATCCTTCATAGAACTTTTTGCCCTTCTTGGCACCTACGACCTATGGAGAAACTGACTAAAGAAACAGCATTATTGGGTATTAGGACAATAGTCCCCTATTTGAGCATAAAACTAGTTGGGTCACAGCAGATCAGGACACCTCATCCTTTTGTCTACTGTCATTTCCTATATGCAAGAAGGAATAAAAGCCCAGCACTAACCTTATCTTTTGCATCCGCTTTATCTTTGGCTTCCATTAGTTCTGCACAAAGACTGTTTATTTTTCGTTTCGAGCCGTCATCAGAAAACTAGAAATGGAAGAATTAAGCACATTATTCAAGAAGTCTTTGACCAGGTTTAATGACTACCTAGCCTTACGATCCAGTATAGTGCAAGGCAAACACTTCATGACTGCCCTCCCTAGAGGACAGCAGCTAAAAGACTGGAAAAGTAGGCTGCCACCAAGTTCACATGTAGAGTGGCTTGTTTGCTTAAAGGCTTCATACTTGGAACATCAGTTGTCTATAGTCATTGCACCACCACCTATACAATTCTGTTTTGCTGCACTAACACATACCTCTTCACTTCTAGTGCAGATGCTGCCAATGCCATCTCCCGTTTTGTCTGGTTGTTGGCTCACAAGTGCTGCAGCAGTCAAGTTCCATTACCTGACAGCACTGCTCGGAGTGGCTCACTTCTGTATGGCATGTGAGGGCTGCAGCCAACAATATATAAGAGAAATGCGTGGCAGGCAGACTTGCTGGCATACGGGCACAGGCACCCATGGGGTTCTAACACATCAGTCACTGCAATGGCTGCTCATTAACCCCCTTTGAAGAGTTCTGTTTGCTTTGCAGAGCATCTAGCACTAAACGTTTTATATTTGTCTTCAAAAGCAAATGTAAAAAACAATTTAAATAAAATTTTTTGACCTAAAGCATGGAAAGACCTAGCCCGGTCATGTGACCTTTACATGAATAGGTTGACTTCAGATCAAAGTTGCTGCCAGGACCCTGGTGTCTTACTTTTACAATGTCACTTTCCCATGATGCATAGCAGTAGGGAATTATCCTGAAATTTGAGATGTTCCAAAAGCAAAGCCTAGCTACACTTTCCTAATACAAAGAAAGCTATGTGAAGGCAAGCCCGGTCAGCTCTCCATTGCTCAGATGTGCAGGGCTGTGCACAGCCAAAGGGGCATTACACGTAGCCGACTGCAATTCCTCTTCAGCTATACTTGCCACTGACTTCTTTCTACAGTGGAGCAGCTGAAGACACTTCAAGTGTTCTTTTATTGAGGAGCATGGTGGGTGCTGCTCTATGGAGAAGAGGCTGCCGGCTCATTTGCACACAGCATCATGTCTGCCACAGTCACTGGAGTAACTTGGGCTCATAGTGCCATTGAATAGATCTACACTAGCCCATGTGATTTCAGCAACTCCTCCACTCAGTTTCCTGCTAGAGTCTGGTTCTCTTCAGCTCATGGTACAACCCTGATGCCATTTAGTGCCTAGCGATCGTATGCACAGGGCACATGTCAGGCTGTAAGGAGACACAGATTAGGAGGATCAGACTCACCAGAGTAAGTGTATTGCTGTGGGTGTTTGCTCCAAGAAGCAGCTGGGAGTACAGGCCAAACCCATCTCAGGTGTTTAGCAACCTGTAGCCACTATAGGAAAACCTTGTAGACAGATAAGTGCAGCAGCAATAACATACACCTTCTAGAATAGGGATTTTCTTCAATTACCTAATCACATTCCTTGCCCAGCGTGACTTCCACTGTGTGGCCAGACAACCCAGCATGCTTCCTTACTCCCATGCCAACCTGCAGCACATTATGAGAGTCAGAATGCTTTGGATGGTGTACACTATGGGCATGTGATAAATGAATGCCGAAAGTGCAGCGTCCAACGCATTCACGGCAGTTTTCAGGGGCGTCTAGTGTTGCCTCATATGTGGCCAGATTTAATGTCATGTTTCACCTGTGTATAACCAGTATATGCTTGTATACATCAGGACACCACCAAGAAGATTTCAACATATACCGCATTGTGTAACTATAGGGTTTTATAGACCAAACAGTCTTTTGGGTTATGTTTAGTGGAACTTATAGTATACGTTTCATGTTCAGGACAAAAGCAGAGAGGGCATCTGCAATGCATCTAAATACAGGCAGGCTGCAGTGATTGGTCATTGAGGCGTTAAGAGGCTTATGAGCTTTCTGTAACACCCTGGTCAAATATTATTTTGGTATCGTACGGGCATGCTAGCACTTGATTTCCTGGATAGTGCCAGTATGCCAATCTGCTGTGCTTCACTGAAAGAAAATTTGTGGAGCATCTTCTGCTCCACTGCGGAAACGAGCTGGCTCCATGCATTGGTTGTGCAGCCCTGAGCACAGCCAAAGCGCCACAGCACTACAATGCTCCGCTAATACACGACAGGTGCAGAGCAGTAGAAAACAGGTGTTCTTACATCTGGGAGCTGCATCGTAAGGCCATGCTCACAGGGCTTAAAATGGGACGTATTTCGGTCTGTAATTACGCGCCGGAGTGCACAAATTATGGCTGGAATACGGCCCATTCATTACGGTAAGCCACAGTTCATAGAGAACTATGGATTACGTCTCCTCTCCTTGCTTGGCGAATCCGCCGGGCGGGAAGATAAGTGACATGTGAATAACCAGCGACGTATACGCGCCGCGGGTAATGCAAGTCAATGAGCCGGCGAGGTGCCAGCCTCCCGCTCCCGCCCACACGGCGTAATTGCGGGGCGTAATTACGTCCCGCAGTTAAGCCGTGTGAACATAGCCTAAATGTTATTTCAGTAGAGCAGTGCCATTTTGCCACGCGCTTATACGCCGTGTCCGCAGAAACACTTGTAATTTTTTTCAGGTACAGTGATACCTCAGTATAAGTCCTGTGTGCACTTGAAAAATTGTTTGGTGTACGACTTGCGGTGGCCTGGACCTGCAGGACAGCAGACGTGTAACAGGAGCTCAGCACAACTTTCAGACTCAAGCGAGAACACAGGATTTAGCAGCCTGTTGCTTTGGCCGCACACAAACACTCCATGCGGCTTCCATTATCCAGTGCTATTGGTCCTCTCATAAGTGCTGTATCTCTATAACTGCTGTCTCCCCCACATCTTTACACCCGATTCTCTCATTTCCTGCTGCAGCTTACTGAAGACTGCAGGGTTGCACGAAGCTGAAGTTGGTTTCTTATTCACCAGTTTCTTATTCGCAACAAAATATATATATATTTTTTTTAAGGAGGATAAAATAGGAAAACTTATCAGCTTCATAAATTTGATTACACTGATGTGGACCAAGGAGAAACCAGTTGAAACCAGCTTGGTAAACACTAACAGCTGCCATAAAATGGGCATCAATGCTGAAACCTAAAATTAAGATTTAAAGGGTTAAATGGCTTTGGGCCACTGATCCCACACTGTCACCACACTAAGAGGGATGCCCCACATAAAATTCAGTTTAGTCCACCCTGGCCCAAAGTGGTTCTGGGCATTGATCCCACATGACCCTAGGCAGCGCCTATCTATGGCTATCTATGACAAAAATACCCACTCCCACTTGACTTCCCCTTACCAAGAAGACACTGAGACATGGGTTGGATAAATTGGCCACAGCAGCCATTTTATTAACAAATAAAGTAACAGAAATCTTACAAACAATGGGTATTGAAGAACCCTCAAATACCCATTTTTCATTATCCCTTCCACCAAAAGCCTATCTGACACTACCCTAACTAAAACTTGGGGCTGAGGTCCTTGGAGCTATGATTTCCCAACCAACCATGGTCTAGCGAAAACTCCTCCTTCTCTCTCAGCCATTACCCCCGGCTTTAGGGCACCAAAAGCCACCTCTGCGCTAACCATCTATTGCGCTCCCAAGGACTCTGCCCTGTGGAGCCCCAACCTTCGCCAGCCTGGTCACTCAACCACTGGGAGCCAAGCGGAGCCTGACTCCCCCACTAATTTTCCCCACCTCCAAGGACCCCAAAACCCGCCATAGCTAGCGCGCGTGACCCCCTTACGAGCGTGACGCCCCCACCAGACCCAAGGCTCTCTCAATCCCATCACGAATGCCTAATAGCCACAGATCCAGGCCGATGGCGTTAAGGTGAACACCATCCTGACGCCAAAACTCACCCTCCCCTGGCTCCAGCTCCCTATGTCTTACCACAAACCCCCCATTCCTAACCACGAATGAAGCCAATGCCCTATTCACCTTAATTCTCGCCCGGTTAATGCCCGGGAGAGACTCCGCATGCCTCCATGCCCGCCTAGGCACTATATCGGATCAAACAGTCGTCATCCTAGGGTACATAGACCACAACCGTAACAAATCATGTCACATATCCCTGATCAGCTCCCGTAAAGGTCGCATCCCCAGGTCGTTACCCCCAATGTGGAAGACCACAATATCAGACGGCCGATCCCAGCCCACTAGACATTGAAAGTCCAACAGGACTGGACTCCAAACCATCCCACGCTTGCCAATCCATCGTAACGTTGCGACCTCTTCCGGGATACCAAGCTGACGACCACTCATCCGCAGTGCCGCTCTCTGGGCACCCCAATGTACGAATGAATGTCCGTAGATCCAGACCAGGAAACGCCCTGTAATGAAAATACAGAACAGCAACACATTCCGTAAGCGGAAGCTAAACACCGCCCCCCACTAATTACTTTCTTTTATCCTCAAGCCAACATCCCCCCCCCTTTCTTACAACTGTACCAGGTGAGGTCGGATATATAACCGATGACGATCGGATTCCCATCGGCCTATCTGTCGTACCGCCGCCGCGTCCAACCCCAAACTTCCGCTTCTGTGGCGGCACCAATCCTGAAGGAGTGCGGCGCAAATTGCGTCGGATCCAGCCCCAGATCTAAGCAGTGTCGAAACACCGCTGTGAACTGGAACCGGGATAGGAAGCTCCCATCCGCATGAACCAGCAATGGGCCGGGCCCTCCCCCACGTTGCCTAATAAAAGTCTTAAAACAATCAACCGGGCACATGAGAGCTCCACCGATTGCTCCCAGGCGCACCAGTTTCCCTCGGCCCTTCTGATCAGTCTTTGACCTACTGATACAAACTTGAAGACTCCCCGTATGCAGATCAACATTCTCTAGGGACAAACCCCCCGCCACCTTTTTGCTCGGACAAACGAGTTCCCCAATCCTGAGAGCCCCGAAAAAGGCCAAAGAAAATGCAAGGCGAAACAAAACCTCAAAACCCAACGAACAGATATCCAACAGCTTCTGCCCAAGTTTGTCCAACAGCTGAAACACAACTGGTCGACGCCTATCCACCTGTGAAGATCCCCGTCTATAACCTTTTAAAGCCTGTTGCACCCCAAATGATTAAGTCACATCTATCAAGCCCCGAACCTTAAAACCAAAAGCCAAAGCCGATATAAAGCGCGACACTTTGGAGACCGACCACCCTTCATTGGCTGCATGCCCAATGCAGCTAAAAAGCGCCGCCGCCATGTCCTCGTTTGTAGAAAGAGGGCCCACTACCTCCAACCAACGTTACCAAAGTGCCCACGATGCGGCACAAGCATCCCAGGTTCCTTTTGCTAGTGACGCTCGGACCAGCCGGTTTGCGGAATGGAAACCAAGGTCTACAGTTCCGCGGGGCACTCCATTCCCACTTCTGCCGCCTCCGGAGCCAGTTCCCGAAAGCGCTCCAACTGGAAACGAGATAAAGCATCGGCCATGTCATTCTTTACCCCTGGAACGTGCGCCGCCACCACCCACATATTCAACTCCAAACACCTCAATACTAGCCGCCACAGTAAACAAAGGACTGGAGGAGAAGAGGCCGATAAAGAATTAATCGCCTGCACCACACTCATGTTATCGCAATTAAAACGAATCTTCCTATCCCTGAACTGCTCCCCCCAGATTTCCACCGCCATTACTATCGGGAACAGTTCCAAAAGAGTCAGATTCCTCACCAGCCCTGCCTGCACCCAAGACCCGGGCCAACGCCCCGCACACCAATCCCCCGGGCAGTAAGCTGCAAACCCCACACACCCAGCCGCGTCAGACAAAACCTCCAAATCCGCGTTGGAGACTGCCCTATCCAAAATAATGGACCGCCCGTTTTAACGTTCCAAAAAGGAATACCACACCCTTAAATCCTGTTTCATCCCTCCGGACACCGGATAAAATGGTGAGGGGCCTTAATCCCCGCCATAGCCCCCGCCAACCGCTGAGAAAATACCCTCCCCATGGGCATAATGCGGCAGGCAAAATTCAGCTTACCCAAAAGGGACTGTAAGTCCCTAAGCATCACCTTCTTGCTTCCCATGATCTTCCCTATCTCCCGCCTCATATCCTCCAGCTTGTCCTCTGGCAAGCTACATTCCATGATCAAGGAATCGATCCTAATGCCCAAGAAATTAATAGCCGTAGTAGGGCCCTCGGTTTTTTCAGGGGCCAATGGCACCCCAAAATGCCCCGCCACCCATTGCATTGATGCCAACAGCGACCCGCATACCTCTGAGTCCGCTGGGCCAATGCATAAAAAAATCATCCAAGTAGTGGATGATCGAGGGTACCCCCCGACACGTCCCTTACCACCCACTCCAGAAAAGAACTGAATGCTTCAAAGTAGAAGCATGATATTGAACACCCCATCGGCAAACACCGATCCACGTAGAAACCCCCTTCCCAAAAGCAACCTATCCGGATGCACCGGCAACAGCCGAAAGGCGGATTCAATATCCGTCTTGGCCATGAGAGCCCCGCGGCCATACTTCCTAACCCAGCGGAGCGCTACGTCAAAAGTAGTATAGACCACCGAACAGAGTTCGGGGTCAATGCCGTCGTTTACTGATAACCCTCTAGGAAGATAGATGATGAATCAACCTAAATTTATTGGGTTCCTTCTTTGGGACCACCCCCAAAGGAGAGACCACCAGGTCAGGAATTGGCAAGGATCCAAAGGAGCCTGCCCTCCTGCCTAATGCAACCTCCTTAGCCAACTTAACCGTAACCACCCCCGCATGTAACCTCGCCGACCTTAAATTTCTTGTAGAAAAAGGAACTACATGAGCAGGCGACGGGATACGAAAACCCTCGCTAAACCCCTTCTCTAATAACGCCGCCGCCGACCGATCCGGGTACCTATTTAGGTACGGTGCCATCGCGAGGATGTTCACCGGCGTCGCTCCCCTGAGAAGCACTAGCTCCTCTTCCCCTTCCCTTTCGCATACACCGTGACGCCCCATGGGATGCTGCGCTGCACACGGAGCAGACATGCTTAAAGCGGCATCCTGTCCCAACACGACACTGGTTGTCATTAAATTGCCAGCAGATACCGGCCTTAAATCCCCCCTGGGAACTGCCCCCCACTGACCCGGTACCCCCCTGCTGCCCGGAGCCACCAGGTCCACCCTGAAAGGGCTGACCATAACTCGCGACCACAACCCGATATCCTTATGATCCCACCGGATTGAAGGTCGCACCGCTTTCCGCTGACGAAATTGTTCGTCGTAGCGAAGCCACGCCTGGCCCCCGTAAACTCTCTGTGCTTCCCCTATGGAGTCCATATAGCAAAACAATGCCGAACAGTTCTCCGGGGATTTTTCTCCAATGACGCTCGCCAAAATGGCGAACGCCTGGAGCCAATTTGCCAAGGACTGCGGCATCAACCGCCACCTCCGCGTATCCTCCCCCTTGTTACTTGCGTCCCGTTTTCCTTTTGCTAGATTAAATTTTTCAAGAGGGAGGAGGGAAAAGATCTCGACGTACTCATCTTGCAATATCTTTTCCTTAACCTCCTTCTTTAGATGTGCACCTAACGGACCCTCAAAACATACGTAGACCTCTCCTTTCGCTTTATCATCTAAACGAACCCTATCCAGGGAATCCTGTTCTGTTTGCACCGAAACAGTCACCCCTCTACCCTGTGTACTACCCCCTCCCAACTCACTTGCCCCCATCGGAGAGGGTAGCGGACCTCCCAAAGAGGTCACCGCCGAACCCCATGCCGATACCGGAGACGGGCCCACTGGTCCGCTCGACCCCTGAAACCGAACCAATAGATCTCTTAAACTGCCCGCCAATTCCTGCCACGTCGGAAACCCCCCTCCCGTCGGAGCTCCCTCCATCACCGAACCCCGTGACGAACACCCCGACGGTGACAAAACACACATAGAAGACGACTCACCAGGCTGCACGGGAGCTGTGTTCCTGCCAGCCGCGCTGCCCGATCCCTGAAGACGGTCGCCTGGCTCTCGGTCGTTGCCGACTCCTCCTCGCATGCCAACCTCAGACGGTGGTCGACTCCGGACAAGATGCACCTCCGACCGAAGCCGCTCACCTGACTCCCTCGGCGGAGGGCCACCAAGTCGATATCCTGGATCCATGCCTCCCGAACCGGCCGAATACCAGTCTTCGGCGCCCCAGGTGGAGCGCGACGCACCAACTGCTGCGAAGCTTCCCAGATCCTCTTCCCGCCAGCGATCCCTGGTGGGCCCCCCCGACCGGATCTTCGCCAGAGGGCCCCGCCGCTGAGTCCACTGTACCGATGACAGGAGCCTCAGCTGACGCCACCCCAGAGACGGGGCATCGCCTGCTGCGCACCGCTGGGTCCGCCCGCTTAACTGGATTCCTCCCAGGCCGAGCCGCGCGAGACCGCCCAGACGAACGCGCTGTCCGGCCTGGAGGGTCCCGGGAGGGGCTCCTCCGGCGTGCGCAGACCCGTGGGGTGACCGCAGGGTTAAGGCGCTCCAGAGGGCGAGTCCGGCGCCTAGATGAAGCCCCTGGCCCAGAGCCCACACCCGGAGAGTGGAGTGCCCGCAGCAGCAGCCCCGGACGCCAAAACTCCCTCCCCAAGTCCGCCCCGTACCTGGTTCTGAAGCCAGGCTGGGCTTCGTTCCCCCGCTGCCTGTCTGAGCTGCGCTAGCAACTCCTCCACAGCCTCCACATTAGCCATTTTCCTCACACAATAATCCGTTGGTGGCACAGGTTTGAAAATTCCTAACTGCCTGCCTGCGCGCGGCCTTACATGCCGGCCCCGCCCACCTGCAGCGCGCTAAGCTCCGCCCACTGACCTCGCGCCACTGCAGGTGCGTCGGGTCATGTGGGGCCTACCTCTACGGCTGCGCCCCCGCGTCCGGCCCCGGCCTCTACCATCATACCCAGCGATATGCCACACATCAAATTCAGTTTGGTTCAGCCTGGCCCAAAGTGGTTCTGGGCATTAAAATAGGAATCAAAATGGGCAGACGGACGTTTTCATTGATTTGAATGCGTAACTGGTGTTTTTAAAGAGCTAAATGACTTTGGGCCACTGATCCCACACTGCCATCACACTATGAGGGATGCCCCACATAAAATTCAATTTGGTTATGCCTGGCCCAAAGTGGTTCTGGGCATTGAAATTGGCATCAAAATGGGCAGTTTTCACTGATTTGAATAAGTAACTGGTGTTTTAAAAGGGTTAAATGACTTTGGGCCAGTGATCTGATACTGCCATCATACTAAGAGGGATGTCCCACATCAAATTCAGTTTACTTCAGCTTGGTTCTGGGCATTAAACCTTGAATTAAATGAGCACTACCATGAACACTATGGGTGACATGTCAGAAGAGAGACGCTTCCATGCCAATTTTAAGGCACATTAAATGTGTATAATGTGTCTGAATAAATAAACCTGTCAAAAATATGGCATCTGGTCTACCATGTATAGACTAATGCACCTAATTTAGGCGTATACCAAAAAAAGGTGCATAGCATATCATTGCTGCATATTTGATGCGCCTACTTTAGGCACATTCTAAAGTGTCATTTATGGCATAAAATGCACCCAGGTTTGGTGTACGACAGTTCATTTATATAGAGAAAATGACGTCAGTTTTTTGGTGCAAAATACACCCAAAAAATGGTGCAGCCCTAATGAGACATGTTGCCCTTAGGCCGTGTTCACACGGCTTATTCCCGACGGATTTGTGCGCCGTATTGAGCGCACAAATCCGCCGTGAATAAGGGGCGGGGCCGGAGTGCGGCGGGGGTGCCGCTCCCGGCCCCATAGACAATGCATTGTTTACGGCGCGTCCGCGCCGTAAATGTGCATGTCACTTTCTCCCCCGCGGCGGATTTCCCGAGCGGGGCGGAGCGACGGATTCCACTGTTCTCTATGAGAGCAGTGGATTACCGTCGTATTGAAGCGCAAATCCGGCGCGGAATACGGCGCCAATCTGTCGGCAAATAAGCCGTGTGAACGGGGCCTTAGTATTTTTTTTTCACTTATTGTCAAGCAATATAAATGTTTTGATTTGTTTTTATTTTGTGATTTTTGTTTGCTTTTATAATTTGTTCCTCTAAGTGCAGGACTTTCTGGCTGTTCCCTGACTTGTCTAAGTTCTGATAGCAGCAGTGAGAGGATTGATTTATGGTTCTTTCAGATTGTGGAGTGTGCTCTGAGAAATTACCTGATGCTTGTGAAGAAAACCACCTTCTCCCCAGTACAGAAAAAGTTCTTCCTATTTAGCTTTTTATTTACTATGTCTGCTGAAGCATATTCTTATCTAATTCTCTGCAGAGTCACTACCTTTTAGTTTTAATTACACTGTACAGAGCTAAGTAGCAGCTGAGGTAAAGTTTGCCCAGGGTACTAAAGTTTTATATCACAGTTAGAGAAGGACAATATTTTATATGTATTTTTTACTTGCAAAAATAAAGAAGTGTCCAAAGATTTTTTTTAAATATATAGTTTTCCAGGAATATTGCTTTTTCCAAAAATCCTCCTTTCTGATGGCAGTGTCCCTTTAAAGTGGGCAGAATTTGAATAAGTAACTGGTTATATAAAAGGGTTGAAGGTCTTTGGGCCACTAATCTTACGCTCACTTCATCCTGGCCTAAAGTGGTTTTGGATATTACAGCTCATACTAAAGTGCCAGAAGCAGGCGAGCTCTGCAACAGAATGCCAGAACTCCAGCTTCCTTCAGTGGGTTCTCGCCCTGAATTTTGGCATCAAATGGACAGACTGCTTCTACTTACTTTGAATAGATAAAGCTCTGTGTCTGAAGATCGTCAAATTCCTGTTAAATTTGTTTGGATAAAGTTTCTGGCCATGAAAAGGATGGATCCTACGATGGGCGATGTTAGAAGTCAATGGACTACAATTTGCCCAAATGGTATTTGTCCCCCACAGATTATCACCTGAAGCCAAAACAATAGTGTGAACATATCTTCAAGGTTTTATGAGCTCATAAAATATATAATAAATCTGGGGTTATTTTCTTGTCATATTGTTTGGAGAAACGATGACTTCCACCTGTCAGGAGAACAGAGGCTGGAATAAATTGTAGACTATTGAGTATTATTCTGTTCATGGGGACATTGGATTTCTTGGAACATTAAATTTATTTTATAACTAATTGAGAACTGTAACCATTAGACCGGTTATGCCGCTATGTGTGAAGAAGTGTTCAGTAAATTTGTTGGGATGACATTTGTCTGTATGTAGTTTTATGTATGAAATGTGTATACAACAGAATTATGGAAACTAGCCCCAAATATGTGTGTGTTATCTCCAGTAATTTGCTGTAGAAAGTTGCCTTCTTTTTGCTGTGGTAATTAGGCCATAATTCCCCTGTCCATGAGGACAGAAAGGGCGGCATAGATGAAATTTGCCATTTAAATGGCAAATTTTGGGGGACATGTATTAAAGGGTTTTTCACCCTTTTCCTTCGTAAAATGTGCCAAAAGTGAGCGGCTATGATGTGTAATGCATCCAACAAATGTGTTAGGCGCATTGTCCGCAAGGCTCACTTTTAATGTGCCCAACATGAGGGGACGTTCTGGGGACGTTCTTGTGGCATGTCGCACCACCCTCGTAATATTAGACACATATGAATGTGGGTCGGCAAAACTATGCACATTACTGCTCGAACAGAGACCTATTTCAATGTGCTGAGCCAGAGGAGTTGGAGTGGAGCTGGATTTGCTGTCAGGGGAAAAAAATGTTCAATATTTCTCAACTTCCACCAGTACAATAATAAAAATGTATTATAATTATCAAACTATATAAAATTACATTTAAATGTAATAAAAAAAATTACATAAAATAGAAAATATATAATATCCCAAAAATATAAAAATATCTCCTATAAAATGTATTTAAGATTGAAATGATCTAAAACTAATTTTACATTAAATAACCCTCTGATGAGGTTGTTCAGTTATTCTAATTTTTGCTACATTAAATCTGAAATTTATTTTTTCTGCTCTCACCCTTTATTCTACATACGACAAAAGGCAGCACAGCACAGGTCTTGCTGGGACGTATGGTTCACCAAGCAAGATCAGTACCATAATTGCTATTCACTGACATGCTATTCTAATGACTTATTTCCAACCTATCTATAGCCTTTATACATGTTTGGGGCATTACTAATGTGTAAGTTCCTTACTGCACCAAACACAGGCGAGCCACGGTGAACTTTAGACGGCATTTATAATAGCACAAATACCACTTTTATGCATTCAGGCACATTATACACTGAAAGGGAAATGCAATAATTCACTTAAAATCGCGTTCTTTTATACATGTCTCCCAACATGAGTGTATAGTGCGCCTGAATGAATGAACCAGTCAAAAATCTAGTATGTGTTATACCTTGCATAATATAGCATAACATTGCTGCATATTTAATGTGCCTACTTTACGCACATTCAAATGTGTCATGTCTGGCGTATAATGTGCCAGTTTTGGTTACTACAGTTGATGTACACAGTATAGAGAGAAGGCACAGCCCTAATGGGACATGTTGCACTTGGTATCTGCACCTAAATCAGAGGCCCAAAGTCATTTAACCCTTTAAAAACACCAGTTACTTATTGAAATTAGTGAAAACTGACCATCTGCCCACTTTGATGCCAGTTTTAACGCCCAGAACCACTTTGGGCCAGGGTGGACTAAACTGAATTTGATGTGGGGCATCCCTCTTAGTGTGATGGCAGTGTGGGACCAGTGGCCCAAAGTCATTTAACCCTTTAAATCTTTGTTTTAGGTTTCAGCTTTTATGCCCATTTTATGCCAGCTCTTAGTGTTTACCAGGCTGGTTTCAACTGGTTTCTCCTTGGTCCACATCACTTTAATGAAATTTATTAAGCTGATAAGTTTTCCAATTTATTATCCTCTTAAAAAACAATAAAAAAATATTTTGCTGCGAATAAGAAACTGGTGAAGAAACCAACTTCAGCCCGAATAAGAAACTGCCGAATAAGAAACCAACTCCAGCTTCATCAGGGTTGCCTGCTCATTCAGTAAGTATGCAACAGTGTGTATGAGGTGGTTTGGGACGCTGATAAACCTCTGACGCTACAGCTCAAACTCCCCGCTATTACAACTTCATCCAGGCTGCCTTTGGAGAACGTGAGTATTACTGTGGATGATCCACAATAATCCTAGTGTTATTCTAAGAACAGATTGTCCCTTCATTTCCTATGGGTACTTTTCTGGAACAGCAGGCAGCCACCTCTAGATAGCTCATCAGCTGTGCAGCACCATCTGAGTCAGATACTGAAGAACAAACCACACAAGCACAGCCAGCCAGGCACAAGGCAAAGAGCAGGCCAGAGCCCCTGACAATGAGCAGTACACATGAAAAGTAAAGCTGCAGCTGTGACACGCTACATTTTAATCCCATGTATTTGAAAAAAAATTATACTAATTTTGGAGGATCCCACATCTACATTAGATCATAGCAAAACCCCTTTAACACAGACCTATCTAATAAACTGCAAAAGTACATGCAACTATAAGAACAAGGGGCCATGTATGAAAACTATGAAGCCCATGGTTAGAACGAAGAAGACACTTTGGTTTCACTGGGGATCGAAGCCAGGACCTTCTGCGTGTAAAGCAGATGTGATAACCATGGGCTTCATAGTGTAGTGGTTATCTCATCTGCTTTATACGCAGAAGGCCCTGGCTTCAATCCCCAGTGAAACCAAGATGTCTTCCATGTATGAACACTTTCTAGGTCTAAGACTTTATTGCCCATAACCAGAGCTTCCCTTTCATGTAGTGCTCTGGTTGCTATGGGCAACAAAGTCTTAGACCTAGACTGTTTTCATACATGAGGCTCCAAGTCTCAATTAGAAAATACCAATCTCATTTGTACAAGGTCAATGTTTAAGTTGCCTCCACCTTATAAGCTCATGTAGGTTTAAAGGCTGCAATATTAATATGGTGGAGGCAACTTTATCTTGGACCTTATCCAACCAAGATTAGCATTGTCTAATTGACATCTGGTCTTATAGTTGGATTTGGCAATTGATTGGTTTCTAGGTTACCCTGCCACAACTCTATATAGATCTAACTGGGTTATCTTTTAGGCTATGTTCACACGGCAATAATTGTGGGACGTATTTCGCCCGCAATTATGCCGTGTGCTCGGGAGCGGGGCCGGCAGCCAGCCGGCCCCATGGACATTCGTTATTCACGGCGCGTATACGCCGTGAATAATTGACATGTCACTTCTCTCCCCACTCACCGTATTGTGCAAGCGGGGAGAGGAGACGAAATCCATAGTTCACGATGAGAACTGTGGATTACCGTAATGACTTGGCCGTATCTCGCCCCGTATTTAGCGCAGTACGGTGCGAAATACGGGGGAGAGATACGTCCCAGTTTAAGCCGTGTGAACATAGCCTTAGGATGTATAGAATTTTTTACATAATCAGGTATATGGTCCTCCCTTGCAAGATGTCTTGACCCTTTCTTGTAGGACCAAGACACCAACATAGGTTCTCTGTTTTAATGGTGTTTTTGTCCAATTGAAGACTTATGAAAGTGCAGTTTGGGTTCCATGCATCTTCCTGCTGCAGTGCTCATGAGCTGATCAGCAAAAACCACAGCACCAGAATAGGCAAAAACAGATTTTTTAGTACAGCAGAAAGGAGCAGTTATTGAAGTGACCAATATCTTAAAATCTCCGTTGGCATCTGTGCCTCTGTCAATCTACATCCCTGCCAGAACTGGGACATCAAAACCAAAAAACATACCATATTGCTGATAGTTTAGATATGTGAATTTAACACTCTGCAGCATTGCCAGCGCAGGCACCCTTGATAGGTTTACCTTGGTTTTCAGCAGCTCATTCGCCCTGTTCAGGTCAGCCATTTGCCTTTCTAACGATGCAATGCTTGCAGTGAGTGAGGTTTTCTCTCGCACAGCAGTCACCATTTTGAGCTCAGTCTTCTTGAAGTCTTCCTCCAAAAGTTGAAGTTTCTTATCTTGTTCAGCGCGTTCTTTTAAGAGAGCACGGATCTGAAACAAACCAAAGGACTAATCTATGACCGACTTTGATTGGCCTCCAGAAAAAAGTAAAGAAGACTCGTAACATCTCCTGACATGACCGTTTTAGGAAATACTTGGGTTTTCCATGGAACATCTTACAACAGTTGTTCCCCTCTCATTCTTTCTAGAAATCTATTACTCTATTAGTCTTTCAGATGGGTGTCCCCAACTGGGGGTGAAGGGGCGTCCCTACACATTCTGACATTATCCAGTCAGTATGCAGGTACACTCCCCAGGTATTTTCATAAGTGGCTTTTGAGACCAAACAGACTACCAGGACAAATCATAAAAGCCACACTGGTGTGTAGAGTTATCAGCACCACTGCGCCTAAAGAGATTTTTCCTGTTCTGTAGAGAAAAAACCTGCCATGTTGTATATAACCAGAAATCTACTTTAAAATGTCAAGCTTTGGAGCCGTGACCATAACATGCTTGCACACCCTTACCTCTTTCTCTAAAGCCTTCTGTTTCTTCATTTCTCTGAGGAATTCTGTGTCTCTCTCAGGCTTCTGTCTCAGGTTTGGCTGTTAAAGAAATACGGGATAAGTACAGTTTTGCCATCTTAAAAGGGAACCGGTCAGGTGGTTTATGCTTCCCTATACGATAGCAGGATGCGACAGGAGAGAAGCTGAGCTCTGTGATATATAGGACTATATGATAAAGGAGAGGCGCTGAGCTCTGTGATATATAGGGTTATAGGATAGAGGAGAGAAGCTGAGCCCTGTAATATATAGGGTTATATGATAGAAGAGAGGCTGAGCTCATCAGATATAGGTTCTCATCTGCTCATCAGGTTTCCCAGTGAATCAGTCTAACACTGGAGCAAAGCTCTGCATTATGCTCTGGGGACCTAGAGAGGACTTGTGGCACATTCTTAGGAAACCAATGTCATCAGCACAGAAGTACTTCCCAAGGAAGACTGGAGAATACTTATTCACTTACCGTTGAACCAAGAGAAGAGTTCTTTCGAAGGCGTGCTGGGGAAGTAGGTTCTTCATCTCTAGTCCCACTTTCCGCACACGAGTCTAAAGGGCAGAGATTTTTTAGGACTTCATTGCAGAAAACCATCTGAAATCTTTACAATATGCAGTACTTCACATGAACATGGCCATTACCACAACGGCCAATAGGAGTCTATACACCATAGTGACCAGCCTACTGCAAGCCTTAAAGGGTGTGCCACAACAATAAAATGTGAACAGTAAATGGAACAGCAGAAGACCTCCCATTACAATGGGGATTCAGTACCTCCTTTCTTTTAAGGAGTGGGGGTTCCAGCAGTTGTATGCTCTGAAATCACACATTTATTACCCATCCTGTGATAAGTGCTTTTAATGGTGCAACCTTCTTAATGACAACTGTTCTCCATGTAGCTGTAGTGTTATAGTGTTTATTTTGCATGTACGACATATGCTACTTACGCCATAGTTGTAGACTAATACCATTTTTACTTTTACAGAATAAAAAAAAATTAAGCTTGATATACAATTCTAGGGAGGCAGGTTGAGGTGGTAAGAAAAAAAAAATACAAAGTTCAAAGAGCTCTGTTCTTATGAGCCCCTTTGAGACCACCAGCTGTCCCTGAAACCCTTCAGCACCCTGTGTAGCCATCAGAGCAGATAGAGGAAGGGTGCTGTGCATGTAGATGTGGAGGTCACTAGTGGTCTTAGCATCTAGGGGATTAGACAGGACAATACATTTTGCCAAATTCCAGACATTCATGGAGGTGCCTGGCTATTAGGCTGTCCCCACAGCTCAGAAAAACAGTTTTTTTGTTTGTTTATAAAAACACTGAAAAACGACTGAAGAGGTCCCATAGACTTCTATAGTAAAAATGCCCTGTTGTCTCCACAAAGTCTTTTCTGCTCATTTTATTTGCTGGTCTTTTTTGAAACCTGTTGCAAAAACGACTGAGCAGGGCAGAAAATTTACTATTGAGTCTATGTAAAGCGGCAGACGGTTTTAGCACTTTTTTGCAGAAACACATAGCAAATCTATTGCTGTGCATCTCTGCATAAAAACACACCAGAAAATGGACTTTTTTCCCACAGCTTTTGGCAGGCAGTGGACAAAAAACCTCAGTTATGAACGTTTTAGGATTTGGTTTTCAGGTTGTTTTTGTCCACTGCTGTGTAGACCTTGCCTTACACGGCCAAATACTTGAAGAGGTATTTTGGCAGGTCACTAACTGGTTGTTTAACAGCACGTGTTCAGTTCATACTAAATAGCTTTCATATATAGACAAAGGAATATACACACCCTTCTTCGCTCTAAACCTTTGCGATTTTTCAAATGATACTGGTCCTTTAAGGCCATCTGATTGCTTTACATCATAAGATCCTGGAGCTGGAGCACAGCCTATAAACACATGGAAGGGAATTTATTAGAAAGTCACCCATTGCTTGCATCATGCTTCTAATGCTGAACATACGTCTGAATTTTTTTTATCACTATCTAGAAGAAAACAAAACTTGCAGATTTCCCTTTGGCTATGATATAGGATAGTAGCACAAGGCCTATCTGTGGAGTTCACTGCTCAGCATGCTCCTCGTTAGACAGGATTATGATAACTACGGAGAACATAATATAGATTCCCTATTCACAATAGACATCACACCTCTCATCTCCCCTAGACTAGCAATGACTGATGGAAAGGCCCTGTATAAGCACACAGCTTCACATATCTACAGTGGGCTGACAGGTCATGGGGGGTGAGGTTGAAAACAGAGCAGGAATCAACATGGACGGTGGAGTGGTGAAGAGCGCCAAGATGACGCATGTAACAAAAAGGCCTTCGGTGCAACTTTAGTTTTGATGGGAAGGATTTGGTTAAGACTGCCAAGAATACCCTTCTTAAAAGTATTTCCAAGTTCTTAAAGGGGTTGTATCATTTCATTAAAGGGGTTTTGCCACCATGTAATGTTGACGTGGAAACCTCCAAAATGGGTATTTAATCACTTTTCTAAATATATGTGATTAAAAAAAGTGAAAACTCTGAGAGCTACAGCATTTCTCAATCCCCCTTAGTTACCTCAAAGCTTCCCCTAGACACGACCCAGGAGCCGACAGGCCGCGCTGATGTGAAACACTTCTTATCTGATGACAGGCAAAAGGAATGAGCTTTTAAGGCACCGGGTAGACAGTGCAGTCTGAGGCTGTGTCTTGCTGTTTTGAGAATCCACTCTTGTACTGTTTATTATTTCACTTAATTTTTGAGACGCTCCCTTGGATTCCTCCCTCCTCACTCACCCCCTCCCTCCTCTGCAGCTTCATGACTCAGCATGATTTGTATATATCCTGCTTCCGTGCTGACAGGAGGTAGGTAACTGTCGTCTTGGCAAATCCCCTTTAAATGGTGTTCAAAATAAGGGGACAGTGAAAACAAGCAACTTTGCAATTGGATGTCTTTAGCAAAGCTGTCTTCTCCAGTGCTGGTGAGATCCCTCCTCCTTGCATTTCATTAGCTGAGGGCTCTAATAATTTACATTCTGCTCAGCTGTATTCACAGAGCTTATATTCCTGCCTCTCACTCAGAATTAGGGGCCGACAAATTTCACTCTATACAGCTAACTGCTCCTCTGACACTGCAGCTACAGCTACAATCAGAAAACAGCAGAATTGTGTGTCTGTGCCTTATGTAAACATGAAGTGAGAGATCTGTGCTCTGGATGGATTCAACTGTAGCAAACCTCCAGCTGTGAGAGATCAGTGCCGAGTTCCTAGACTGTTTAGACGGAATGCAGGCCTGTGGTATGTGAACAGCTCTTACAATATAAGACTGTATAGGGAGAGGACAGTGACATGTGGAGAGCTGGAGAGGGGGGGGGGGGGCACCCTGGAGCCAGCATGAACAGTGAAAGGGGGATGAGGTCATCAGTTAAGAAACAGCCAGCCGAGAGGGGAAGAGATGCCACTGGATTTCAGAAAGTGAGAGCATCAAGCTTCAAGAGAACAGCCCAACTGAAGAAGCGATACATCCCCTTTAAGATACACTTGGTGGTTAAGACTGTTCTAAAACAAAACCTTTATGGACACTAAGCTTCACCAGCCCAGAACCAGCAACATGTTCATGGCCAACATTATCCTGCATCCAATCACTGGAATCACCATTCCTGGCATGTACAACAGGGCCAGAGGCCAGAGATTGTTTCAGCATCATGTCAACTATGAACAGGTCATTGGTGCCAGAGAAGCAGCAACTTGAATGCCTCAAAGGATTTTGCCTGTTGTACATGTAACTACATGTCTTGGTCCGAGGGGCCACATTCTCATACAGTACCTCTGAAGGAGGAAAAAATGTTTGTTTTATGTTGCTGCAGGCAACCAGAAAGTGAACTGTTGCAGAGATGCAGGGGCATGAGGTGTACATGTCTGAAAATGATGGTGTAAGGGTGAACAGTGCTAGGAGGATAAGGGGGCGGGTGCAGGGAAGCCCTAGATTGTAACTAATGCATTGTGGGACTTTTAGGAGAGAGAGATGCTGGAGAACTACTGTCACTCCTACAAGCAGGAAGCTTCACTGCAAAAAGCAAGAGGCAAAAGAAAAGGGAAAAAAACAAATATGAAGGTAGTGGAATATCTTTACTTTTCAATATAAATGCTGTAGGTCGTGTTCTATGAAATTAAGCTCCTGGATAACCACTAGGTGTTCATGTTATGGGAAACATCCTGCCCAAAGTCTTTGGAAGCGACTAAACAGGATTAGTGTACAAGTACTCCAAAAAAGTAAACTAGGCCAAAATTAAAATTTGATGTGTAGTACCGTATCTTACAATAATCTGACGTGTAAGACATACAAATGACATCTTCAGGAGATGAAACCAGACGCTATGACTTTTGCACCGACTTGCAGGACTAATTGGAAAAGGAGGAATTCACTGACAGACTGGTGTTCAGCGATGAGGCTACCTTCCACCTCAGTGAGAAGATCAACCACCACAATGTTAGAACATAGGGCTAAGAACAACCATGTGCTCTTAACAGCACATGATTGACTCCTGATCCAAAATAAATCTGTTTTGGGCAATGGGCAGGCAGAGTCCATGCTCCCTCTTTTTTGCCAAGGATACATCACTGGTCGCCCCTACCTTGACATCTTAAAGGAAAGGCTTAGGCCACAGATGGAGGACATACGCTAGAACCTAAATGAAAGGCTACTGCAACAGTGGTTAAAGATCTTACAAAAACAAGTCACTTTTCAATTTGTGTCCATTAACAGTGTCCTACCTATTCCTAGATGTAGTAAGGGCTGCATCAGCTACTCAGGTTGCTATAGCTACAGACCTGTTTGATCTCTACTGATGGGCTGCCAGTGCTGGTCGCTATAGCTACAGACCTGGTGTCCTCAGCAGCTTGTCACTGCAGGCCAGTAAACTCCCATGAATTTAAAAATGAAACCGAGAAAACAGGAGTGAAGAAAGATTAATCCCTTTATGTTTACTGGCAATTTTATTTCCTTAAACCAGAACAGTCCTGCCAAGAGGAGCTCTGCAAACAGACCGGAAACTAGATAAAATGAGACTCCTGCTCCATTGCCTCAGTTCGTTAAGAGGCCAAAAGGAGTCTCTGGACAAGTAGACAGGCACCGAGTTCTCAGTGTAATGAAAAGAAAGATTGAGAATCCCCTGGTGCAGTCATGGTTCGAGAAAATAAAATAACCTGTTAGCGCAACTGACTTCCCCTACCCAGAAACACTTACCGATAGATATTACAGAGGGTGGGAAAACAGCCTGGAGAAACTCTAACCCAAAGGACAGGTCCCACATCCAAAAGTTTGTTCAGCTAATAATGCTGAAGAAAAGGTGCGAGCAGAGGACCATGGTAGCTGCCCTGCAGATCCTGTCAATAGAAGCCTCCCTTTGTTCGGCACAAGATGCCGACATGACACGTGGAGGGTGACTGAAGGGGGCAGCCCCCAGCAAGAGTGTAAGGAAGACAAACTGCCTCCCTGATCCATCTAGCAATGGAGTCCTGCTTTTTTACCTCTATTAGGTCCTGCAAACGGCACAAACTCCTAGACCTCCTCCATTGTTTGGCTGTTCTTTACTTTCAGCAGACCAATCTCCTATCTAGGTTACAGTATTGCATTTTCTTCCGATGGGCTGCCCTCACAGAAGGAGGAAAAGCTAATCTACTGTGACTCAAAAAACTACCCGAGGCAAGAAAGTCAGATCGGAACTAATTTATCCAGAAGGACATCCATGTAAGGAGGTTCACAGTAACCTTCTGGCTGATGTTATAGCTAGTAAAAATGCATTCTTAATTGACAAAACCTTAAAGGGGTTGTCTCGCTACAATGATTGGGTTTTAATGAAAAGATCTTTAAAAATCAAGCAGCTTTGCAATATATGTTCATTACAAATGTCGTACTGATTTTGAGTTATCCCTGTTATTAGTAGTGCATCAGCTCCTCAAATCCCTATAGCAGCCGACCTGTTGATCTTTATCTCACGGCTGTCAGAGCTGGATGACTCATCTGTTTCTGAAAACAGGTCAGAGCAGAGAGCCCCTCCCGCACAATATGGAATGCTTCTGTAGGAGAGGGGGGGGGGGGGGAGGGCTCTACTCCCAGTGTGTAGCTGTGCTGCCTGGATTAACCTTGTGTGTACCTGCTTCCTCCTGTTCTCTACACAGATTGAGTAGAGCAGAGGTGAGGCTGACAGCAGTGAAGTGTTAGGCTATGTCCACACTGCACAGGATTACGATCGTATCTACGGCGCTTTTCGTTTTTTTAAAAGCGCCGCAGATACGATCGTCAGTGTGGTGCCATAGACGGCAATAGAAAAGACAAGTTGCTGTCTACACAGCTCGTCTTTTCTCTGCCCGTCTTTCGGCAGCGGCGTATTATACAACATGTTGTATAATACGCCGATCTCCTCATCTCTTCTTGACGTCTTCCCATACAATGCTATTGATGGGGGCGTGGGGAAAACACGAAAGCGGCCGCGGCTTTTGCACAAAGCGTGACAAAAACCACGGCCCTGCATCAGAGAGAGAACGGCCGCTTTTGGGACCGTTGTTCTCTGATGCAGTGTAGACATAGCCTTACTATAATCATGATGTGTCTGTGGAGCTCTGACTATACTAATAGAACAGATCAGGGGGGAATGTGAACGGTTTATATCCCTCCCTGCTCTGCTGTACTAGTGACACATTGTGATTATAGTAACTCACTTCACAGCTGACCTGTGTCTGTTCTGATAGGGTTTGTTTGTTGCTGGAGATGTGGAGATTTGTATGCTAAGCAGGGGGTATAGGAACACTTACATCCCCCCTGCTCTGCTATTAGCATACAGCTTCACAGACCTCTCTACACTCATAGATCAGTCCTCTCCTGTCTCCGTGGAGCTGACAGTGCAGCTGCTCTAGGCAGGCACACACAGGGTTAACCCTGGCAGCAAACCCCCTTGCACTACCCCTGCTGTATAGAAGTTATGGAGGAGAGCTTTCTGTGTGCTGAGGGGAGGGGGGGGGGCGGGAAGAGGGGGGAGAACAGGCACCCCCCTGAATTCAAAAAAATCCTTTCTTCCAACACATTGAACGGGCGAAACCTTAAATGAACAATCCTTTAAGGAGTCTACACTCACATAAAACACGTATCTTCGGTTTTTTTTTTTAAAGCGCCAAAATCCATCGTTCCTGCCCCCCCATAGGCGCAATGGAAAGACGAGCGCGTCTACACACTTGTTTTTCTTCCCACTTTCCACCGGGCGTATTATAAACATTTGTATAAACGGGGGCCCGCTTCCGTCTCTGCCTCTTCCATACAATGCTATTGTAGGGGTGACGTCGGGAAAAACAAAACCACGGGTTTTTGCAAAAAAACTGACAAAAGCCACTTCCTCATCAAGAAAAAAAACGGCCCTTTCAGGCCTTTTTTTTGCCCAATCGGGTTAAACAACCAAAAAAAGGGACCTTTTTCTGGGTTTCACTGCTTCTTTATACACTGGTCCAGGACCAAAGAAAACCCTCAGACTAAAATAAATTCTGGACAAGCGGAGCTCCTGCTGGGCTATAAGGTGAGGACCATTGCATCTGAGGACCTTTCACCTAAGGATTATTCTTTCAAAACTCAGGCTATCACTAGATCCCAACACAAATGGGAGCCCCCCAAAAAGGGAACATCAGTACATATAAATACCTCACAGGACTCTGATGTGGGCCACCATTTCCGTGACTAGTTTGGTGTAAATACCCTTGGGGCAATCGATCTGCTGAATGGGAGAGCCTCACCCTGAAGCAGAACTGCAACCTATCAGAACTTTGGAGCCTGCATATGGATGGGGACAGGGTAATAGGCGTCCTTGAATTCTGTTTGGGTAGGGAAAAAATTCAACAGGAATTTATACCAAACTTAGGGGCTTCACTTTACTTGTTTTTAAAAAAGTTTTTTGAAATTCGCAGGAGCATTTTTATTAATAAAAATAGGGTTATAATA